>JAQPZZ010000043.1:0-334820 GCA_028416715.1 Fusarium multiceps | reverse complement strand
GTTCATCTTCCGTAGTATAGTGGTCAGTATGCAAGCTTGTCACGCTTGAGACCCGGGTTCAATTCCCGGCGGGAGAGATCCAGCCACCTGCGATACGCAGGTATTCTTTTTAACTTTTTCGCCGAATAATGGGCGATGAGATCCATTTGTTCATTTTGCTGCCGAATGTGGATTTATGGTTTCGAACAATGGAAAGTCGTGCGCTGAAGCTAAAGTGGCGGATGCAGGTGGACGGCTGTCAAATATCTCCGGCGAGAACGACACGCGTAGTGATTTTTGAGAGGCATCAGCGATTACGTTTCCAGCGAAGACCAATTATAACTTTCCTTCCAACCGAACAAGATGCATAAATGTCTGTTTTTCCTCCAGAAAGCAGTCCTCCTCCCTTGTCCCAACATTACCCTACACCAAGCAGTGATTTTACCAGCCACGTCTCAACGTTATTTCGATCCATTCATCTATCTCTAGTATCTGCTAGATACACTTACAACTGTGTTGGTGATTATAGTTTAGCGAAAAAGAAGATGTTGCTCCATTTACTGATAACATTGGAGGTGTTGCATAATGATTGTGATAAGCCCATCCATACATGCACTCATTGTGACATAACACATTGTCACCGACAAAACGCCATAAATGTTATAGCAATCGCGTCTGATGTGATTGTACCGAAATCTAATCTATATGGGCGTTGCATTGATAGGTGGTCGATACGCGTTCGCGTGGCGCGCTTGATACCGCGAATAGCGTCGCGTTGGCGAGCGCAACACAATTTCCCAAAATTGTGCCGCGCGCGAGGTACTTTGCCACCACATTCCACACAAGAGATTTTTCGACACGTCTGTACCCGCAATCTGTTTAAAGATAGCAAAGGAAGTCTTTCTCATCTCGTAGGCTCGAGAAACATACACGTGACAGGAACCCTGACTAATGCTCCAGCCAATCCACCCCATGACTGCGCGTGGCTGGTAATGCCTGGGGTGAATGAAGAAAGTTTGCACAGGAAGAAGCTGTAGAAAAATGCAGATGATTGACGAAAAGAGATGAATGGGAATTGCCCAGCAAAACAAAAAACAATCGACAACGGCAGGATTCGAACCTACGCGTGCGAACACAATGCCTATGATGTCTCAGAAGAGATAGCAGGGCATCGCCTTAACCACTCGGCCACGTTGTCTTACGATTGGTTGGAGTTTGGACCGCAAAACAGCGAATATGTAGCAAGACATTTTGCAAAGATTGCTGCCGGAAAGTGTCTTGTGCAACATAAAACTCACAAAACACTCGGACATGATACTTCGCCATTGATAGCGGCACCTACTTAATCGATTGAAGATACTTCTTAAATACTACGACCTGGGATCCTTGGCATTGCTGATGTCTGTCTCCGGGCCCATCCAGCTTCAATTGAAGTCGTACGCTTACTCCCATGGCTGTGTGGCGTTCTTCCTACGCTAGCAATTTATAAACCCATCCGAATGTCAATAACAAGAAAAAATCTACTTTGTTTGCTAGCATGATAACCTCGAATGATATGATCCCCAAGGATCTAACATCCCTGTATGCTCCAAGCGAGTGAGGCCTTTTTTACAATGCCTCGGCTGCAACCCCGCTTCCATTATCTGATACCAATATGAAAGGAACATGACACCTTGAACACTGTATTTTCCATTATAACAGAAACCGGCATCAAAATGACTCCAGTCCCTGAAGTCCAAGTCGACGAGGACGTCCACTCCGACTTCGAAGACTCCGCCTACACAGGCAACTCCGTCGCCGGAAGCACATCCATCGCCAGCAGCGTGCTCAAGTACAAATGGAAGCATGGCCGCCGATATCATGGCGATAGAGCGGGAGAATACAGTTTCCCAAACGACGATCAAGAACAAGATCGGCTTGATATGGTTCATCATGCTTTTACCCGTTTATTGAACGATCGTTTGTTCACTGCGCCCATTAAAACGGAGGGCGCGCGGGTTCTTGATATCGGTACCGGGACAGGCATCTGGGCTATCCAGTTTGGAGATGACCATCCTTCTGCGACGGTGATTGGAAATGACCTTAGTCCGATTCAACCAGATTGGGTTCCTCCGAACGTCAAATTTCTCATTGACGATGTTGAGGCCGACTGGGTTGATCCAGTACCTTATGATTACATCCATTGCAAATACATGGCAGGCTCCATCAAAGACTGGCCACGGCTCTTGAAACAGGCTTATGAGAATCTCAAGCCTGGGGGCTGGATCGAATTTCACGAGTCAGCAAACACATTTTACTCAGAAGACGACTCCCTCAAACCCGACAACGCACTAGTTGAAATGATGGATCATCTAAAAGTCGCTTGCGAAAAGATCGGTAGAACCATGGATCCTGCACCAATGTTCAAACAGTGGGTCGAAGAAACTGGATTTGAACAAGTTAAAGAAGAGAGATTCAAACTTCCTATCGGTCCATGGCCTAAGGATGAGCGTTTGAAGGAAATTGGTACACTTATGGGAATCAACATGGTTGAAGGTGTAGCTGCGTTTACAGCGGTTCTGTTCACTGAAGTTTTGGGCTGGTCAAAAGAAGAAGTGGAGGTTTTCAACGCGAGGGTTAGACAAGCTTCGCGACAGCGGTCTGTTCATCCGATATTTGATGTTTTGGTAGTTACTGGTCGGAAGCCAGAGGCATAGCCAATTCCTAGTAGTCTAGCTATTATCGGGATCTACAACACGGAGCTTTGATCTAGACCCGAGCTGTGGGGTTGTTCCAGAAGTTGACTAGTCTCCGCGGTATTTCCTGAGAGTATGGGGATGATTGATGCTAAAACGTGGGGTATCTTCATCGTGAACTTGATCAAGACGGATATGTTTCCTGAAATGCGGGGAGAAGATTGGCAAGAGTCTTGTTTTTGGGTGTGAAAGCGGATACCTAATGCCGCAAGAACTTACCGAAATGCCAAGACTGTGGGATATGATGCTGATCATCGGATGGCGGTGGTGATGCTTAAATAGCCTCTGTATCTTGTTTGAACTTTCAAATCTCTTGGAAAGGATTCATGTGTTAAATCTCAAACTTAACCTGAGGACTCATACCGCCTTGAGAAGACATTGGTTCACGGCTATCACATTCACCATGCTTCATCGGCGCCTAAAAACCATGCTTCTCTCAAATCTCTCAGCGGCAACCTTGTTGTTCCAAGGTCTTCCCGGCGTCTCATCGACCCCCACATGTACCGACGAAGCCTTCAGCTCTCTCAAGCTCGACAAAGCAGAAATCATCTCGGTCACAGCCAACATATCATCCGTTAACCTCCCAGTATCACCAACAAACGAATGGCCTGAAAACCCTGAGGATACGGTAACACTATGCAAAGTTGTCATCCAATACACCCACCCAGGCTGGAATGATACCATCAATACATACGTATGGCTTCCCGTATCAGACTGGAATGAAAGAATGGTAGGCGTTGGTGGCGGAGGTTGGTCGACTGGAGATGTCGATGATCTTGCCGCACCTGCTTCTAGGGGTTACGCCGCTGTTACGACGGATGGCGGCCATCTTCTGGCGAATAGACAAGAACTTGATTGGGCGCTTACAAGCTCTGGAAATTTGAATTTGCACGCTTTGCAGAATTTTGCTGCTGTTTCTTTGGATGATGCTGCCACATTGGGCAAGACGGTTGCGGAAGCTTACTATGGTAAAAAGCCGAAGTATTCTTATTGGAATGTGAGTAACTCGATAAAAGTTAGTGAAGAGACGCTGAATCCTTTAGGGATGTTCTACGGGTGGACGACAAGGTCATATGATGGCTCAGCGATATCCCACTCAGTATAACGGTATCCTGGCCTCGGCCTCTGCTTTCAATTGGGACAAGTTTATCGTGTCGGAGTATTGGCCACAATTTGTTATGCACAGCCTCGGTAGGCTCAACATATCCCACTTTTCATCAACCAAACTAACTCATCGCAGGCTACTACCCTCCCGCATGTGAGCTTGAAGCCATCACCAACGCAACTATCAAAGCATGCGACGCCGACGATGGAGTCGAAGACGGCGTCATCTCAAACTCAACCAAATGCGATTTTGATCCCAAGTCCGTAGTGGGAACAGAGATCACCTGCGACAACCCTTCAGGTACTCTAAAGATCTCAGAGAAAGCAGCCGAAATCGCACGTTTGACATGGCGTGGCCCAGAGACAGAGGATGGCAAGTTTCTCTGGTACGGTCTTGACAAATCTGCTCCTCTTGTCAGACTAGCCGGAACGACATGCACTTCTTCCAAAAACTGCACCTCGGCTCCTTTTGCTATCTCGAAGGACTGGCTCACCACCTTCATCCAACAAAACCACACCGCTAAACTCCACGGCATTTCTCATTCAAAATATAGCAAACTCTTCCGCCAGTCCGTGAACCGCTTTGCTTCTATAATGGGCACAAGCGACGCTGATCTCACCGACTTTAAAAACGCGGGAGGGAAATTACTAGCATGGCACGGTACAGCAGACGATCTGATTCCATTCCAAGGATCAGTAGACTATTACAATCGTGTGCTAGAGAATGATCCCGACGCGACGGATTATTATCGTTTCTTTGAAGCACCTGGTGTTGAGCATTGTAGTGGAGGTTCCGGATGGTATCCTGGGAGCGGATTTGATACTCTTGTTAATTGGGTTGAGAAGGGTGAAGCACCGGATAGGTTGTATGCTGAGACTGTTGGGTTGGAGAAGAAGAGGGCTGTGAAGCTATGTGCTTGGCCGAAGAGGGTTACATATGTTGGAGGCGACAAGGACCTTGCTTCTTCATTTAGTTGCGCGTAATTCTGAATTAATAGTTTGTAGTCTTCTGACAGCCGTGTACGAAGAATACGATGAGTAGAATTATGCACAAGACCAGGGTATGCCATGCGGGGAAGTCCACCACCATTCGTCCCCAGCGTCCTATATGTCCCCATTAGGACTAGCACCAACAGTGACACTTGGCTTAAATCTCACCCATTACCTCATTATCTCGGCCCCTCACTTCCTCTCACACCACTCACCCACTAGCTTTGCAATGGGCGCGCCACAAGAGAAGCGTGTAAGCAGCACAAGGAGCCGCAATGGCTGTGTGGAATGTCGTTCGAAGCGGGTGAGATGCGATGAGAAACGGCCATCCTGGTAAGCTACCCGAGAAGCAGATAAGCCTGGGTTATGGTGACTGACATCATCGGACAGCTCGAATTGTCGGGTTAAACATTTGCCTTGTTCGTATGTACCAATTGTTCCACTGCGTGAACGAAGGGCTGCTGCGAGACCTGGGGAGCAGACACCATGGGTTGTGCAGAAGGCGATAGCTCCATCACGAGTCAGCATAATTGCAAAGCCAGGCTCTGACTTTATGGACCCCTTCGACGCGCTACCGATTAAGATGCCGCTGAAGTCAAAAGAGCTCCTCCAGTACTGTACGTACCGCTCGTCAACTTTCTAATGCATGAGAGGCTAACGCCAATTAACCAACACAGTCTTACAAGCAGGAACCAATGTTGGACCGTTACCGCTGAGCCCAAATGATTGGTCAGTTAAGCTATTGCTCGGACAGAAGCACTCTAACAGTTGTAGCGTCGCGTCAGCTACTCGTGATCCCAGCATTCTCCAGAATACAATGCTGGTATCAGCGCTACACTATGCATGGAACAAAGGCGATCTTGCTCTTTTCGAACCGACCTTCCTTTTCCACAAGATTGAGAGTATCAAGCAGATCAATAATTGGCTTGCTTGTTCATCGAGTGCGAAAGATGTCTTGAGATGTGCCAAGTACATCAGCACACTCTCTTTTGTCGAGGTATGTATCTCCGCATCTTGAAATAGTGGAATAGGCCACTTATAAAGATCATCCGTGCAGTGCTGTCTCGGGAACTTTGCAGTCGCTGAATCCCATCTCAATGGCCTGACGACATACCTCTCTACCAAGAAACCAGACATCCCGCATCAAGAACCCCAGCACCGCGTCGAGTTAGAGTTGGCAGATCGCTACCTCATCATGTTAGTGCATTTAATACTCTCAAAACAGTGATCACTGCTGACGCTTCATTCAAGAGCCAGCAACATGATCCACAGCACGAAAAGCCGCTTGGCCAGTGTCCTCCCCCCAGAAAAAATACACCAAGAACCAGATGCAACCACAGAAGTCCCAGAATTGAGCCGAATGATTCATAAAATGCATCTCCACGAAGTCCACGTCCCCGAACTCCGCTTGCGAGCCTTCCGAATGATCCCTTTCTTCTTCGGATCCATCCCACCAGGTCGCCAACCCAAAGAAGTCAACATGTATCCGGCCATATTAATTCTCCGCGAAATCACGGCACTGGCCTTGCAAACGACCTCTACGAATGCTCCTGTTCCGATGCCGTGGTATGTCTGGAATAGCGGGGGACCCTCGAAATTGCTGTATACAATGTTCACAGCACATATACAATCGTTCTCGGATAAAATTCCACTTCCAACACCTGGCGAACCAGTCTTTGTATCGTCATGGTCTGGGTTTTGTGCAGCTGTTGACTTTTATCTGATTACTGTTCTTGGAGTGTGCAATCAAGGGCTGCCTCCGGGACGGCGCCTCCATCACCTCAAAATTGACATGTTGAGAAGAGATCTGCGGAAGGGTGTAATGGGGTTTGAGAGTATGAACACCGAGACACGGAACCTGTGGTTTTGGAAGGCGATTGTTGGAGCGTTAAGTACGGTTTATGCGCAGTCAATTGTGTTTGACGAGCGTCTGGATACAATATTGGATGAGTTTTGTGTTTTGATGAAATGCTGGGCTAAGTTCACTGGGGTTGAGACGTGGGTAGATGCGCGACGGGTGCTGAGAGATGTCGTATGGCCGGTTGGGTCTGTCAGAAGTGAGATGTGCGAGTCACTATGGAAAAGGGTTCGTGCCTAGTATTTATGGCTATCTTGAGGCCTTGGAGTAAAGATAGATCCTTGGTTTTTATAAGTCGCTACTTTGCCCAAGCTGAAATTTCCTTACTCATCACTCAAAACTCCCTGGGGCGTACAAGGGTACATAAAAATAAGTAACCAACTACCAGTAGCGGATATGATCTTCTCACTGATAGATATACTCACGTACATGTAAGTTTAATCTCATCCATACCATACAAAAGTTGATTCCAAGATTGAATTAACTGTTCTGAGGTTCTTGGATGTCCAGCAAACAAGGCGTACAGTTAGAATCAACACATACCGGAATCAAACAACATGAGCCCGGAACATGGGTCTGCTGTAAGCATCGTAATAGTCGACCGTACAATGGTTTCTGGGATCAGCCCTACTGGTGTGCCAGCCGTTCCTGAATGTCAGTGGGATATAGACAGATGCAAATGCTTTACTTACACAACAATCGCATGTGAGGCTCCTGGAGGGGCCTTTGCAACGACTAAGTTGATGATGTTAGCTCTTTCGGCAGGCTATTGGCAATATTGATTCGTTGGCTGGAAGAAAACGTTAGCAGGATGCATGCTGGGTAGGATAGAGATCGCTGGCGAGTATGCGAAGGAAATGCGCTTTGGTCTAGAGCCAAAAAGAAAGTAGAGTTGAAATGCGAGGATGAAGCTGAGGATTGAAGAGATATCCTACGAGAGTAGATACTTCAACTTATATGCTGCCATGCATTAGAAGAAACTATTATCACCAGTCTTTGAAGTTGTTGAGATGTCTATTTGGAGAAACAAGTCTGGTCAAATGCAAGCTCCGCGCGTTGCATGGGATGTTCATAATGAAAAGATATCTGTTCTCTTATTCTGTTGTTTTGTCTGTATACTGGGAGAGGCTTTCTTCTAAAAGGAGAACTCAAAATAGATGTTGTTTTTGAAAATCATGGTTAATGGCATGAGTGCCTCTTTAAAGTTGGATTGGCGAGAGAGAAGTTATTGGGCCGGCTTGAAACCGATAAACTACCTGTCAGCTCGCAACTTCATGGCATCCAAGACTCTGAAATGAAGACCGGATAAAAAGGATATCTAGAGGACAATGAACTCTGTCCCAAAAATAGAGGGGATTGCCAAAAGGAAGGGTCTGGCCGGGGATTGAACCCGGGACCTCTCGCAAGCTGTGCTGTAGGGTGTACCCTAAGCGAGAATCATACCACTAGACCACCAGACCGAGCAAACGAATCAAGGATCCGCTTTTTAATTGAGTTCGAGACTCACTATCTGAGTATATGTCTTTTGTATGACTAGACTGTTCGAGACGTGGACAAATCGCCAGTATCACAGCATTGAAAGCAACAAACACAGCAATGACGGGCTGTTCAATGACGGGCTGTTCTCGCGGTCCTCTAATAGCTTAATGGTGTCTTGAAAGCATCTTACGACGATTTATCAGAATGAGTATATTTGCCCGGAAGACTATCTCTTCTTGACCATCGACAGTTGCCAAGAGATAGGGAGATCGGGAGAGAAATAACTGCTGGGAGTCGCTGTGTCAGTGAACCGTTCTCTACGGATAAGGCTAGCACAATACGAGTAGGACATAGTACAAAACTCAAGTCTTGAGAAAGTCCAAGGTCATCTTTCAAAGTTCAAGTATGGTCCATTCAATCGCAGCCGAAAGCTGAAGTCAAGGGTAGATAAAGCTTGGGCGCTACCCCTGCGGTAGCGCAGAAGCTAACCAATAGTAAACGATAGCCACTCAGTAGTTCCTGGAACTATCGACGTGCGGAAATAAGACATCAGGTTCTAGATTCAATCATGTTGCTGGTTTAAATACAAACGCTCCTCGTTCGTTTCCCTCTGTTTTCGTCCCATCAGTTTTGGCCTTTCCCCCACATCTCACCTCAGTCAGTCTTTGTGGAATTGTTCAACGATGCGTTCCAACGTCCTTTTCTTGGCCATTGGCCTGGTCGTCGCCGATTCAGCACTTGCAGGGCCTTGCAAGCCTAGAACTTCTAGTAAGTAAACTCGACGGGAAAGGGGCGTTGGAGTATGGCTGATCATCCATTGCGCACAGCTTCGAAGGAATCAATTGATGCTTCGACTACGACATCTGGGACAGCTACCATCGTCTTGGGAACCTCATCTAATATAGCCACGACCGTCTCTGCCGATGCCACCTCGGCCACCACTGTCGCTGTTGAAACTGCCCTGACCACATCGGAAGCCGAGACATCTACTGCCATTGATAGCACCATCACTGCTGATACCACTACGGTTGCCGACACGACTACTGTTATCGACACAGCTACTGTTGCTGATACAACTACGGTTGCGGATACTACCACTGCCACCGAGCCTACTACTGTCGCCGATACCACCACTGTCGCAGAGACTACTACCACCGCTCCCAGTTCCCTCCCCACATATTCATTTCACGTCAATGGCGGTCCAATCGACGGAGCAAGTCCCCAAGGAAATGACGAAATAGGATCTACACTCACCTTCACCCCAAACCCCTTCGTCAACATCGGCGATCGCACATACGTCATTGAGCCCTCCACGGGCCGTCTCAAGGACACAGACTCAGGCACATACATCTGCGCCAACTACATAGCCACCGATACATCCTCTACCCCTGCTGTTGTAGCCAATTGCGGGCCTGATGACCTTATCGGCGAGGACAAATATTACCATTACATGACCTGTGAAATTGTCAATGGTCTACTCTCTTGCACAGCTCCTCGAGGTATCTGCCAGTTTGACATGGACATCGGGGATATGGTTTGCACTGCCGCACCTGGGATTGATGATCAGTTCTTCTATCAACACAGGCCTGCCGGTACTAACGTCTGGTTTATTGGAAATGCCGGTATCGATGATGGATACACCTCTATCGCTCTATCTGCGACTGAAATATAGTTATATTAATTCGAAGGTATTTGGTCTTTCAAACCCCAATTGAGTGACATTACTTTTCAACTATAATTAGTTTTCATCCTTACAAGGACATATTCATTCTTCACACCTACGCAATTCGTTTTCAAGATCCCAGCGCAGCTGTATGGCTTCAGTGTCATACCCCAGCATCGTACAACACAAAGACGAAAAAAGAAATATTGCAAAAGAGATACACAATTGACTTAAGTGCTAGGAAATGCAAAAAGATAATTCTGATGAGACTGGGACTCGAACCCAGGAGGATTGCTCCACCAGGAATTGGTGTTAAGGTTAACCTTAACCTGGCGCCATAACCAACTCGGCCATCTCACCGATGATTTAGTGACTTCCAGCGCACAAACAGCAGCCTATGACCACACCACTTAGCATACTAGCGATGCAAACAATACCAAATTCTTTCTTCAATGCTAAAAGATTCGCTATTTAGAAATGCTAGACACCGTCCCGCCTTTCCCCTGCTCCGATCCAACAGCAGTGGTTGCATATGATATAAGTTCCAGTGACCGTTCCCTGAAATCTCCCGTGTTCGCCTCTCGATCCGAACTGCTGTTCCCACCTCGTGCTACTATGAAAGTGTGTACTCGCCGTGTGAGCTGTCGAATATTCGGCATGCAGCCGCAGACTACACCCATGCAAAGTTCTATGTAGGCCCAAAGAACAGCTTTGACACCCTCTGAGAATACAAATCAGTTTGATGGTTAGAGGAAGAATTCGGTGACAGCTTACCTTCGGCGCTTCTCGCGATTTGACATCGTATTAAATAATAAAACCGTATCACACATGCGCATATGAGCCTAAGGTGTTGTTAGTCGAAAGCTTCTTAGGTCATTCTCTAGCAAGGCTTACAGAATTCCCCAACTGAACATCGCTATAACGCCAACTTTCTTTCGTAGCTTAAGTCCCAAGTGCCATACTTGTGTCATAGGGAGTATCAGCATCCCAACATCCAAAGCCAGACTAATACATCCATGCGACATATACAACAGCTTGTCATCCAAGACTTCACCCTTCGGGTTAAACGAACTACCGCCCGTCCAGTTCAACGATATGGGTTTCCTCTGAACGAGTATCAAGATAGCATATAAAGTCGCAGTGGTGGCATTTATAAATTGCGTGATCCAAACGGCGAGTCGAAATTTTTGGTCGGGGAAGATTCTGAGATAGAATGCCAATACGGATGCTTTGACGAAACCGAGTGTAATAAAGTATGTTACTTGTTGAATGAAAAAGATCTAGAAGTATCAATAACTGTGACAAGACCGGGATGTTGAAGGCCATACCTTGAATATAAAGACAACTTGCTCGCGACGGAGTGTGCGCAAATCGAGACCAACGCCATGCGATATCACTGAGAGGGCCACATTTAGTACTTTGTCTTTCAAATAGGATACATATGAACTCACTGAGAAGAAACAGGATAAGAAGTGGTACGATAAGAAACTTGTCTCAGTTAGTAAAAGCAATTCGAGTTGAAAGATAGCTATAACTTACAGCTGCAAGTGACATGAATGTGTCATCAGCACCCCAATTCGACCTGTAAAGAAATTTCGATAACAGCCTCATACAATAGCTTAACAAGGCGAAACCGAAGATAATCAAGCTTGCAGCGCGCAAAACCGGTCGGTAATCTCCCGGGTTGATGTCACATTGTTTGACGGCAGCAGCTTGGACCACTGCGACGCGACAGTCAGTATATCCTTCGCTCAAATTCTGTGGGTATGCACCTTTTATTTCCTCGTCATTACAATTCTCCTGGAGACACAGGCCCAGCGCTTGTACAAATTCGAAGTTGACGCAAAGTTCTTGACTCGACTGCTTGGCGAACTCTGACATGGACATAATTGTGGTAAAACATCTTATCTAGACGATCCTGTTAGCTCTGCCAGTATTGGCTTTTCATCAGATGGAGGAGTACTTACTCCGCATGCTGGAAGATTCACTTCTGTTGATTGAGCCGTCACGTATCTGCCAAGAACCACGACGAGCAGAAACACAGTGAATTTCGACATCGCCATGATGTTTGCGACATCCACATAGCGAGTAATGAAAGGGACAGGGATTTAGGTGACGGGTGAATGGAAATGAACTGGCTTTATTACGCTGATCGCGCATGTATGGAATGCTGGCTTAGATATCGTGGCGTCGACACTAGCCTTATAGCGGAAGATCGAGAGTGCTAGGACGGGTTCCTGGCAGATCCAACCAGTCAAAGGGCCTGTTAATCGAGGTTTTAATATCTTAGTGAGACGCTACTTCTCCAGATTCTCCGGTTTCGCGTCAAAACTTCCGGGACACCCCCTCAAAAGATTCCAGTAAGCCGCCTAGGCTCGATTGAACATAACAATAGAGTGCAAATTAAGCTTCGCGGATTTATGGTGGCAATAGAGCTAATTATGATGACGCCGGTCCCGAAATCGAGACTGCTCGATGGATTTCAAACCGTGTTTATGTGACGGCAACGCGCGCATTCACTCCAATTACATATCTGTAATGATGACCGGCCAGTGACTAAAGAAAGGTGAAACATCAAAAGTCTCTAATATCATCAAGGAAGGCGACATGAGAAACAGCCACCAAGCCACGTTCATTTGACAGATTTCCATTCCGTCATCAAACTCCCCACTATCGCCGTTGAAGCCAGCCCAACAACAAAGTACCACGTTTGGCCAAGACTTTTGTTAATTGCAATGAGAACAGCTCCCGTTTCTGAAGGCGTCACACTCGCTACCATCTCGGTAAGTCCACTGTTGGTGATATTGCCTTGGCTCAAGCTCGGGACAAGACTTTCCAGGTTGGTGGACAGTTGGTTCGTGAACAACACCTGTGCTATCGGAACAGCTACCGCAGGGCCAAAAGATTGGGCGAATAGCATAATTGATAATCCCAGTGGTACATCCTCGGCGGGCAGGACTGTCTGTACAGCTGTTTGAGGACCAATAAAGCCTATTCCGTACGCCAGCCCTGAAAGCCCGGTATACGAAATGAGTCGCGCGAAGCTTGTGTCGATCTCAAACGTGGTGATAAGACCCGCAGCAATCGGCATGACCACTGAAGCCAGAATCATGAACGGAGTGTAGTATCCAAATGCGCTTGTTCCAGCTCCATGAATCAACGAGCCTATAGTCGCAGCCATAATGATGGGCAGGATCATGTATCCGCTCTTCACCGGTGTGTAGCCACGAACTAGTTGATAGTATGTGGGCAGGTAGTATTCGAGCACGACACCGGTACTGTTGACGCAAAAGATGAAGATGAAGCCGGCTATCACACTGCGATGCTTCATTAAGCGAGGAGGTAGGGCGGCGGTTTCTCCTCCGCGCATCTGGTTCATGATGAATGCGACAAAAAGAATTGCGAAGGTGACTAGAGGACCAATCACTTCTCCGCTAGTCCAAGAATACTTCGTCCCTGCCCACAAAAATGCCAAGAAGAGGCTCGTAAGTGTTGGTAGGAGGAGCATATTGCTCATCAGGTCCAGTCGAGCTACCTTCTCTTTCATCGTCAGACGAGCGACATGGGCAGGCTTCGCAACATCCGGTAAACAGAACATGGTAAGTAGGAAAGTGATAGATCCAGTCGGAGGATTGATGTAAAAACACCATCTCCAACTCCACGTCTGCAACGCACCACCAAGTACAGGCGCAGCAATGGTCGCCAACCCCTCCACAGCGCCCATAATCCCCAAGAACACAGGTCTCCGCCTCAAAGGCGTCGACTGCACAACAATAACAAAACATCCAGCAAACAATCCCGCAGAGCCCAGCCCAGCAACAGCTCTCCCAATAACAAGCATAGTTGAAGTAGTCGCAGCACCAGATAATATCGACCCAACAATCGATATCGCGTTTGAGAGAAGAAAGATGCGTTTGACGGAGAAAAGAGTGTATGCTTTGCCAAAGATGAATTGGAATGCGCAGACACAGAGTCGAAAGGCGGATGAGTACCAGCCTATGTGGGCTACTGTGTGGAAGTGGTCTGTTATGCTGGGGATTGCGGTTGCTATTATGTTCATTTCTATGCTACTTAGGATGAGAACGGCTGACACTGAGAGCATGATCAGCCAGAGGTTGAGGCCTGCTGGATAGTTGGTTTCGGGCTCGGGATTAGGTGCAGTTGCTTCTGGTTCGTCATGACGGTCTGTTGAGTGGGGAACAAGAGGAACCGGCATCGGTTCGAGGTAGGTCATTTCCGCCATGTTTTCCGGCGATCGATACACCAACATATAAATTGTCAGAACGAAGAGGGGTTTGTAGATCTTCTGCAACTGTAGGCAAACATGCCAATGTCACGTGATGATATCACCAATTGCAGCGCCTAGTCAGATAGCAGATCAACCTCGGTGATTACTCGTTCCTCTTCTTGGACAGCGAAATGCTGTCCACTGGTGACATGTTCTTTTGTTCACACAAGTTGAGGCGACTTGATGACGACTGGATGATCATGCCTGCCATATGTACGACACCAACCAAACAAGGAGGGTAAACAGAGGGCTGCATCGGCGAAGAGCAACCATCACGTTACCTTGGAAGATTTCAAAGAAGCAACCCAAGTAACTGTTGAAGAACAGTCAATGTCATCTGATCATGGAAATGGAAATTTAAAAGTAATGAGTGAATCGAAAACGACTCTAATCAGTTAGCTAATGTTGGACACCTTTGAACAACATCTACCCTACACGTTGAACCATCCCTGTTCGGAACCGGAGCATCGGAACCACGAACCCTCCGCTCCGCATCATTAACCGTGTTGGGAAAATGAGTTCAGCATCCAGCCCAGCGGGCCGTAACGAACAGCAACGGATAAGACTGGGGTCAACACTCCTAAATCGTACCAGCAGTCTGGGCTGAAAAAGTTCGGGTCACGTACCCAATGCCTGCGGACCTGGCTCTTCGAGACTGACTTTTTGCGACCCGAACCAATAGTTCATCCTTCTACAGTGGGTCGATTGCGAGAACAGACCTCAGAAGCTTTGACCACAGCATTGGCATTGCGGCACAGTTTGAAGGAGGCACTTTGTGTTCGATTGAGTTGTCTTGCATCTTGAACACGAGTCAGATAGTGCAGCTGAATCAACCCTACACTACAAAGTATGTTGTTACTCGTAGGTGCACAATGGAGACGACAGTAGTCTGGGTAGTTGCTTCATACGACTGTTTATACGTGATACTGCTACAAGGAAGTTTGGAAAAACGGTGGTCAATGCATGTACGTCAGCTCTAATTTCCCTCCATCCCTGTCTCAGTGCTGAATGCAGGTCTCTTCCTGTCAGCCTGCAGAAAAAGCAAAGTCCGAACCACGTCGGCATTGCAACCAACCTTTTCATCAAGAATGCGGACGAGAAGAATATCTTTTACCATCAAGGAATGGAGTGTAAGCTCTTGCCACCTGCATCTTCACCCTTCAAGTAATTGTTCATGAGGGTATTTCAAATCATTAGAGATTGGGGTCCAAAAGACAATACGTATAGAATCAGGCTGAGGTAGCTTCACCTCGAAATCTTGGCAGCCTGAAAGCCAAGACTATCTAGCCAGGATTACCGACTCCAGCCCTCGTGGCATCCACTGTGAGAATCTGCTCAAAGCCTCGTTTCAGGCCGTTCAAATTACATCAATCCATGTCTTGAACTCAAATTACCGTACTCAAGGTAACTTCCTGATCAAGGTCGCATTCTTACTCCTAGAGATTGGTTCTCCCAGCCTTATCAGGCTTGGTCATCAGACGATACCCGGGCTTGTCTCTCCAAATAAGAATGTCAGAGTGGATGTCGTAGTCGGCAGGTCTTCCTCAACCGGGAAGTGTCGCCGACACATTGGGGGCCAAACCATATATGCATGCACATGCAGCTTACTTTTTACTTTTACTTCAACAAGCACGGGGTCTAGACAATAAAGCGAGATCTTCTCGCCACAGTACACATATAATTCTTAACGGTCGTCATGGAAGGATTCTCCAGAATCTTGGGTTCTGGTCCTGCGTACACTACGGTTCCCGTCGACAATACCGCCGGAATGGATGACAAGATTGTGGCAGACCAACAGCCTCCCAGCTACCCTCAACAACAACAACAGCAGCAGTATGTTGTGTCACCGCAGCCTGCTATAGGCCAGTTCCAGCCTACGCATGCTGTCTCGCCGGAACTCAACCAGGCCACATTTCCTCACAATACTTCGCCATGGCTTGATCCCCAGAGCCCCAACCTTCGGGACAGTCCTGGCTATGATCGTGCTTTTGACAGTCATAGAGGTCTTATGGGTCATGGTCCTGCCGTTGCCGCCTACGATAAGAACGCCCCCGATGTCCACGTTGTCCACCAACCTACCCATGCGGTCAATCCTGAGGGACCTTTCCTGTTCAGGGTGATGAAGAGCAAGTGGTCTATGATTGGCTGCTTGATCATTGGAGTCGCCGGTGCGATTGGACATCATTTCTTCTACAACTGGCTCGACGGTCGGGAAGCAGTGAATCAACAATGGATGCTTCGTGCTGGCCAATTGATCTCCTTCGTCGCCAACGCCAACTTCATCCTCGCCGCAGTCATGGCTCATCAGCAGGTAGCTTGGCGAGCCGTCGGCCAGAAGGGCTTCTCTATTCACGCCGTCGACTCATTGTTCGGCGCTACTCACAATCTCGTCGAATTGTTCAACCGCGAAGCTTGGGCCAAGTCATGGTTTGTTATGTTTCTCGCTTTGTACATGTGGTTCAGTCCCGCTGTTGTCATCTTGACCTCTGCGCAACTCTACGTCATTCCCGGCGAGAGGGCTGAAGACTCTTTTTGTCCTTCTGTTCGCACTTTGAATTTTAGCAACGAGGCCAAGGAAAGCTTCCAGACGCCCAAGAGAGCTGAGGGCGAGATCATGAACGGTCGTTCGCTTTCTGGATACAACTGGACGGCACCTGACGGAAATCTTGCTGAGGATGCTAAGACCAACGATAACATCTTCGAATACTACAATGTTCCCTCACCTTCCCTTGACCGCATCGCCGCTGGTGTGTTCTCAAGTGGCCAGCCTGTTTACAAGCTCAACATCTCCAAGGAGATCTGTGGAGACGGTTGGGACTGCTCGACTACTGTCTCTTTCGTCGGTCCTGGATATAAGTGCGAGGAGCTCGCTAATGGAGTTGGATCCGAGATGAAGAAATTTGGTAACATGGATGCACCTTTCAACCTCAGCACTCTTGTCCCTGCTGGCAACTACACCTATTTCGCCAACACCGATCTCGGAGAATATCAGCGACCGCAAATCGATAACGTTACTGTCGGTGGCATCCCCTCCGAGGAGGATGGTCCTGATTTCCCCAAGAACCTGGGTGTGTTCCGAACCGAGCCCAGTATCTGGATTGGTTACGCAGAAGTCCAAGACCACACCAAGGAACACGCCAAAGACAAGGACACCGACGGATGGAACGATGATTACACTCCCATCATCTTCGCTTGTGACCATTGGGAGGTCAACTATACGGTCACATTCAATTACACCGCCGGATTCCAGAAATACGAAATCACTGAACGCAATTACAAGCGAAAGATCATCGACACAGAATGGAGTAGCTGGACCAACGAGTCAACCGACGGAACAGCAGATGGCAACGTCGCAGAGCCTGAGAAGAACTACGTCAGTCCGCGCAACGACTACGCCCGATACCGTCGCATCGCTGCCTTCCATAGTCTAGGTCTACGGCTTCGCGAGAAACTCTTCGGTAACGTCAAAGTCCAAGGTGTCGTCCTAGCCGACGGAGAAATCACAACAACAAACCTCCTAGACCGCCACGAAAGTCTTCCCATTCACGATTTCCAACGAGAAGTCGGTCGGGTCTACGAAGATCTCCTCATTTCCCTCCTCTCAGACCCCCAGCTCCTCGCCGTCGCGTGGGCAGCAGATCCTTCTAAGCTCTCAGGCACAGGTATCGGCGGCGAAGAGACAAACTACAAGTGCGAACGCCGTCGCAAAGCCAATTTCTTTGACTACGGATGGTCGGTCCTAGTTGCTGTGTACGCTGTATCCTTCACTATTGCGAGTATCGGTGTGTATTATGGTATACAGGCTATGACGAGTGATGGTACGGATGCGCAGCGTGTTATGACTTTCTCTGCTATCGCTGGTGCGACGAAGAAGGTTAGTGTGAGTGATGCCGAGAAGAGGGCTACGAGGATCAGATGTTATCCTACGGAGGAGAGGCCTGGAGAGTATGAGTTTAGAGCTGAGTTGCAGGGTTGAAGGATGATGTCAATCGTTTAGCGGTTTTGTAATATATAGCTCCACTGTCACTAATTATAATTTCTTAATTCTGTACATGATGGTCGAAAGGGATCATGCAACTCCAAAAGTATTTCCTGAATTGCCGCCTCATAAAGTAAAGACATATTCAATAAGATGGGTAAAAAGATCGGCTAACAAGAATGCCGATTGCTCAACGAGGCTTGTTATCCAACTTGATCTGATACAACTCGCGGCTCAGTCTGCTTGGAAACCAGAACCTTCCCATTCAGCAAGCTAACCTCAACACTGCTCACTAGGAAATGGTGGGAATTCGAGTTTCTCTTTGTTGCGGGGTCCTGTTGAATCGTGTTTGCAATGCAGTCAGTAAATCACATGATCTTGTCCCCGAATAGCTCAGCTGGAAGAGCGTTCGACTGTAATTGTTATATGTCATCGAAAGGTCACTTGTTCGATCCAGGTTTCGGGGAACTTCTCCAATTTTTGCTTTTGTTTGAAACTGTTTTGCTCCACAATCAGCCTGAAGATTCTTTTTGTCTGGGCAAGAGAAAGTTAGGTTCATCTCCAGTTTCCACATTTGCTGAGGGGTTCAAGTCTACACGCTTACAGTAAGTCTCCAGAGATGAACAAGTTGTAGCAGAATCAAGCACCCCACCGCCAATAAGTTGAATCGTTGTCAAAGTTCCGATAACTTTTAGCTCAAGGTCGAATCAGAAGCCCTTAGACGTAGCTCCAGTCTTGTGACAGGAAAGTCTCTGCAGGCAAAGCCCCCAAGACCTCTCTGGCCAACAGTGAAGTCCCACACCGCAGCTCGGGTCCTACATTGAACAAAATGTTCGGCCATCAATCATCCAATAGCTAAACGCCTCTAGGGTCCCTGCATCATTAAGCTTGTTTGTAGCTCGCGAGTATGTTGCCAAACGGTTAACGTTTACCCAACCGCCGGATCCAGACCTTTCAGCCAGCCTCATTTTGATCCGGAATGCGCGATATAGAATATAGTTAAAGAAATTCTGCAGCCATTATTGGCTACTTAGGGTCGAGAGACTGGACGAAGGGGCGATTCGAGGAGCTATCGTGAGATAGTTACCGTACGTGCACCACGTGCAAAGCTAGGTCGATAAGCTGTGGTATTAGCGGATCTGATAAGTGCCTGAAACTAACGCAGGGGAGCTATCGTGGCTGTTAGATCAGAACCTTGTGGCGGTTAAGGTGTGTCCATGGAATGGCTTCAGCTGACCTGAGACCCGCCTCCACGGACCAGTAGCTTGTTTCGTAGCCCAGTAGATCGAGCCGTTATCTGCAAACAGACAACGGCGGAGTAATTATGTGATGTGACGAGAAGAGGCTGCCTGAGATAATGCTTGTTGAAGAGCTGAAGTCGATGATGGAATGCGCGAAACATGTGACTCTGGTACCCTGTAATGCATAGACAACTGCGGACGCTCGTTACATTGGAACCGCGTCGACAACAGATACCACCAAAACATGCGATAAATGTTGCGTTTATTCAAGCGAACGCTGCCTCCTTCGCATGTTCCTCCCATCGCATCCCTTCTCCAGGGACCAGGGACCACCGAGACATGGCTCCATCGCATCACCACTCTATCGTTTTTAAGGTTCGATGCCACAACTCTTTCCCCTCCCGACCAGCCAGATTGGGTCCCATCCTCCCTCAAAAAGGGCGATAGCGTCCCGTCGCGCTGGAATTGGTGTCTTTTTATGGCAAGTCCAGCCACATCTAGATTCAGCCACCGTCCGTTTACGAACATTTAGCAATGGCCTTCTACTTTTTAGTGGGAGATAAAAATCGATGGCGGTCTATGCAGGTACAGCCAGGTACAAGTGGGGAGAGCTAATGAAGATCACAATCGTGATAAACGCCATTATCCGAGCGCCGTATTGCGATCGTTGTGGAATATGCATATTAACCGAAATAGTATAAATATTGCCATGTTGGCTCCCTGAAGTATCCATCATTCTGCAGCTCTCCAGCTTCATCCTTCATCATGGTCAACATCAAGAACATCGCCCTGGCAGTGACCCTCTTTTTGGGTTGCGGTCTCGCCTCTCCTGCCCCCGCTGCACCACTCGCTGAGCCTGGTGCCATCATCCCAGGCAGTTACATCATCACTCTTAAGCCTGAGATCGATGCTGTCAAGGCCAAGATTCATCTCAAATGGGTCAAGGACGTGCATAAGCGCAGTCTCACGAAGCGTGAGGAACTTGGTGTTGAGAAGACTTATGATAGCAAGTCTGGCTTCCAAGGTTATGCGGGAACGTTTGATAGTGCTACTATCA
Organism: Fusarium multiceps; assembly: GCA_028416715.1. Lineage (NCBI taxonomy): Eukaryota > Fungi > Ascomycota > Sordariomycetes > Hypocreales > Nectriaceae > Fusarium > Fusarium multiceps. The sequence goes on along the minus strand of JAQPZZ010000043.1, from coordinate 314,447 downwards.
AGGAGATCAAGAAGAGTCCCGAGGTAAGAAACGTCTTTCTAGTTGGAAGAACGAAGCTGACTTGCTAGGTTCTTGCTGTTGAACCCAACCGTGTCTGGAAGATCTCTCGCGTCAAGAGAGATAACAATCTTCAGAAGCGAGACGAAGTCATCCAGAAGAAGTCAACATGGGGCCTCGGCACGATCTCTCACAGAAAGAAGGGTTTCAAGGAGTACATCTACGAAGACTTCGCTGGTGAAGACATGTATGCCTATGTGATCGACACAGGAGTCAGGACCACCCACAATGAATTCGGTGGCCGGGCTAAAGCCGCTTGGACAAACTGGAAGGGCAATAATGCTGATACTGACGGTCATGGTACTCACGTTGCTGGGGTCATCGCCGGCAAGACATACGGTGTTGCCAAGAAAGCCAATATTCTGGCCCTCAAGGTGTTCAAGGGTGAGGACAGCGATACTTCTATCGTTCTGGACGCATTTAATTGGGCTGTCAACGACATCATCAAGAGAGATCGTACATGGAGAGCCGTAATCAACATGTCCCTCGGCGGCGAAAAGTCCACCGCCTTCAACAAAGCCGTGGACAACGCATCCAAGAAGGGCGTGGTCACAGTCACAGCATCCGGCAACGACGAGAGAGACGCAGGTGGAGATTCACCCGCCTCAGCAGCCACGGCCATCACAGTCGGCGCCATTGACGAGAATTGGAAAGTTGCCAAGTTTTCCAATTATGGAAAGGTAGTCAAGATCATGGCACCGGGAGTTGGAATTGTGTCGAGTGGTCATAAGTCCAACACGCATACTTTCTCGGAAGATGGGACTTCGATGGCTGCGCCGTTTGTTTCGGGATTGGTGCTGTATGCTATGAGTGTGGATGAAGTTGAGGGTGTCAGTGCTGTTACTGGGTGGTTGAAGGAGGTTGGTACTGCCAAGAAGATTTCTGGAAATTTGAAGGGTGCGGCGAATTTGATTGCAAACAATGATAACTTCCAGCAGTAGGGAGGAGTCTTGTTGGCGGTTTAACAGTTATTATGTATTGAGCTTGATTGTACTTTAGTCACTGTATTGGAGTAGCTTGTTTTTGCATTGTATATCAGCATCTACTAGAAGATCTCCCATGGTCTCGCCTCTCTTACCACCGTCAATTACTGTGATGAAAATTTGTCTCTGGAGGAATTGGACGGGTTGAATGCGAGCGATTAAAGAAAGAACAGTATTATCAATATAATGCCAGATAGTAAGCACGTTCATCATCCAATCAGCTCTCCCCTGTGGCTTAGTTGGCTAAAGCGTCCGACTGTTATTCATAGACAATCGGGAGATCGGAAGTTCGAGCCTTCCCGGGGGAGTTTATTTTGCTAATCCCATCCTTTTTATTGAACATCTTACTATTCAACGAGTTTGTCTTTTTATTCTTGGTGAACACGACGTCATTCCTGATCATATGTTCTGACTATTTGTGTCACCTTGACGATCCATTAAAGGCGGGGTCGGTGTACCTTGAACACTCACCGTATTCTTATTACCGCATTGTCGTCATTGTCCTCGAATTTCTCTCAAGGTATCCCTCGAGTCGAGTACAAAAATGACAGATTCCCATCAACCCCATGTCCTTGTCATCGGCGCAGGCATCGTCGGCGCTTCCATCGCCTGGCACTTATCGAAGAGCACAAAGGTCACAATCATCGCGGAAGATATCGGTGGGCCGGCCAGCGCAGCGTCCTTTGCTTGGCTTAACGCGAGTTCAGCCAGCGACAGGTCTTATCACGACTTTCGTGTCCGGTCTCTGAAGCGATGGAAGGAAATTGAGAGTGAACTTCCGGGTCTGCCTATTACGTGGAATGGGTCGGTAAATTGGCACAAGCCGTTTGGCGTTTTGATGGATAAAGAGACTACCTTGACAGACTGGGACTATCGTGTCATGCGAATGACGGGGGATGAAATCAGTTCCAAAGAATCTGGGATCAAGGCTGAAAGCATTGCGGACTGGGGCTTTTACTATACTGATGAGGGTGCTATTGAAGCTCATGTGGCGGCTCAGCAGATGGTTGCCGACGCAGAAGCTAAAGGTGGCGCGAAAGTTATCAAGGGTACCGCAAAGACACTTCTTAAGACTGGCGGTCACGTTACCGGAGTGGTCCTAGACTCCGGGGAGGAAGTTCACGGTGATCATGTCGTCGTTGCAGCAGGTCTAGGAACAGTCCCTCTCCTAGCAACAGAAGGCATCACCATCCCAATCCGCTCCGTACCAGCTCTCATTGTTAACTCCAAACCTGTTGATCACCAAATACTGAACAGTCTCGTCAACTCAAAGTATCTTTATATGCGTCAAACCAAAGATGGCGTTATCCGAGCGGGCTGCGAAAACCCGGGTGACGACCCAGGCGACGATCCGGAGAAGACGGCACAAGAGGTATTCAAAATACTACAAGACACTTTGGTAGGAGGCGATAAACTTGAGTTTGACTATTTTACGGTTGGAAATAAACCGACGCCTGAAGATGGTCTTCCGATTATTGGGGCAACGGGTCTGGATAATGTTAGTGTAGCGGTCATGCACTCTGGGGTGACAAATGCGGCTATTGTTGGAGAGTTGGTTAGTAAACAGATCCTGACTGGAGACATGGATAATACCCTTGAAAAATTCAGACTGGATCGGTTTACTTGATGATCTTGCGTCTAGTTATGGAATCACCATAACAAGAGTCTTGGCTCACCAGTTATATCTTATCACATCATATGGGGAACTTTTGTGTTGGCCAGAAAATATCAATCGTCAATTCTCTGCTACTTATCTTTTTATCTACTCAACCGCCTGCGGCTGCTTTATCCTCCTCTTCCACTCCTCTGTCCTGGTCTCGCCAGGTCAGTCAATCACTCCCCACCATTGTGTCTCCCCCTCCGTTGCGCTCAACGAGCACAACTCCCCTGACCGGTCAATGACCAGATCAGTGCTCCTTGTATGATTCCATGCGAGCGTTGCGTCGCCGACGTTCAATGGCCCGTTCGGCACGCTTGTCCTCGAGCTTAGCAGCGTTTCGCTTACACTTGGCTTCAATCTCCTGGGGGCTCTTCTTGGCGAAGACCTTGGCCAAAAGGCTCTTGGCGGAGTTCATGAAGGAATTCATGGTGATGATTGTTGTGTAGAAAGTTGTGTAAAAAGCTGTGAGATTGTGAGATTGTGTGTGTAGTAGAGTGGTAGAGTGGTAGCAAGTGTCAAAAGCTGTAAGCTGATGGTGGATGGAGAGGAGAGAAAAAGCTTGGACCCGGCGAAAAAACGAAAACCTTATACCCAAATTGAACATGAGCATATCGTAACATGAGACATTGTTTTTGGATCAAGCTGTCTGTTAGTGCAGTACTGTCCATCTTGGTGTTGCGGCAAACAGATGGCGTGGGTTGGGATCGAGGCTGACGTTCAGTTGGAGAGTGTCTTCATCCAGGAAGCATTGACTCTGTGCAAGTGACCAGGGGGCTTGTCAAATAAAACAAAAATGCTGATAAACCTGTTCTCGTTGGGTGATCGGCGAGCGTTACGCCTGTCCCTTAACTTCGTGGTTCTGTTTAACTGCTCAGTATGGGGTGAGATCGTACAGTTGAAGTTTTGTAGCATTGTTTAGACTGAACGAGCAGAGCTTATGGCTATCTCGGGGAGTACGTCTCTGTAATCGCCCTTGGTCATGAAAAGTATAATATTAAACATTGGTTTGTCTAGCGTTCTTAGAGAGCATGGCCGCACATCGGCCTATTCGCTAATGGCTCAAACTTCAACTAGCCACCAGCATTTCTTTTTACACAGGTTTTAGATCTAGTCCCTTAGTCAGATCTCATGTACTGGCGGATTTCTTCTCCGTAACCACGGTAGGATTGGTCTCCTTCTCATTTTCGCTGACCTCCATAGGCTCCTCAGTGTTTTCGCCCATGCCGTCGCCGTACTTCTTCATCGTTTTCCTGTCAACCTGCAATATGTTAGTAGGGGCTCTTCTGATCATGGCCCAAGAGACTTACGTAGACGACGAGCCACATGTAGCAGAACATAACAGCACAGCCACCCAAAAGGGCGATAGCTCCCTTCTTCCAGTAAGGCGCATCAGCAGCACTGTAAAAGATGATACCCCAGAAAGTCCACATGGACATAGATCCAATGTTCATGCAGTACAATGTAATACTTCGCAGAGCATCATCGCCCGTTCGCTGGAGAATAATGTTCGCCCAGCCAAAGATCAGAGGGTTAACCATATACGCTGATCCAGCAAGGTAAAAGGCAAACATGGTAGCACCCATGGAGAGGTTCTTGACAAGCAGCATAGAACCCACAACGATCTGAAGAATGACGCAGACGACGGCCATGGGGACACGCTGGCCGGTGGCGTCCATGTGCCATGCTGCAAGCATGTTTGCGAGAATACCGACGGCTTGCACACCGAGGGGATAGGTGTTGATTTGTACTTGGGAGAATTTGTCGTTATAGTACTTGAGCCACAGGAGGAAGCTGTTTTGGAAGGGGAAACCTTCGGTACTGGCGCAGACGGGAGACCAGAAGAAGAGAATCCAGCTGGGACACCATTAGCGGGCATTGGAGACGTCGGGGTTTGGATCACTTACAACATGGGAGTGAGGAACACTCGCTTGATGAGTGACATGGGCATAATGTTATGACCACCCTCAGCGATACGAGGAACTCTGCTAAGAGCGAGCTTCTTCTCTGACTCACTCAAGTAGCTAGCCTTGGTATTCTCAGGCGTATCAGGGAAGTAAAGGAAGCCAAACACCGCGATCGGCAGAGTGATGATTCCATCTTATCGAGTCAGCTCAGTTCTACAACACAAGATTTGCATACTTACCAATGATGAACACCCACTGCCAACCCTGCAGACCAGCCATGCCTCTCATACCCTTATGAATAGCAGTCATCATCACACCAGCAAACATGGTACCAATCTGACCAGAGACACCAAAGAGAGCTGTTCGCTTTTGGATTTCTTCAGGCTTGTACCAGGCGCCGATGATGTACATTGCGCCAGAGTATGTGCTTGCTTCTGCCAAGCCGAGGAAGAAGCGAAGGACGCAGAGTTGGGTCACATTCTTGACTGCGGCACTGAGCATTGTCATGGCGGCCCAGAACACGACCATGGATGGGAGCCAAATGCGAGGCTTGACCTTTTGGATGATGATACCATTGGGGAGCTGGCCGATTGCCATTCTGGATGAGTTAGAGGTGGATTGATCATCATGAAACAGAGTACGTACCCAGCGGTCGTGACAGAGAGGACTTTGTTGTAGTCGTACCCAGTCATGTTGAGCGACTCACGCAAACCGGCAACCTATTTCATTAGTCGGAATACAATCCAGATCTATATGGAACATACATATGCATTGGCAAAGGCAGCACGATCTGAGCAGTGTTAGTTATGCTCATTTGGTTGGTGAAGAACAACTTACCCAGGAAGTTGAAGAAGTAGCTGAGGCAGCAATACGTCTACACCATGTCAGCCCATGATCTACCCGACTACCCAAAATGCATACCAAGATGAAGAAATCTGTAAAAGGTCAGTGACGTCGACTGATGACACGTCATGCGAACATACCCAATTTTCGGATAAGCTTCTTTTCCTCTTTAGAAGTGGCAGAACTGCCAACAAAGAAATCTGCCATTATTAGGCCCAGCCAATCAGTCAATACTCACGTCGACTTACTACGCGCGCTGGCGACGAAACCACCCTTGGACTCCATCGTGACAAATAATCGCGTCGTGAGTGAATACGGTACGAGAGCCAAGAAACAAAAAGACACAGACACGTTATCAATCAGGGAAAAGTAAAGTTTATCAATCACTTCCCCTCGCTTCAAGATTAGATGATCAGATTACTAGGAAAACCTTTTCCCTGTTAAGCATGCCCTCCCTGGCACGAACTACCGAAACTAGTCACGGCGCATTGCCAGAAACAGAATAACCAGTGGACCCTTGGACCACAACGTTAAATCGAGACTGTTAAGCGTTGCATCAATGTGGGGATTAAGCTTCAAATAAGATTTTTTATGCCGTAAGAGCGGTCGCCTAGTTCGTGGGATGTTGTGGGATACCCGATTTGGGAGGCATTTGAGTGGTTCATCCAGACGCTCGGTTCCAAGCGATGGGGGCATCCGGTTAGAATGTCCGTACTTTGCCGTGTTGGGCTTGAGGGATTAATTGACGTTGAGGATTTCACGTGAGGAAGGGAATGTTATCTGATGAAGGGATTGCTTAGATCAGATAAGTCCGAGATGACAGGTTGGAGCATAAGCAAGACATCATGCGTTTATAAAGTCTAGATTCCTTGGCTTCTCCCAGGTAAAGACCCTGATAAAAATAGTTCTTGACGGCTGTCGCTCGGTATCTCGGCTATCAGAGTTTTACAGATACTACCCAAAACAATTGCCGAGCATCCTACTCAAAAAGGCCAGATTCCTTCTTGAACTCTGCAAGCCAATCTGCATTATCGGCTGGCGTCTGATTCCACAAGTCAGGGCTACCATCATAGATCAGCAATTGCGGGTGAAAGATGGATGAGCACTGCATACCTGTCGTACTCGATCCATCGCGCTTGGTACTGAAGTTCCTCATCGGTCGGTACATGACTCGTTGGATTCAACGGCGAAATGGTGCGCGCGACGTAGCGGGTTAAATCTCGCGTGAGACCCCTGTACATGTTTCTATCATTGAGAGAAAAAACCTTTCGGTCTAGCGGCATGGGACTTGGCGCAAGAGCAAGGTTGTCGTGAGCGTTATTTCCGAAGAATGACGGGGTATTCAGCTGCGACGGATTATTCTGACTCGAACTGTCCTGAATCGACAGACCAGCGCGCAACCGAAATGGCACCAACCATTTCGTCGAAGCATAAATCAAGCCCACAAGTAACCCCGTAAACATAGGCGAAGCACCTCCCATGTTTCTTATAATCTCACATGCCTCCCTCTGCAACTCCTCATCGCCAACCTCTAAGCTCAACAGCCCCAGCATATCAACATACTCCCTCAATCCACTCTCAAGTTTACAATGTTCAAAGATATCCTTCTTGCTATGAATCCTCAACTCGGTAAACCGTGACTTTGCAGCGCTTTTCATTGGTGTCATTCTAGCTTTTGCAGTTATATCCTCGGTGCCCATTATCAGGTCTCGTAACCAGGAGCATGCTGGGCTTGTTGAGGAAGAGGATGTCTCGGCGCCAAAGATTATGCAGCATGCTTCAAGTTGAAGAGTTTCTGGGCTGGGGATCGTGTGGTGTGTGTCGAGGTAGTTGGAGTAGAAGTAGTCTAGTTCTAATTGCAGCAGTTCGAAGGCGTTTGTTGAACTGTAGGGGGCGCCTTGGGAGGTTGTGAATGGGAGGGGTGAGTTGCGTTCGTAGTCGATGAGGTCTGTGACGGTCAGTAACACGTGTATAAACAAGCAGTGATGTACATACATGGAGGCATATGGTTCTCGGCCATGTCGAGTGTAGACGCATCAAACCCCCAATTACCCTTCCAATCAGCCATCGTCATACCCTCTTTGAAATGCTCTGCTAGATGGTCTGTTCGTTCAGACCAAGTAGTCATGCTGACATCGCAAAAGCCACAGCGTGACAGCACATCTTCGTGCTTAAACTTCCAATCCTCCATTGGGGACTTTCTGAACTCTGTTCCATGAACAAGTCGAAGGTGTTGGCGGAGATGGTCTTTCCTATAGAAGATTCGTTCACCTCGCTCCCTTTTTTGACAAAGGTCATGATTGTGCGTCTCAAAGTGAGCCAGCTCTGGATTGACTACACCACAATACACACAGGTAGGTTGAGATTGTTCGTTGAGAACCGTCGGACCGAGAGGTGAGCATTCCCACTGTTCAAGCGACAGATGTTGTGTTCTTTCGTGTCTCGTCCATGTGTGCTTTAACTTGAATGTCTCCGTACAGAACGTACACTGGAACCGGTGACACACTTGTGCAAGCTGTCTGGTACCGTACCGCTTACCGCGCGGCCCAGCCCGTCGCCGCTTTTTGGCTACTTTGCGTAACGGTTCTAGTGAGCCATCTGAGCCGTGTGAGTAAGCTGAGGCGTGCGAGCTCCGACTTGAGTCAGACGTTTCGGCACTCGTAGCCCAACTCCCTGTCACAGAAGGCGTATGTCTCGTTCTCATACCCGCGCCCTCGACCGAATGTCCTTGAGCGCCAGATACAGCCCTTGCGATGGCAGCCATACTAGACGGCTCGTCCTCGGGCGGCGAATTCCTCCACCGCTCAAAAGGACTCTGCTGAACAAACGGCGTTGGCGCCCTCTGTGGAATATCTCTTGGACTCGCTTCTGATGATGCCGAACTTTGATCTGTTTTCACGAGTTCAAACTTCTTCCTTCGACGAGCGTTGGCGAACCAGTTCAGAACCTGCTGTTTACTGAGGCCAGTTTGTCGGATAATGGTTTCGACTTCTGCGATGGTGGGGTAGGGATGATGAGTATGAGCCGAGAGCCATTTGTTCAAGACGCGGACAGAGATCAGGGAGAGGCGTTTTCCGGGCTTGGGTTGATAGGTGAGGGGTTTTGGTTCTGGGGTTCTTGGGTTACCAGACGGCGTGCCTGATTGCGTAATGTTGTGGTCTAAGGAATCAACGACGCGACTGCTATGTCCAAAGTCTGGGGTACTGTTCAAATGCTGAGGGTCGATGGTGTCATCAACATCCCACGAGAACGGAAGGTCGACTGTCGCTGCGTGTACAGGCTGGTTAAGGATATCATCTAGATCATCAAAGTCGATCTCCGGAAATAAGGAATTTTCACCGCTCATTCTGGCGTTAGGGAACTCTACAACGATGCTGATTGTATGAAGAAGGACAGAAGCATGAACAGGGCGTTCATCTTGAGGAGCAGACCCACTGTTTTCTTGTCATCTTCAGCCCTTTGACACGATCACTAACCAATAATATTGAAGCTCACAGGATCAGTCAAGCCGGATGTGGAATAGTTTCATTCTATCATTACAACAGTCTAACATAAAGAACTACAAACTTGAAGGTACGAACAAACGATGCTACCCATACCTCGAACACTGAAATTACTGGAGAGAAATTGTCTATCAAATTACCTGCAAATGAAAGTCCGTCTCCCAGACCTCAACCTTAACATCATTAATCCCCAACACCGAAAGCCTATCCGAAATCCTGCTGAGGGCGAGGGTAAGCTGGGACCAGGAAGGTGAAACACCCCATAGGTCAACTCTCTCTAACACGAAAACCATCAACCTAACGTCCTCCTCTCCATGAACCCGACACGCCTCGATTGTCATATTGCTGAGTCCTGCACGGGCTATTTCCTCGTGGATAAATTCACGTACACCCGTGATGTCATCCCACTCGCTGAATGGCTTGTCGCTGACAGCTTCCAGGATCTCGGTCTCGGGTCTCCAGGGTTCGTGGTCGTAGGAAGTTGCGAGGGAAACGGCGTAGTAGCAGGGCACAACTTCGTGGAGGCTAAAGAACGCTGGGCGGGAGATGGGGTACCTCTTTGGTCCGATGTCGAGCAGCGAGTCGTTGGGCATGGTGGGTAGGGTGGGGAAGGGAGCGAAGGGAGGGAAGGCCGGCATAGGGGGCATAGGAACCATTGGGGGCATTGGGGGCATTGGGGGCGTGCTGGCAAGCTGAAGCATAGGAGGCATGGCGGGTGCGCCCGCAGATTGAGGGTAGGTGACCACAGGGATTATGGGATCGTATGGGCGCACCGGGGGCATGCCAGCAAAGGGAGACATGCCGACAAAGGGAGGTATGTCGGGCAGTCCTCCGTTTGAAAGACCGTCGATAAAATCTTCCGATCCTCGTAATCGCTTCTCATCCCAACGGTACTCCTTGGATGAGGAACGCTCACCATTACCCAGATCCTCGCCTGATTGTGATTGCTCAGACTTCGACGATCGAACTTGAATTGGCTCATCGTCAATCTTCCAGATCTCAGACTCCGCTGGGTAAAGCCTGTTCATGCATTCCTCAAAGCTTTGGCCGTCCTTCTTGTGGCGTTTCATTTCACGCCTAACACCTTCTTGAACATGCTGCCTCATCTTCTCGAAATTCTCGAAGAACGACCTTTCGTGGAAGGAGTCGGTTCTCTTCCTTTTCTGTCCTTGGGAAGATGAAGGACTAGCAGGGAGTGAAGCTTGACCTTCGAAAAAGTCGTCTCCCAGTTCCATGTCCGTTTCGTAGTCGGGCAATGCGTCCTTTTCCTCCTCTGCCCGATGCTCAGCAAGAAGGATATCCATTTCCTCGCCAGCTTTCTCAGACACATCGACTGCGTTGTTGGGCTTTGGGCTAGGCAACCTAGGCCTAGCATCGAAGGAAAGTGCCCAGGCAGCAGCAGCCACACGACAAGCACGACCTGAATCCTGAACACGACCCACTTCCGGAACTTTGTCGCCCTCAAGTTCGCGAAGCTTCTCCCGTTTCTGGCGAATCATTTCGTCAAGCTTCGAACTCAAAGACGTCTCCTTTTCCCGCTCCTGGGAAGGTCCAGCGACAGCATTGCCCAAAATACCAAAACGTTCCCGATATCTTTCTGCAAGACGACGACAACGTTCAAGCCTAACCTGTTCACGGTCTCTTTCTGCAAGATGATGAACACGTTCAGCCTTAACCTTTTCCCGTTCGTGAGCAGGAATGTCCGGACCGGGAAACACAGCATCTACCCATTCCTGAAAAGCTGGAGGAACAGCATCGTCGCGATTCCGCTTCTCCTTCTCGAGACGATCACAACGTTCGCGAATACGATCGCAGTGTTCGTCGATGTCCTTTCGGAGCTTCGCCATGTTCGAGTCGTAAGCGCTAAGACTCGAGTGCACCTTCTTTCCCAGGTCTTGGGAAAGACCAGGCTTAGCAGAAGCAACATCTTCGGGCTGATGCTTCTCGAGGGTCTTCTCCATTGCTTCACTTAGCGTGCTAAGTGAGTCGTCGTCGAGTGAATCAGACGCTTTGTCAAGTGCTTCGCCGAGGGTGCTGAGTGTATCGTCATCCATCGGACTAGAGGACCGGTTTTGTTCTTGCTCTTGGGGTGTAGGGGTACAAGGGGCAGTCGAGGGAAGGTAGGGAGAAATGGGAGGAGCAGGAACAAGACCGTAGAGATTGTTGTATAGCATGTCATCGTTTCGCGGGCCCAAGTCATTCCAGCTTGGAATATGGGGGCGAGACCATGCAAATCCTGGGGGAGACGGAGTACGAAGCTCTTCGCTTATATCAAGCGACATCTCGTTTCCTTGCTCTTGACAAGGTTCAGCTTCAGGCTCGGATCCAGAATCCGAATCAGAATCGGATTCAGAGCCATGATCGGGGTCAGTATAATCGCCATCAGACTCGTCGTCCGTACAGCCTGGAACCGGAGAGGAATTCCTCTCCTCCTCTTCAGAAAATTCCGATTCTGATTCCGACTCAGTATCGGGATAAAAGTAATCGCTATCAGACTCATCTGTACTCATTAGACTCGGCGAGCGCTTCCTTTCCGGCTCTTGGCGAGACATATGGTCGTATAGATCGTGAAATTCACGAAGCTCAGCGGCGCGCTCCTCGTCCCCGCGGAAAATCACAGGCTGGTACTTTCTAGAATTCGCCGGTTTCGTTGGTCGCGCGGATTGTGATGCTTCTGGATGGGATGAAAAAATAGAGGAAGCCAGGATTGGGTCGATCATTGGGGGACTTGAGTACATTGCGCGATTCATAAATGCCTCCGGAGTTGAGTGGTTATTGTATACAGGGGCCTGTTGTGAATCGCCTTCAAAAGAAGGGAAACTGTAGGGGTTGTCCTCAGCGCGGTAGATAGGGTTTTCCGGCAATGTTCTTGGTGGCATTGTCGAGGGACGAGGGAGATCGAAGGGGGGGAAGGGGAGAGTGACGAAGAATGGTGCACATTTTAGTCCTGCAGGAGCCTCACGGTTGGACTCTGGAGTCTTGATGTTGTTATACCTGTCGCTCATTGTTGCGAGATGGGTGAAGGTGATAGGTTTGTGATGAGTATTCTGTAGACTGAAGATGGATAGAGTGGGATGGAGATGGTTGGGGGCGATGGGTGAAGGCTACCAGTTGCTGATGAATATTTTGTAGATTGAAGATGGATGGAATGGGATGGAGATGGATGAAGGTGATGGGTTCTGTGATGAAGACTTTGCAGATGAAAGATGGTTGAAGTGGAATGGAGATGGGGGATGGGTGTTTTTTACACAATTTCGTAAATTTCATCTTTTCGTATACTTTCGTGTTGACAATATTAAAGTTGATAGGATGCACACAATCTGATGGATGCCAGTTGTCGGCTTGATTGGACACTGAATGCTTGTCGTAAAGTAAATAAATATTGGGCGAGACTATTGGCAAGGCTATGGCATAGGGTTCGTTGAAAGCCCTCATCCAGATTTTCAGCCACGTTGGCATTCACATCGGTGCCTATTGCATCCACCAAACTAAGATTGTGTCGTGAATACTGACGAAAGTGATCACACGCTGGGCAATGCGCCCAAATGTAACAAGGATCATGCAGCATAAAGTGAAGTCTGTTCCATAAGGATATCAAGTCTATGAATAATTCGGGATATCATCTAAGCCAAAGCAATACCAGTTAAATCTCCTAACTCGGCAAACAAAACCTTCTTCTCCCTGCTCTTCAGCCCAACCTCATAAACACCCCCCGACAAATCAGTAACATACGCCACACCAGCCTTTTTATCCAGCGCAAGACCAATAGTCTCATGTAACCTCTTTGCCAGAATTTCCCTTTCTGAGGGTTCACTTCCACCGACGTAAGCCCTGTTTAGTGAATTTCCCTTTGGTGGATCACCGCGATCTGTCCAGTACAAAGTTTGCGTGTCTTCATCAATCTCCAGATCGATTGGTTCGGGGAGATTGATCATTACAACCTCGATGGCGGAGGGGTTTGTGATTTGGGCGCGGAAGATGCGGCCTTGTTTTCCTTTTGAGGGACCTTTTTGGGACCAGTAGAAGTAGCCGTTCGTTTCGTCGACTGTGATGCCTACACACCAGCGACACATATCCTCCCTATCCTGTGCTGTAGATCCAGTAGAAACCAGAACCTCAACGTCGGATCCATCAAGATTGGCTCTCATAACCTTCATACCCTCCCTATCACACCAATAAAGCTTCCCACTCTTTGGCGCGATAGTGATTTGTTTGGGTGTATGAACGCCAATGATGCCTGACTCAACAATGGTGGTGCGTTCAGATCCATCAAGACGGGAACGCTCTATGGAGCCGTCGTTCGATTTGAACGTAGGGCCCATGTTTGTCCAGTACATGAAGGTGTTGTGGATTGCGATGCCGTCGGGCATGGTTGACATGTTGTCGAAAATAGTGCGGAGGTCGGAGCCATCTGTGTTGCAGGAGACGATGCGGCCTTGTTGGTTGGGGAAGTTGATGAGACCGGTGTCTAGGATGTATAGACGGGGGAGGCTTAATGAACCCATGATGATTGTGAAGAAGTAAGACTCTCGAAAATTATTAGTATGTGTGATTGTGTGCGAAGTAATAAGTATTGCTAGATGACAAGTGAATGTTCAATAGGAGACAGGATATTATCAGACCAGTGCAGGTGTTCAGGTACAGCGGACATGCAGTATTTAGTATAACCAAACAAGGCAAAATTCCAGAATGTTTCATCATAGCGCCGAACGTCGGCGAACAAGTGGATACTTCCAGGCCGTGCGTCGCGTCCCGAAGAGACCGACTTTTCCTTGGACACCGCTGCATTGCCGGAGCTACCGTGAAGAGTGGATCGATCGGTGAAGTGGATACCGAGGTTGAGCTCCACTGCGGAATTGTGACGTAGGGATCGTCGATTTGATCACGATTTAGGGTAGCTTTATCGGTGAAGATTCTGAGAAGAGATTTCTGGGCATGGTAATTCAGTAATTGGAATGGTTAATTGCTTGAATTTGCATAGAACACAAACTTTTATTTATTGTTTATTTTGGGAGTGAAATGATGAGAAATGTTGAGTCAAGACGTACCCCAAATGTCATGCTAAACATTTAACAATGTCGAATCCTGGAGAATGAAGAACGAATGCCAATTTGGCATGAGCTGCAGTTCAATGACAAAAAAAAACTCTCCAAGGGTCCGTCGGCTTAACAATGGCTGAGATTGTTTTTCTATCGAATATTTGTAGTACCTTTTCGTTGAACTCGCAATGGTCACTCCTTCGTCAGGCAATTGTATCCAACAAGTGATCTCATGGCCGGCATTTGTTATCTTATCAGCTCGCGTATCGATAAGAGACTCGCCACCAGGGCAATCTGCAGAAGTCCTGATGCTAAAAAAAGATACTTGGGGCTTGTACCTTCTTGCTTATCGGGCGTAATCTCACATCTGATAAGAACAATGCGGTGATCAGAAATTGAGATCTTGAACAATGGTATAATTCAGCAATATTAGTCTAAGTGTCTATGTCTATGTCTATGTCTAATCCCCTCACATCCTATGACGACTTGCTCTTAGCATAATCATCCCACTCCTTCCTAACATTCAACAATCTAACAAGCTCCTCATCCCTCTGCTTAACCAAATCCCCATACTCTTGTTTATCAACCGCCTTTCTCGTCCCCTCAATCCACTGCTCCTTCAATCCCTCATCAACAACCGGATTCTCAGGCGCATACCACGTCTGAAGCGGTCCCAGCAAATGATCAGCAAAGTGATCAATACCACCCTCTCCACCACCTAGATGAAACAGTGTATTCGGTCCCATCACACCCCACCTAAGGCCAGGGCCGTAGGATACTGCGTCGTCGATGTCTTGTACGTCGCAGACTTGTTGTTGCAAGATGTGGAAAACTTCGCGCATGACTGCTGCTTGGATTCTGTTGGCGACGTGACCTGGCACTTCTTTTTTGAGATGGATTGGTTGTTTGCCCATCGCTGTGTAGAAGGCCATTGTGCGAGTGATGATTTCGGGGGATGTTTGTCCGCCGCCGACGACTTCGACCAGAGGAATAAGATGAGGCGGATTAAACGGGTGTCCAACAACACATCGTTCCGGCCTAGCCTCAGCAGTAAGACCCTCCTGGATAGACGAACAAGTCAAACCAGAGGAACTAGTGGCAATAATAACATCCTCGCCCAACATCTCTCCCATGTCCTGGAAAAGCTTGCGCTTAAAATCAATGCGCTCAGGACCATTTTCTTGAACAAAATCGGCATTTTGTAACGCTTCAGACATTGTTGTTGTGAAGATTACATCTTCTGGTTTGGCAGCTGTGTTCTTGACGAGACCAATTGATGATAGGACTGGGAGGGCATCGCGGATGAAGTTGCGAAGATATGTTTCTGAGGCGGGATTGATGTCGAAGGCTTGGACTTTGAGACCTTGGGCTAAGAAGAGAGCTGACCATGAGGCGCCGATTGCGCCGCAGCCAATGATTGCGACAGTGTTGATTGACATGATGATAAAATATGGTATTGTAGCTATGACTTGTGGTAAGCACCTTTGGAGCTGGCATGTAACAGTATTTATCTTATCGCATTTTACGTGTGAATCAAAATAGCATCGTCTTTTCGCTTCAATTCCGCATAATCGCGACTTCGGCATTTACTTTAGCGTGCCCTGCGTCATGCGTCGGTAGTTCAGGGACAAAGTGGATTCTGCAATGACATAAAATTGCCCCATCATCGGATCCGACCCCGATGAACTCATAACCAATCCACGTGGCCGAAACTTCCGTATCTCGACAAATCACTTCCCCTCATCCTGCAGAATGTTTCTAGAAGACTTCTAATCAGGGGAGAAAAAGCTTGTTCTCCACTCTGACGTTTTGATCAAAGGAATTCTTTCCGCGTTTGAGCCTCATGTTGCATTTAGGCCGCGTGTTACGACATCCACTTTTCTCCATTAATTTTCATGTTTGGAAGCTCGGGAGATCCGCTCGCGCTCGCGTTTGAAGATTGCCGATTTCTTGGTTTTTCGGGGCGATCCGCTTGATTGAAGATGTCGGTAGATGGGGCGTAAGGGGTTGCATGAAGGGTTTAAGACGCATAAATGTCGGTGTCGAGGAGCCATACATATATATCTTCAACATTTCCATACAACACCAGTCCATCACATCATTCAACACATCGTTTCAAAGGATTCTAATATCATCACTCCATTGATACTATCCACCTATACTACTTCAACTTCACACACCATGGCTGAGGAAAGAATCCCAGACGTCTACGGCCCCGGTACACACACCGACCGCACCTTCACCCCCGTGCCCCAAGACACATCCCGCATCTTCCGCCTCATCGCCTCCCAAACACCCTCCTTCACTCGCGATGAATCCATCCTCTCAAAAGTCCACTTCGAGGGTGAATCCTTCCCCGTAATTCCCGGCCCCATCAAAGCCGTCTCCGTCGCAGCAGCCCTGCACGCCATGGCCGGTGTCGTCGCTGATGAAATCCTCACTATTCGCGGCGCAGAAGACAAGAACCGTAAGATCACTGTCAACACTACACAGGCTGGTCTGTGGTTTGGAAACATTGCTACCGCTTATGTTGGTGGTGAGGATGTTGTTACTTTGACTAAGAGTGGTGAGCTCAAGAAGTTGCTGCCGAATTGGGAGCAGGGCTGGGTTGATACGCCTTTGAAGTATCGCACTACTGGTCTTTATCCTACTTCTGATCCGGAAGTTTGGTACTCTCTCCACGGATCTATGAACGCCGAGCCAGTCCTCAAGTCCATTGGCGTTGACCCCTCTGAGGCTATTTCTTCCAACGAGGAAGCTGCCGCTCATATCGCCAAGTACACCAGCAAGCTCTCGCCTGAGAAGCTTGAATTCACCAACCTTATGAACGGAAACTGCGGTAGTGTCGTCTTCACTCCCAAGCAATGGAACGAGAGCGAGATGGGCAAGTCCCTCGCTGCTCATCCCCTCATCAACGTCAAGCCTCAACCTCAGGCCATCCCTACACCCCCTGTTGCCTTCCCTCCCTTTGACGCATCTGACAAGCGCCCCCTCGCTGGTATCAAGGTCGTCGAAATGACCCGTGTCATCGCCGGTCCTCAAATCGGTGCTATCCTATCTTCTTTCGGCGCCGATGTCATCCGCGTTAACCCTCCTCATCTTCCCGACATCAACATTATGCAACTTACTCTCAACGCCGGCAAGCGCACCATCGCCATTGATCTCCGCAAGCCCGAGGAAGCCGCGATTATCAAGTCTCTCATCTCCGAAGCCGATGTTTTCATCCAAGGCTTCCGTATGAACAAGATGCCCAAGTACGGCCTTGGTCTTAACGACATTCTCAAGATGGCTGGTGAGCGCGGTCGCGGTATCGTTCATGTTTCGGAGAACTGCTACGGTCCTGATGGCTACTACGCTGAACGACCTGGCTGGCAACAAATCGCTGATGCGGCTGCTGGTTCGGCGTACGTCACTGGCAAGTCCCTCAACTTGCCCAACAACGAGGCCGTCCTTCCTTCTCTGCCCGTCAGCGACATGACAACCGGCGCCCTCGGTGCAGTGGGAACCCTCCTCGCCCTCCGCGACCGCGCGACCAAGGGCGGAAGCTACGCGGTCCACGCCTCGCTCGTCGCCGTAAACACGTACGCCCTGCGTCCCGACGTCGGTCTCTACTCTCCCGAGACCGTCGCCGACTGCCAGGAACGTTTCCAATGGGGCGAGATGCGCGGCTCACACCACGTTCTAGATCTTCTTCTCACTGTCTGGAATGGTTGGAAGAAGGTTCTGGGTCATGTTGTTGCTGAGGATAGTGGCTTTTACCAGCACTTTGATAAGAGTGCTTTTGATGGTAAGAAGTTGAGTATTCTGAAGCCTGTTTGTCGGTTGAGTGGTGAGAGTTCGCCTGAGTGGAAAACGCCTAGTGTTCCTTATGCTTATGAGAAGGCGGAGGGTATCAAGTTTCTGTAGATGGATTATACATATAGATATTATAGACGCATCATAGACTAGCGATTAGAATTGATTTCTTCTCATTTTCATCGTCATTTATCCGTTACACTGATTAATTGTAATCAAGAGATTTATAATCACGGTCATTTCACTTGGTACGATGAATCCAGTGGATTGCAACGACACCATAAACTCTCAAGCACATGGTGATCTCATTCAAAAGCTAGGGGCGAATGGTTTAGTGGTATAATACTCCCTTAGCAAGCTTCTATCTACAAGATTCTTCCTTCTGGGAGTGGTCCAGGGTTCGATTCCCTGTTCGTCCAACGAAGGTGGTTAGATTCCACCAATCCACATTTTTGGTGGTCGTTCTTTTCCCGTCTCCACCATGAAAAACGACTGGATAGACCAGATCCAGACCCTGTTCCGATCCAACAGACGAGAGACGATACATGCATACAAGATGGTCGTTGCGACACCCCGATTGAAGGGGCACGTTAAGTTCAATCATCCTCATCGTCCTCTTCTTCCTCCGGCATTCCAACACCCAGTCCAACCAGATAGTGCGCAATTGTCGGCCTCTCCTCCACACACTGACTCCAAAGTTCTTCATCAATCCAGATGATTTCAGCACCAAATTCAATCAAGAGCTTGACCGAATCCAAGTTGCCGTGAACAATCGCAATAGCCAGTGGCGTCAGACCCTCCTCATTCACAACAGGCACATTGCTCCCAGCCTGCAACAGGGCTTTAACCATATAGGAATCATCATCGTCGAACGCAGCGATATGAAGCGCCGTGTTTAAATCTCTATCACGAGCCCCGAGATCTGCACCCTGGGCAATGAATCCGCGGACAATAGCTTCATTGCCAAGAGTCACCGCAAGGTCAAGCGCTGTGGCCCCACGTGTATAACACTTCCATCGCCTAGTATATCTCTCGCATTCGTCATATGCTTCATGATCGAAATAGGGCCCTGCGTCTCTCGCTTGTAGGTATGACTCAATACTTCCTGGAGAGGCGGCGAAAGTGAAGAAGTCCGACTCGAAGGATGGCGGGAGAAACTTGAAAAGATGGCTTTGAGCGGCAAACCAGAGGTATGGGTGAGCTTGGAAGCGCTGCTTCAGCTCCTGCGATGAGTTGCACGCCCCGCGTACGAAGTCTAGCTTCGAGATATATCGAAGAGAGGCTGTTGCGAAGATGATCCCTCAACAAGGGTGATCGGAGTACCATAGTGTGGTTCTTTCTGTTCAGAGCTACTAGGCCCTGACAAAAACTCACGACGTCCTCAGTCGTGAACTGGGTCCCATCTTGATTTTTGATGCCCCAACTATCGAGGGCCTCGGGTGCCATTGGAACGGTAAAAAAGTATCCCATTTCGTCGCACTCAACAACATAGTAAAGTAGGCAAAGGATTGGATAGCACTGTGTGGAAGACTGGATATCTTTGAACTAGGCCTGGCAAAATGCCCTTTCAATATCTGCCTCTCCAGACATGACTATATCGAAAAGCGCTTTGTTGGGCCGAGCAGGAATGTAGCTGAACCACTTGGGTAACAAGGGAAGAAAGCTGAGATTAATTAGCATACTGTTGCCCATCGCAATAGAGTTACTCACCGCCGATTCGAGATGTTCATTGACCTCTGATAAGAGAATGGCTGGTCGTGCGACTCATTCGGCACTTCTGGATTGGCAGGCGCCTAGTCGATGTACCTGAGAGTGTAGAGAGAGAGATCTGAGTCAGGCGGCTGTGCATAGATCTCGAGTTTGTCAAAGGTGTCAAAAACCTCAGGGGGTCCAGTTTGAGTTGTCATCAAGATCCTCAACGAAGGAACGTCCACCCTGTTCAAGAAAAAATTCAACAGACTCGTCAGGCCAGTGTTCTTGTTGCTCGAATTTACGCCATCCAGCACAACAATCATCTTCCGAAAGACACCTGAAATGTTCTCGAGGATATCTGAAGTGCCGGCCAAGTCTTCGACGCCGATGGCTCTATCGTTCATGATGTCTCTCCAGGTATCTCCATACACGGGTGTCTGAGACACGAGCTGTCTTGTGATGGAGCGGAATGCGAGGTTGTAGTCGGCGAGGTTACGCTGTGGGTCGTTGCTGCCAAGGTAGAAGACGCCGGCTGCCGTGCCGTTGTTCTTTCGATAGAAGCGGTTGACTAGACTTGAACTTGGGGACATCAGTGCCGGAACTATTCTCTATCTCTGAAGCGACTTACCTCAGAAATGTTTTCCCGCTGCCACCTATGAAGTATTAGCGATCATTCTTATTTCAGGAACCACATCACACACTCGGTCCACTGAGCCAAAGAATGCGATTGCCGTCACCATTCAACCACTTCTGCATCGTCTCGTGGTCGAGAAACCACTGACCGATTCCTGGAATGTGGGCATCGTCGAGAATGCGTTGCTGCGTCGGGAACTTGTCGCCTGGACATAGCTTCGAGAGCTTGTTATAGATCCCGTTGGTAACCATCACCATGTTGATAATCGTGTGTGATGAACGAGTTGTTGTTTTTTTTGGTGTTGTGCCTGATATTTCGGTTGCTCAGTGTTTTGGTTGCTGACTAACCCCGCTCTAGGCAACAGAGGCAGCACTGCTCGTCAGTTGCTTGTTCAGCAAAACCACAATCGTGAACCAAGCTCACTAACCTATCACTGCCTCTTTTCAAATTGTTCATCTCTCGATTTGATCGATCCCGCTGACGTAAATCTCAGTCCCTGGAATAATATCAATCCGATTCTCCGAAACCATCTTCTACTCTCCTCCCCAAGACTGTGAGCCAGCTTCAACCGATTGAGCGCAACCTCCTGCATCATGATACTTGGCCTCACCACAGTAAATAAGGAAAGCGATTTGCGATGCTTGAGGTAGGTTATTAAAAATGCTTAGATCATCATGCTCATGCCAAGGCTCCGCGGGGAACTTTTCTTATCTCTTTCCTGTCCTGTTCTAGCGCCTCAGAGGAACTTTTGGATGTTAAGCTTATTCGTATGGTTCTTGATCCTTGCAAATCATGCCAGGGTTTCATACCTGCCGGATTGGTTCAGCAAATGTTTATCAATGATATCGTCTCAGCAGGCTTGGTCTTTGCGGGGTTATCTCCAATTGATGGAGGGACCCGTCGGTAGTGTAACCTCGATCGGAGGTCGTGAGCTTTATCGGTAGAGAATTTTGCCTCCATTTGTGATGATGAAAAGCCTTTAGTGTGATTTCTCGAAATCATAGAGAGTCAACCCATCAGGAATGTGCTGTGCTGGCAAGTTGAAAGTGTTACAGTGCTGATGTCTCGAACTGCCGTGCTCAATTCACACGACTGACACACCTAGAGTACACGCGACTATCGTCACCGCCCGCGATAAGGCCCATGCCCAGCCCTGACTAAAAAAGTACCTACATATCGATCATCAAAGCCCACTTCTTGGCTCCCAATGACCTTCCAAAAACAACACTAAACCCGGGCCTTGTATTTTCTGGGCAAGAAACCGATGGCGACATACATCATACGTCTACTATAAAATGAAGCGATGTTTCCCATCCAGCAATTGAAGGGTTATCCCTCTCAAGTCAAACCAAGGGCCACCCAAAATGAAGTTCACCACTACCCTCGCGACTCTCCTGTCGCTCACTCCCAGTGCCTTGGCAAAGGGCAAGAAGCTCGACTCCAAGAAGTTCCAAAATGACATCAAGACCAAGAAGTAAGCCTCCTCCCATTTCGCCGCCCGATTGCATCCAAACTCACAATTGTAGTCTCATGTCAAACCTCGAGAAGCTCAACGACCTCGCCTTCGCAAACGGCGGCAACAGAGCTTTCGGTCTTCCCGGCTACGACGCTTCAGTAGACTACGTCTTCAAGAAAACATCCAAAGTAAAGGGCGCAAAGGTCTACAAGCAGAACTTCCCTGCTCTTTTCGCCTACGTCGATTCAATCTCTCTCAAGGTTGACGACAGCGATGTTTACGTTTACGGATTGACTTACTCTCCCAGCACCAGCGCCGACGGCATCACTGCTGAAATTGCGCTCGGTCCTGAAGGCGCAGCAGGTTGTGATGCTGCCAACTACGCCGATCTCGACGTCAAGGGCAAGATCGTTCTTGTTCAGCGATTCAGATGTCCTACCGGTGGTACCCTTGCTGGCAGAGTTATTCCTGCTGCAGAGGCCGGTGCTGCTGCTGTGATCATTTACCATGATTTGGCTACCAATGTTACTGCTGGTTCGCTCAGTGCGCCCAACCCAGAGAAGCATGTCCCTGCTGGTTTTATCAACCTCGCGGATGGAGAGAAGATCAAGGCCAAGATTGAGGGTGGTGAGAAGGTCGAGGCTTTCTTTCAGCAATCGCAGACTATTGAGGAGAGGATTACACAGAATGTTATTGCTGAGACTACTGGTGGTGATCCTCGCAATGTCATCATGGTATGTCACCTTCCTACTTATGAGATCTCTTACTAATTGTTATAGCTTGGTGCACACTTGGACTCCGTCCAGGCCGGTCCCGGAATCAACGACGACGGCTCCGGTACATCCCTTCTCCTCGAACTCTTCACAGCGCTCTCAAAGTACAAGACTAAGAACAAGATCCGCTTCGCCTGGTGGGGCGCCGAAGAAAACGGTCTTCTCGGCAGCAAATTTTACACCTCCAACCTGGCCACCAAGGACGTCAACAACCTTTTGGTCTACCTCAACTTCGACATGGTCGCCAAGGGTTTCTTCGGTGTCGCTGATACTGATGGAAGCGAGCATGGATCCAAGGCGCCTAAGGGTTCTGAGGTCACTGAGAAGATCTTTACTGAGTACTTTACCAGCAAGGGTCTTGAGGTCACGCCTGCTGTTTTGACGAATGGAAGTGATTATGCTTCGTTCTGGCAGAACTTGAATAAGCCTTTTGGATTCCTTCACACTGTAAGTTGAATAAAACGATCCGCATGGAGTCAGTGCTAACATGTTGTCAGGGTACCGCTGTTGCCCAGGATCCTTGCTATCACCAAGCTTGTGATACCATCGACAACCCCGATCCCGAGACTCTCACCATCAACGCCAAGGCTGCCGCACACATCCTTGCCGTCCTCGACGACCGAGGCACCAAGTTGATTCCCAAGACAAAGATCAGCGAGTCCACTCTCCAGACCCTCCAGCAGCGTAGCGTTGGACCTGATCTGGGTAAGATGGAGGAACTTGAGGCTATGGGTCTCCGACACTTGGGTTGTGGTCAACATGAGATTTAAGCATATTTCGATGCATGATTCAGGTTGTTGCTTTAGAGTATGGAGATGACGATGATGACGATGACGAAAATGATGATGTGAACAGCTTATGTAGTAAATAAGAATTAGTATCTACTCTCTCTTCCAGTCCCCAGAGAACGTATCAACAGATCTCCACTTCCACTTCCGAAATCTCTCCCAAGCCAATCTATCCTTACTGTAACAATTGAGAACACTCTCTACACTCAACATCCTCCAATCCCTCTCAAACTCAGGCGGTCTCGGTGCGTTCAGATCTACGCCTTCCATCCACTCTTCCCTTCGCTGATTCTTCGCCCAATCCTCACCCGTATTCTTACAACCTTTATTTCTCTTACATCTTTGGCCACAGCTTGGACATGCATAAGCCTGCCATTCAACGTAATGGTCGCGTAACCATGCGTCAGATTTACCGTGTGCGTAGGAACATGATCGTTGTGTGTGTCCCATCTTGCTCTTTAGTCTATTCGCGAAGTAGAAGTTGTTCCGTTCTTCGGTTTTGTAATATTGCGGGTGGTCGTGACGAAGTGAGTCGCGGTAGAGTGCGTCTGTGGAAATCCAATCGCTAGGGCCGTACTGAAGGTTTGTGTCGAGAACATAGTCGCTTTTCGAGAGCATGACTGAATCGCAGATATCATCCGATACATATTCTTCTGATGGCACTGTAACCCTCGCGACGATCACATTCCCCGCCTCAAGTCGTCGAAGAAGGTCCTTATTCCTCACATCTTTCATCTGCGCTTCAGAGAGATGCAGCTCAAAGTCTGACCTGGATAGCTTATGGCTTCCAGGTGGGGAAGCTTCCAAAAGCCAGTCCAATATCACGGCGTCCGCAGCTGTAGTATACCCAAGAATGTAGTGATGACGAAGACCTGGTGGAGGTGATGTGCGGCTTTTACGACCAGCACCACATGGGTCGTAAGGGACTTTTTGACCGACCCAGAACCAAAGCCATGTTCTCAGATTGCTGAGTTGACACTCTGTAATTTCTGTGACTACTCTCTTGTCTGGGACAGTGCGGATGTAAGCAACTCTTGTTCTCGGCTTTGGTGGTTCTTCTGTGAGGGCATCCATTTTTTTTTGGGCTTTACTGGCCGGCGTATTTGGTATGCAATGGGTTTCAAGAGAATGTTTAAAAAAAGAAGAACAAGGCTGCAGTGGTGCTGGTATAGAGACTTGAGGAGATCAATTGTTTGTTCTACGGGGCAATGTTTCGGCAGTGACTCACCGCGAAGTCGTATCGCTGGCTATACGGACATTGCATTAGTTTCGGACATAGTAGAAGTATCTCGTCTCATATCTTGGCTGCAGAAGTACACCACTAGTGTTCAGTTATTTCCGGGTGATCGCGCTAAAGATTTAGCACGTCTTACCAAGCACAAGTAATTGCTTTGTAGCAGTCGACCTGTTGCATTAACCATACCCTAAAAAAGGATATCCCAGCAATCTAGTGTACAAAATTAAGAAGCCTATCTTTGACACCCTATCACACATCCTCAAATCTCTGTAAAGATGTAGCTCTAGGAAGTTTAGGTTAGACGTGAACTTACAAAGGATCTTGACTATTAACTGAAATAACTATGGATTTCGCTGGTCTACCTTACCTATTTCTTCCACTTCCACAGCGATCGAGAGTTACAATAAGCCTTCAACCCAGTCATTCCCCACTCACTGCCAATTCCGCTCCATTTATGGCCACCAAAAGGAACGTTGGGAGCAACATCAAAATGCGAGTTAATCCACACACTACCAGCTGATAGACAGCGAGCCATTCTCTCAGCACGGTCAAGATCCTTACTCCAGACTGAAGCGCCCAGCCCGCATTTACTATCGTTCGCGCGGTCAAGAACTTCATCCTCGCTGGACCATTTTAGAAGTGGGATGATGGGCCCGAAAGGCTCCTCGACAGCGATCTTGGAATTTTCGGGGGGTTGTCAATAATGGAAGGGGTAACAAAGTATCCCTTTGACTCTGAAACGATACGTCCCTCCAATGCCGGCTTCCAGTTGCATGTCTCGACCGACGTGTACAAGTCTTTGACTTTTTCGTATCTATTCTTCAGTTAATATCACTGTCTAATGTGACTTTCATCTGCGGGGCTTACTGCATCGAGTTCTGGAGAGGGCCGATAAGCACATCGGGCTCAAACCCATCGCCGACTTTGATGGTCTTTGCATAAGTAACAAAAGCATCGCGGAATTTGTCGTAGATGTTTTCATGAACGTAAATGCGCTTGATCAACATGCAGATTTGGCCCGAGTTAAGGAAGACAAGTGTTGCGATCTTGGGCACGATGGCGTCGATATCAACATCATGGCAGATAATAGCTGGGTCATTACCTCCGAGCTCGAGCGTCACACTCTTCAGGGTCTTCGCGCAGCTTTGCATAACTCGCTTACCTGTCTCGATCGATCCGGTAAAGGTGACCTTATCGATAATTGGGTGCTCTGTAAGCATTGGCCCAAGATTATCGTCGCCGCTGATAACCTGGAGGACACCCGGCGGGAAAACCTTGGTTCCAATCTCACCGAGCTTCAAGTCGGAATATGGTGTAAAGGGTGATGGCTTGACTATTATGACGTTTCCAGTAATGAGCGCCGGGCCAATTTTACCAAGTGCAAGGAGAACAGGCCAATTCCATGGAACAATTCCGCAACACACGCCCAGAGGAGGGAAGGTCTGGGTTATGGTTCGGTCTTCGTTATCATCGAGTACCTCATCCTTGACCTCCATGGTGGCAAATGCTCACAGCCATCTCAAGCTCATGCCGAACTCGGTCTTGGCGAGTTCGAGAGGCTTACCCGACTCCCTGACGAGCAGCTTCTCGAGCTCTTCGCGTTCAGCTTCGATGGCATCCGTGTACGCGATAAGCATTTTTGATCGGCTGTCGAATGGAACTCTGGACCAGCTCTTGAAGGCCGTTCGGGCATGTTGGACAGCCTTGTCGACATCACTTCTAGTGGCGCAGGGAACCTCCCATAGGGACTCTCCTGTGGATGGGTTGATGCAATGAAGTGTTTTGGCCGTTGGGACAAACTCGTTGTTGATGATGTTGCCCGGATAGACCTCTGATCAGACGTGTGAGCACATTACGCTACACAGCGAGGGAGTATGGGAGGAACTCACCGTGATATCGATTTTGGAACACATGTGAGACATAGTCTTTATCAACTTTGGTTATCGAATTGGTTGTTTTTTCGATACAGTGAAAGGGTCCGGATTGTGAGAAGTTACTAGAGCGGCAGGGTGGTCAGTCTTGTACTCGCTGGCGCGGTCCAAAAGCAGCGACCAGCCGTATGAGCGGTCCGCACGTCGACAAACGCGGCAAATGATGATCGTGGAGTGCGGGCATCGTTTATCCCTGTAATCATTGGTGAGGGGTTTTCTGGTTGACGGGAACCTGGTCTTGTGACTCACTGCTATAGATGGTCTGTAACCCCTCAGAAGATCAACACACTGTTCTTGGCAGGGCTGTGCGCTTGGGGCACAGATCCTGGGATTCGACAGTATTAGTACTAGTAAGTCGAAGCATAATGGAGTTCATTCCGCAATGTTCCTGACTTGTTGGCCATATCCCCGAGTCATCTAGATCAAGTTCGACGAGCGGGTCTGTCCACAATCGATCGCTATGTTTGTGTAAATCAACCCCCCTTGACTCCTGGTAATCAACAATCAAGGCTTTCATAACACAGTTCGTTTCTTGTTTCCGTCCTAATTTATAATTTACGTATGCTTTGTTGGACTCGCTTCTCAAGAAGGACTTGATGGTTGCATCAGCCATGCCTTGGAAAAGTATATGAAAACAGACACCCCGGCCTCGACAACTTATCCTAGAGCCGCAAATCTCTGCAGCGGTATGGTTCTAACCAGCGTAGGACCGCTTGTTCCCCCGTTCCGGATGATGGAAAAGCAACTAAAAACACAAATGCAGAGAGAAACAGCAACAGAGGACCCATAACCCGCAAAGAATTGAACCTTGTCGCTAAACTTGTAAATCTCTGCCCCTGTTTTAGCCTGCACGCCCCCATCGTGTGCGAAATTGTCGATACCACCACATCTTGTAGATAACGCTCAATCTTTTCCGGCGTGATATCAAGCTCAGTACTGAACCTATCTTTCATGCCAACGTAGGGACTACTTAAAACTTCCGTGGCGTTTCCTTGGAAAAAGCGGCTAAAACCGTCCAAATCTGAAAATGTTAGAATGTCATGTATTCGCACTGAAAGCAGCACTCACTCCTCGTCGCTGCACCTTGTAGAGCATCCACCGCCCCTCGGCTAATCGCAAAAGCCTGTGCATTTGTAAAGTTAGCGCGCAGGGTGTCGTTGGCTTTCAATACTTCGAAAGGATCATCCCCGTAGAAGAAATAATAGAAAAATTGCGTTTGGATCCAAGCCTTGTCATTCCAGAATTCTCTCTCATTCTCAACCTTCACGGTGATAGACTGAGATGCATCGCGTGAGTTGTTTATCTGTAGATTATATGTTGCTAGCGTCGTATGGCAATCCAGTGTCTTCAGGGTCTGATTGTTGCACACTTCTGCGAACCAGCTTATTTTGAAGGAATTGCTGGCGCGACTGTATAGAGCATCTGAACTGCGGTTTACCTGGTCTTTGGCCGCGTAGATAGTTGGACAATCATCAATCAATGCTTCTTCGAGACCAACATGTCGGCAATTGAATCGCGGACCGTCTATGGAGATATTGTACTCGCAAGAGCTGCCGCATGGCGAATTGAGTCTGACGTGTTTACCTGAAGAGAGAACTTGACTAGCCAGCGCTCTGAGACTAGGCCGCACTTCATTCCTGCACGGTTTCAGCAAAGATTCTTATTGGAGTCAAATACTCACATGTAGCTAAAGTCGCCATTCATCTCAAACAGAGATTTCTCAACAAACGATTGATACGTCCCATTTCCATAGTCGCTGATGTTCATAGTCGGCACATTATGCAACGTCGTAGTGACAGAATTCTCGAACTCGACAGTCAGAGCACCAGGCGGGAACACGATCGCAAACGGAATCCCGGCGCAGAGTAGGCTGACTATCCAAAGCTCTCTAACCTTGCTGATCAAACGGAAGACTTTACGTCGAAAGAGATTCCACGGGCTGGAGTTGAGGGTTCTGAGCACTTCCTCTAATCCAAATACTGGTCGTTTCTGCCGAACGTCGCACAGAATTTGTTCGTAGGCGATACCGAGACCTCCAAGAAGGGCAATTTCTGCGAGAATAGCTAGAAAATTGGCTAGGGCGGATGAGAGATTCTGGGGGATTGTTTCGTCGACTGGCTTATTGTTCAGCTGCGCGAAGAATACCCAGTGGAGTACCATGACAAGTAGAGCTATAAAGTATAAGTAACTTGTAGCCTGATTGAAGACCAAATTTATACCCACACACAAAATTGAAGACTGCCATTTGAAAGATTATGCGGCGGGGTTTGAGTCCGGTAAGGATGTTGCTCTGGTATGGTCCCCTTGGAGGTTGTCGAAGGCCACTGTCAAGAAGGGACACATCGTCACTCATTTTCAGTTCAAATTTCTTGTCGACGGTAGGTTACAGTACGAAGCAGACGAGAATGCGATCGAAGCCCTACTTGAGGGGACTGCTTAAATACCTTTGGCTCTGCGGTTACGCACGCCGATACAGATTGTAGGCGCTGAGAATTTGACGCCGCAATACGCTCATGTTATTACTGGTAGCCTGATTTTATACGTTGGTCACACCGCAGGAGACAGAAATAATGATTGGACAGCCACCAGCGCTAAAAGGTTCACAGATGTCAGTTGTCTTTCAGCTTCTTCAGTTTATCCCGAGCCTGATTAAGTACGTACCAACACGATAGCCGAGGTAACTATATTGGCAGGCGGGATGGTTAGGCTTGGGTCATAAATGCACTTTCATAATTGAACAGACTCAATAGTCCCATTGTGTGCTGTAATATTGTTGACATCCTGCGAGCGGACTTTTGTGGTCGGTCCAAAGTCTTTAACGTTGAATTGCGATGTTTTTTCTCCATACTATGAAATCGGTTATGCAGCTGCTTCAATTAAATTGCAGGCTTTTCCCAAACCCAGCAAAATTCTTAAATGAAATACCCAGCTGTACTTTCTTCATCAATAACACGAAACGGAATACTTCTATCTCAGCTGTTGTTCATCAGAATACTTCTGAACATGACGACTGTAGGGTACGTGATGTGGGAGGCTACGACGAGCCCCACTGCCAGCCAAGATCTCCTTCTCCATGTCAACCTCGTTTTCATCCCTATCAACCGTTTCACATCACGCCTCATCCAATCACAAACCCCGAAATCTGACAGAAAACGGCAATTTGCACAGCCGGACACACCATCGTCTCAACCTCCACTTAATATGCTTAAACTCTCCTTAACGATGTAACGCAATCTCATACTCCAGCTCTTGGCACGTTTCCATCTGCAACGAATCTGAAACACTATCTCTAAAATTTTATTATTTACCTAGGCCGGCCTCGGATGTTTTTTTCGACCTTTGTTTCTCTTCCATCTCCATTCACTCTTTCAGATCGCCCTGGTGGCGTGATATTGTTTCTTTGTTACCTGATTGTTTCTGTTATTTCGCTTCGTATTGCCCTGGTGGCCTGATTTATCTATTATACCTTTTTGTCATTACCGCATTAATACAATGTCGCGCGCTTCTTGTCCTGTTTCTGGTTCAGCTGGGACTTCCTGTCCTATGTCTAGATCTTCACGTGGTGGATCTGGTGGTCAACGACGAGGCTGTGCGTTCGCTGGCGCGAGTCAACCTGGTGATATCCACGCTGCCTTTGACATTCCTCGAGGCATTGATCCTGATGAATGGCTTCGTACAAGGGAGCGAAAATCCATCAATGAACTTTTGTACACTTCCTACCCAACCCGCCAAACCCTCGACAACGCCCGCACACAATCCGAACTCGACGCCCTCAACGCATCCGACCACTCCATCCTCGCCGCCGCCCTCGGCGCACCAGCTCGTCAAGTCCTCCGTCGCGCCGAAGAGATCGGTCCCGTCACTGGATGGCGCGACGGCTACCTCTCTGTCGAACACGGCTTTTGTCCACCAGATTACGAAGAGCCTATCGCTGCTCTCGCTCGTTCTCCGGGAAGGATCTGGTCCGATCTTTGTGAGCGTATGCCTGGGTGCTGTGCACGTGGTCGTGTGAGAGAAGCTGTCGCCAAACTTCCTCTCGTCGAAGGAACCAAGGATGTTATTCCCGATCAAGCACTTTGGGGCGCTGTTGTCGCGTTGGGAATGCTCTGCTCCATCTATCGCTTTGAAGATCGACATGATGGGAAGGATGGTGTTGCTGTTACTTCTGGCACTTCGACGAAGCCGACCTGTGAAATGGGCGATGAGCTTTGTGAGGAGTTGGAGGGGATTCCGATGTGCATTGCTCTGCCTTACTACCAGATCTCTCGACGTATGGGACGAACACTACCTCATCTCTCGTTCCCGGATCAGGCATCTTACAACCTCAAGATTCGCGATACCAAATCAACGTATCCTTATCTCGCACGATTCGACAACACGGATCTTCGATGGCCGATGTTTGGCGAACGCGCTGAAGTCGCCTTTCTCAAAGGCTGCGCTGATACATCTGGTAAGAATACTCTTCCACCCATATTCACCTTTTACTAACATTCTTACAGCGTCCTTCCAACACGGTCCCGATGCCATTGCCGCCTGCCAAGAACACGTCATGACCAACAACGTCGAAGGTCTTCTCCACGAACTAATCCGCCTCAAGGAAATCCTCGAACGAATGCCCAACGCCTTCCACAGCATCTCCGCCAATCCCAACGCAGGCGACAACTATGTTTCTGCTGATAAGTGGGTTCGCTGGGGATTATTCTCTACGCCTCTCTCTAAGCGCTGTCCTGCTGCTTCCGGTCTTCAGTTCCCGCCGTATCTCATGATGGATGCGTTCCTCGGTCGCAAGACGTAAGTCATACCTATTGAGTATTGGGGTTTTGCTAATCGGTCTAGTCACTCTTCTTTCCTCGGCCAAGAAGCCCTCCACCTCCGAGCCTGGCTCCCCTCCAACCATCGCGCCTTCATCGCAGCCGTGCAATACCACTACTCCATCCCCACCTTTGTCGCCCAATCCAACGACCCCCGCCTCAAAGGCGTTCTCGAAGGCATTGTAGAAGCCTACACCGGCGAACGCGGCTTCATGGGCGTACACAGGTACAAAGTCTTTGGTATACTCGAAGTCGCTGCCAAGACTGGTCGTACTGCTACCAACGGTCTTTCAGGCGCTGCAGATGCTACTCGTCCCTGGGAAGAAACGCATCGGCAGTTCTCGGATGCTATGAAAGAGCGTCTGGAGCCGTTTAGAGGGAAGCTTGACTTGGAACCGCATTCTATGAGGGGCAGCTTTGAAGAGTGTCGGTATCTTGGACGTGTTGCTGGTGTTAGTCCTGTTGACAAGGATGTTAAGAGGGGAACTGCTATGGTCACGATTGATATCCGTGATACGGGTATCACCTTTCAACCTGGAGATCGAATGGCCGTCATGCCTCTCAATTCCTGGGAAGAAGTAGCCAAGATGGTTGCATCTTTGGGTTTGGATCATCATCTCCGTCTTCCCGTCGACACAACCGGAACATGGTCTCGCTTTTCCCAACATTTATCATCCATCACTCGAACTCCTCACAGTCTTACTGTCCTTGACATTCTTCGTCGCGGCCATCTTGCGCCCATTACCAAGGATCTCACCGTCAAGGTCCACGAACTTCTTCACGCTTCTTCCAACACCGTTCTTCAAGTCCTTGCGACTGATGAGTGGCCTGTTCGCGGCTCTTTGGGCGATCTTCTGCAGCGAGCTGTTATGGATACGCCTAGTCATATCTGGGATAAGGCTTTTAGTCTCGATGATCTGGATTGGTTGACGGATCTTGTTGCGTTGGAAGTTCCTAGGACGTACTCTATTTCGAGTTACAGCAATGAGCTTCTGCCTAGTACTGTCGACCTTACGATTTCTCGATCTGAGTATGATCTTTGCTCAATGTTCTCCGAGGGCGAGAATATTGTTCGTGCTGGTGTCTCTAGTGGCTTCTTCAACCCCGACCCTTCAACAGGCGCCGATAGCGCAATTCTAGCTGATGACGTCCTCGTCGGCGTCTCACGAC
This sequence comes from Fusarium multiceps, assembly GCA_028416715.1. Classification (NCBI taxonomy): domain Eukaryota; kingdom Fungi; phylum Ascomycota; class Sordariomycetes; order Hypocreales; family Nectriaceae; genus Fusarium; species Fusarium multiceps. The sequence goes on along the minus strand of JAQPZZ010000043.1, from coordinate 282,171 downwards.
CAGTATCTTTCACCCTCCCCATCGACGACATGGCCCCATGCGCCTTCTTCGCAGGAGGAAGTGGCATCGCTCCCTTCCGCAGTTTCTGGCAACACCGTCTCGCAACATCCGGTCTCTCAGGCGGTCGGAACCTTCTCTACCTCGGCGTTCAGTCCCGCGACAAATTCTCCTACGAGTCCGAACTTCGCAAGCTCGTCAACATTGGTTTCATGGAAGTCCACCTCGCGTTGTCTCGAGACTCGAATGGGTTGGTGTATGACGATGTACTGCGTGATCTTGTCGACAAGGAGATTTCACCAAGGTACATTGATACTCTTATCGTTGAGCAGGGAAGTACTGTTTGTGACATGGTCATGTCGAAGAAGCAAGGTGGTTTGGGTGGGTACATGTATGTTTGTGGATCTGTGGCTGTGTTTGACTCTGTTATGAGTGGCATTCGCAAGGCGATTTATACTTATCGTACTGCGACTATGGAGACGGTTGACAAGATCATCAACAAGGCTTTTGCTGAGCGACGATTCATGTTGGATGTCTTCATGTCGCCTCGAGCTTTACCTGTCAACCTTCCCACCATTTCTCAGTCAAGCCTGGCTCTTCACACAGGCCATCGCAAGGGAGGACGCATGTGGATTGCTGTTCATGGCAGTGTCTACGACGTCACCGATTTCTGCCCAATGCATCCTGGTGGTACCCTCATCATCAAGTCCAACGCTGGAGTGGATTGTACCAAGTCCTTCGACAATCTCGCGCATACGAATAATCCTGAAGTATCGAGTCTTCTTACGCGGTACTTCATTGGTCACTTGTCGCCCAAGCCAGACTATCGCGATAAGGATCTTTCAACGATGCATGATCTCTGGTCAGCGTACCTCCGAACTAATGTCGAGACACTTGTCGCTCATCAATTCGAGATGAATGACATCATGGACGACACTCTCGATGCCCCATCGAAGGATGATCCCAATGGTATCACCAACATCTGGCAGCGCGAAGATCTTCCCAACACCATCGCCATTCGCACCTTCTACGGCTACCAGAGCCGTCTTCTTCAGGGCGGCTTCGCAGCGCTATTCGGACCGAAGCTGGAAGAGCTCGTTCTTCGCCTGTCATTCGTCTTTGCTAGCGCTGGTGGACCTGGCGCTGCTTACAAGCTTCCCGATATCCTTGGTGTCATCGCTCGTGCCAAGACAGGCTTGGACGCAGCGAAGGTTACCAAGGAAATCAGTGCCTTGGGCGATTTCATCTGCGATCCCAATTCTCAACTTCGATTCCAGGAGCGAGGTGTGTTTAGCTACACTGCTAAATGTGTCCAGCTCGACATTGAACTGCTTGAAGATCTGCGACAGGAAGCCTGCAATGGTATGGACGCTTTTGACAATGTCGCTTCCATGCTTGATCACGATGACCCTGATGCTACGCCCGTTGCTGCACTATCCACATTCCTACTCCAAACATTGGAGAAGATGGCTCATCGACTGGCCAACTTCTACGCTCAACTTGCCCGCTTGTCCGTGTATCAGCCTGAACTTGAACACAACCCCGCCCGCACGCGCTGGGCGTTTGTCCGTAAATGCATCCGCGACAAGACTTTCTTCGTTCTCACGCGAGAGATCCGCAGTGAAATGGTCATGGAGCAGGCTGACTTCTACACTGGTTCTCAGAAGACGAATTTCGATCAGGTAGTCACGCAGATCAATCGCCGCATCAGCATGGCGACCATCGAAGACGAACCAACGCCTGAGCCAGTGAGTGTCAATGCGGTGCATCAGGAACGAAGTCATGTCAACAGTGCCACGGCTGTGGAGTCAGCTGCGGATCGTCTAAATGTGGGCGCAGTATCAAGCATGTCTACTTTCATTCAGAACAACAAAACCGCCATTCGTCGTTTAAGCAACATGCCAAGCGCATACCAACTTCAAAACCTTCAAACGGCCCTCACATTAGATCCGAATGCCCTGTTAGCAGCCAATAACCAAATGCTCAGCGCGCGAATGATGATGATGACAGGCTACGCCTCCACGCCCAGTGTATCATCCCGCACATCATCCCCTTCATCCAGACGTACATCAATGAGTCTTGGTGCATCAAGCGCTACTAGCGCTGGCGAATCACTACTCAAGATGGAAGGATTGAACAAGAGGTCTAGAACACAGAGTGTTGCTGCGAGTTCGAGACAGAGTGTGAATTTGGGATCGGCTTCTGAGAGGAGGAGTATGAGTGTTTCGAGTTTGAGGCAGTCTAGAATTATGAGTATGAGTGGGAATATAAATGGGAATAGTCCGCGGGGAAGAACGGAGGAGCAGGGGCATTTGAGGGAGGGATCTGCTAGTAAGCTTTTGGCGTTGAAGTTGGGGGCTTTGGCGGAGCAGAGGAGGATTTTCTATTAGAAGACTGTAATGATATGGTATTATTAGGCTGGTAATAAATATTTTTCTCTGGAAAGTTGACGGTGGTCTTGATGAGTGGTAATACTGAACAATCTACATCAATGTGAAGCTTTTTTCCCTGTGTCCTCTTCAATCTTGGCATTGAGCTGCCATCTTGTTTGCTTCGCATTGAGGTCCTCATCTGGTCCTTTAGTCTCTTTGATCCATTCGTAGTCGCCCTTCCGCATCCACATCACAGCATGTTCCTGCGATAATGTCAATCACAATACCTATAAAATAAAGGGAAAAATGTCCTTACCTTTCCTAGCGTCAAATTGAGTGTGTTCTCAAAGAAGTGAGGAACATACTTATCATTCGCTGAGCCACCTTTAATCAATTGAAGAAGGTTGTTGATGACAATCTCAGCTTGCATAAGGCCAGCTCGAGCTTGCTTCGGACCACCAGATTGTGCGACGTCACCGAGAGCAAAGATATTAGTTCTGGAAGAAGGCAGATGTTCGACTTGGAGGGTTGGTTTAACAAGTATCTCTCCATTAGATGCAATGCTCTTTGGCGAATAACCAGCTAGAAGTTCTGATCGTGGTCGCAGACCCGTGCAAGGAATCTGTAGCGGTCAGTTCGTTTCTAGCGATATTTTGTGTCAACTTACCACCAATTCCCATGTTCTCGTTTCCCCACTGGCGAGTTTGAGGCTAATCTCTTGTACATGTTGACCAGCATCACTGGGATAAGCAGGTCTCTCATTCAAGAAAACCTCGATATCCTGTTTCTGGAGCGTCTCCAAAACGCGTTCGTGGAGCTTGGGGCCGAATCTGGGGAGTAGGTGCGATCTGGAGTGGATGAGTGTAACCTGTTTGTCGGGGTATTTCTCTTTGATCTCGGTGACCAGCTCCACACCGACAGCTCCTCCTCCAATTACGGCGACTCTGTCAGCCTTCTCAATACGCTGTTGATATCCTTTGAGCTCTTTGATCCCGTCTTCTTTGGTGTCGGCAATCAGTCGTCCTGGTGGTGGTTGCGCCGCGCCTGTCGCGATAATGAGGTACTCATACGGCAGCAAAACGCCATCAGCGGTGTTGATATGTGACTCAGTCACGTCAGTGACTTCATCGCAGACATGTTGGAAAATACCATCGGGCGCTCCTTTGGCAAGATTATCATATGAGATGAACGCGTGCTGCTCTCGTCCGGAGAAGACGGCGTTACGAGGGAACCCGAAGGCGTGATTGAAGTGAGAGTGCTTCTCGATGAGTATGACACGGTAGCCTGAAGGAACCGTGTGGCATAGGCGTTGGGCTAATAGGGCACCTGCGAAAGAACCCCCGACAACAATGACATTGCGCGAATCAGATGTCAGGCGGTAAGTATGACGGTGAACGATCGCCTGCCCTTTCTGAATTATGAGACGAGTGATGAAAGAAAGAACAGTTTTGACGATTTCGAAGTACAGGTCCAGGTCCTTTAGATTCATCTTGTCCAAATAAATAAGTGAAAGGCAAAAAGCCGGAGTAAGTCACCTACAATGATCGAATGCAAAAATAAAAAGGATCAGATAAGATCAGATCGTGCGATTTAAATGGTTTGCGATACACGCGGATCTTCCGCGGAATTTAACTCCAGCCCGAAGCCGGTGTCGGAGAAGGTATGTCTCGGAGTCAATGGCCAATAGCTTGTGTTGGTTGTCTGGGATCGGGTTCGGTAAATTCGGTCTAAGAAAATATACCGAGCTGGCGCTGAGACAACCCTACCCTGGATTTATACATATGGGCATCACGGACCATGTTAGTGAACCGCTCAAAGAATGACAGAATTCCGCTGGGATCTCATTTTTAATGTGCTACTGAACTTGTCTTTGAAAGAATTTGTTTGGATCAGTATAGAGGAGGCAATCCCAACAATAAACTTCGATTTTCCCCTGCCTTGCTAGCCATGCCTTTTTCCTTTGCTTCTGTCTGGCGTCAACGCTTTCATAGGATCAATCTCAAGTTGCGGCGCTAACCATCATCGTCATTAAGCGAGAGGCTTCCTCCCATACACGGAACAACTGCCGACATGTTAGTTGAGTATAGCACAAATCGCACAAGACACTCACATTGGCCAATACCCATGGATTCTTGGATCATTCAACTCTTTCCTCACACTAGCAAGCAGCACCTGGACTTCATCAACAGTCCATTCAAAAGCCCTCGTAATCGGAGCCATGGTAACCGACTCCAGCGCGCTAGCAGCATTCTCATTGTGCCAAACTCCCAACTCTTTGTATTTCTTGTCCTTTGGCCAGTGATTGATCGGCCACTTGAAACGCATATCGACGATCTCGGTAAAGCCTGCCTCAGACAGGACATCTTTGAATTCATGAACACCCTTATAGGGTTGCTGGAGCTTGACAGAAGCCTCGTCGAGAAGCTTACACCATTTGGTGATGGCACTGTCCGAGGTCAGGGTGCCATCGTCAGATCGGGCGATTACATCGATTTCTTGAATTTCGACCCAGCCTCCAGGTGCGAGATTTCTAGAACAGTCAGCGCTTGGGAACTATGGACACCATGCTGGACCTACTTGTAGATCTTCTTCACATATGCAGGCCAATCCGGGATGCTAAAGTTCATCATCCTGCTATGCACGTAATCAAAAGGCTCGGCAAAATCCCAGTCTTCGTGGATATCGTCTATGATGAAACGAACGTTGGGCGGAACACTGCAGTTCATTAGCATACACACCGACACGAATTTCCGTCTTGGACTGACAAGCTCGGTTGGATTGGAGATAGGTCGACGCCAATGACCTCAGCTTCGGGATGCTCATCACCAAAGTCGATGGCCCATATTCCCGTACCAGTGCCGACGTCCAAGACTCGCTTGACCTTGGTATCGGGAAGATTTGGTGGACAGAGTCCAAGTTTGTTATCAAAGGTGAGAAGAAACAGGTTATGCTGTAGGTCTAAGAAGCCTTTAGTACCGACGACGTACTCCAGTCCAGAGTTTGACTTACCTAGTCTGTCGTTTTCTCGCTCGTCATTGGGAAGAAAGTATTCTCAAATGATGTGTCAGTGGAGTGCAATGACATGAGTCAAGGGGTAACTGACTCCCTTCCTTGTACCCATGGTATGTCCGTCCATTCTCTTGGCGAAAGTCGAGAATCGAGCTACTCAAACTTGCTGTCGAAGAGATAGCAACAGACGACCCATCGCCAATCGATGAGTCTCGGTCATCTTGTAGCTGCAAAGGATTCAGCAGGGATTGACAGTCAAGAGATAGGAGATCCAACATTCTCATCAGGCGCCACGAAAAAGTCTTCGCCTTGGGTTGTCATTTTGTCGACTAGTGGGTTTTGCTTTTAGATGATGTAGCAGCAAGAGGCCACGGGACGGTCGATCAGGGCGATCAAGCTTAAATACTGCAGCGGCACTTTCAATGACCAATTATGTTTGTGAAGAGGTGCATTGTTTTCTCTCTTCTCAACTGAGCTGTTGCATGGTTTTCGACCAACAAGTAAACATAACATGATGATTGTCAAACCAACATGCAACTGACCAGTGATAGATAACAGGGATTCTGCATATTGTGAAGTACTGTCATAAATCATTCCGTAGCTTGAAAAACACTTAATCTAACTAGAGGATCATTAGATGTGAGATATGAGACTGATCATTCCCAACAGTTTGGTGTTTTTGCAGTAGCTTGGTTAGTTCAGATCCTTCAGGACAAAACTACGTACCCCGAAGCAGTTCTCATCCCTGCAGTCAGAGTCTGTGGGCATTCCAGGAACACTGACGAACAAGGGCAGTCTGTGCGGGGAGAGATTCCGATCCAATATGAATCGACCAGAGATCCACCTCGGTCCGACAAGGGTTACACTCGCTTGACGCGCTAGACTCGCTAGTCCGACAATGTAGCACCAAGACAGCATGATATGATCTGATTTTTTGATTTGGAAGGTTGTAGCGTTTCTGTGAATATACCAGATGGAGAATAGTCTAACGCTGACATGCAGACGGTTACTGAATCTGGATGTCTTAGACTTGATTATTATATGCATGCTCTATCACTCTATCCAGATGACGATAAGCCCTGTCATTTTCTGGTTCCATCATCCCCATTATTGACGCGTTTACCATGTAGAAGTCCATTTTTTCCAGTTGAAAAAACGTCCAAAATGCAACACCAAAGCCTCATAAGCCTGGATGCAAGCCATTACCAGGCTTCCTAAAGAACCCATCCCATGTACCAAAGCCATAATACGGTGCAGTGGGATCACACACAAATATCTGGTGAAAAGGCGACCCTGTATGACCCCCATTTTCTACCTGCGCAATCATCCCAAGAGTGTCTTGATATAGCCAATTCTTCAAACCGGATTGCGAGGCGGACGACCTCAAGAAACAAGTCCATGTATTGAGGACATTCCTGAAAGATGCGTTGATGGCTGGTATAAGCCAGAATTCATAGCCTGCTAGTGTACCCATTGGCCAGTCTAACACAGCGTTGATAGGAAAGCCGATCATCCACATGGCAGGTGGAGGTCCATATCTGTCGAAGAATGATGCTGGTGATTGGACGATGATATTCATCACCTCTATAAAGTCATCAAATCTTTCGAGGGCTGCTTCTGCGCCTGTGTCGTAGTTCTTTGACCATTGGGTGAACATGTCGTTGGAGAGATTTTCCCAATTTGGGTCGCTGTTGACTACTTCCTTGAAGGAAACAAGGCTGGAGTCGAGTTTAAGATCGGTTCTTTCTCTGGCTTCGCAGAGCTTACAGGCTAGCCACTGTTGGATACCGGGTCGCTGTGATGGGAGCCATTTACTGACTGGCTCATGGGTTGATGTAGGCTGACGGCTAGCCGCGGGGTGTCTTGCTACGTCCATGATGCAAGAGAGTCGTGAACAAAGATTGGAAACTGTTGATACAGGCAGTTGGATGAATGATGATGAATCTTGAGATAGCTTCCATTCACTCGACTTTATATTCTTATCTGAACGTGAAGAGCTGTTGAGATACCCTGGAGGATCGCCAACAGCTTCATCAGCTGTAGGATACCGCACCGTTACTCCGAGACATAGGACTCTCAACACCCCATTTTCAACATTCCCATGCCTGATTTGACCATGTCTGGCGTCGTGGGCCTCATTTCTCTGCAAGCGATCGATGCGAATCTTCGGAAACTGAGTTTCCCGGCCGGTGAGTTGACGGCGGTTATTGTAACCTCATCTGGGCTTTGAGGCTCAGCCTATCATCGGAAGGTTTGGGGGATAGGCGATAAGGATGTTTGCAGAATGGGGGTCATCTGCGTGGAGCTGATCAGCTTTACATGGGATGAGGGTCTGAGGAGGGTCTGGTGTACAGTCAGTTGCATAGCCAATCTCACAGTGAAATCTTCCTGGTCGACAAGATGTCAGATGAAGCCTGACCAAGCCTTTGCTCTCCCTGTATCTAGATCCTTCTGTAAGAGCTAAAAAAAATAGTTCTTTACTTTTAGCTACCGGTTTGCACCGCCAAGTCACTAGATTCTTTTGCTTCTCCGCGTCGCTTACGGGGCTTACCAGGGGAATATGAAGACAACGCCAACATACTGGCTTCGCTCTTTCAGCCCCCGTATGGCGAATACAGACGCCTCACATAGCTCGAATGGCCTCGATCTCTTGGCGTTACATCCCAGCTTGATTGGACGATTGTCCCAACGGCTGCGTCTCGGCCCGGCCCATGTGGACCGGTGAAGCTCATCGTGATTGCTGGGTTCAGCTTGTCAAGGATATACAGAGAAACTTAAACAACAAGTCATATTCGAGGAGATGCCATTGTAAGTCTTGGCAGTGATTCCCTAGCCGCGACTGAATGTAACCTCAGCTAATTGGCAACTCGTGTAGATCCCATCAAGCCGACATCTCGGTCTTCTCTGACCCGAGGGACTGTCAACAAGGTCTTGCTAACCCTATTGGGTCGCACAAAACAATTCTGTAGAGCCTCATTTCCCCATTCGTGAAGCGGTGAGGCGATCTTGAGCTTGGCCTACGCAGCATGGCCAGTCGGGGTGCTGGGTTTCATGACAGAAGGATTTGACCTGTGTTACGGAGGTCGAGTTCAAAAGTCCTTGCCTGCCAAGAAGTGATCAGCATTAGCCCCTGTAAGCCCTAGCAGGGGTTATATATACAAATCCGTATATAATCGTGCTATAAGTGATTTTATTATTATTCCTTATTTCTTTGATATTAGTTAAAATGGTGTATTATATAGATATTGCAATATAGGTATTGGTAGTAATATTAAAATCCCCTGCTAGCAGTAGTAAGACTACTACTAAGATCTATAGTATAATAGAACTTTTAGTCTATACTATTAATAGTATATATATAAAGGTAATAAAGTAAGGCTTTAAGCTTAATAAAGTACTACTTTATCTAGTTAATAAGTTTCTTAAAGATACTCTGTAATTAGGGTACCTAACTAAGTAGATAGCTAAAGCTAAGGACCTAGTTATTATATAGGTTAGCAGGGATTGATTTAGTAGAGAAAAAACTACTGCTAATATTGCTAGGGAACTTAGTATATAGGGACTAGAGATCTTAATATTTATAGTTATCTAGATCCTTAAGGCTATAGGATATAAGAAGACTAAGCTAACTAGGAAGCCTAGACTAACTACTTAGATGCGTAAGGAATACCTAGAATAGTATCTTATTTATAAAGACTAGACTTTAGAGGACTAGAAGGCTGTAATTTAGTTAGATAAGACTTCTATTATCCTACTATATTAGTACAGTAGCTACTAGATCTAGAGGAAGTTAGAAGAATATTTCTTAAGAAGCTATATCTATAAGAGATAGAAGGGCTCTAGTAAGTTTATGTTTTAGGCTACCTTTTTATATAATAAAAAGGGTCCCTATTATTACTAGACTCTAGAGATTACTAAGTAGAAAAAGGAAGCTACTATTATAATAGATGTAATAAATATAGCTCTTAAGCTAGTTATAAAGGAGAAGTAGGAAATTAAGAATAGTATAAGAAGACTAGGTCTTTGTAACTTACTAGGTAAGAAGCCTATATAGTAATAGAATAAGGATATTAGTAAGCTTATTTAAGAGGGAAAGAAGGGAGGGATTAATTAGTAAAGGTATTAGTAGATAATTCTACTACTAAAATTACTTCCTTTTGCAAAGGAATATATAAAGGAAAGACTAAATACTATTATATAGGAAGATTAGGCTCTTACTTATAAATACTATATATAGTAGACTATATATAATCTTTAGGGTATTTAGTAACTTCTTTAGTATTTAAATTCGCTGGATTTAAATACTATAGAGCCTATATAGCTATAGATAAAGAGGGTAATAATAAAAAAAGGTACCCTGAAGAGTAGAAGTAAAGCTATTTGTAAGTAGGAGGCTGTGTAGAATAATCTTCCTTAAGAGAAGATATAGGTATAGATACAGAGGCTGCTAGTGTATATTAGGAAAATTATTAACTATAAAGGAGGGAATAAGTACCTAGAAGGTAGGGATTATCCCCTAGTTAATAAAGTACCCTAGCTATTACCCTACTTTTAAATTTTTAGCGTTAGTAAAGACTTTTGAACTTGACCTCCGTACATCGCGCCATCATGAGCGCGTCTAGGATCACAGGGGGTTGAGATTGCGCACTCCACTGCGGCTGTGGAGGTCGCCGACAACTCCATCGCGAGTTTCCGCTCAGCCCAGGCGTTGGGTTCCGCACAAATCGTCAGTTTTTGAAATATGGCTATTGGATAGATTACGGTGAACGTAGAAGGAAGAGAGTCCTACAGTCAGATGATTCCAGGTGACCTGTTGTGCTGAATATTCTTGGTGCTATGTTGTAGCTGGCTGCATGGTTGTGTCTGGCCAGAGCAATGATTGCCACAGTTCCTGTAAACGCTTGTAAACGCTCATGACAACTGGACACTTCCAAGCTTACAACTGGAACTGGAACTGCAGTGTATCAAGTGGTGGAAACTCCCTCAGCCAAGAGGTCGCAGGTACGGTCCAACCAACAAGAGCAGCGTAGTATTCTCGAAGCCTTAGCAGTACTACCGTAACATCCCATGAAATTATTCACGCGTCGCTTAAGCAGCTTCTAGATTCTCTAACGGACATCGCTGCCGTGCACCCGTCACGAACTATAAGACATCGGAGTATTGTTTTGTCCTTGCGTTCTTTATATAAGGTTTCGGTCTCGTCCAAGAACCCATTTGTCCGGAGACAACTACAACGTCATGATCATGAGTAGCCTGCCGGGAACAAGTCAGACTGCTGTAAGATGTTTTATGTTTGCAGGGCAATCCCTGTGGGGCGTAGTCATCTGCCTCTGAAGACTGGTCAGACGAGCACTTCCCAGTTGGATACTCGGGCTACGTCATATGGAACAGGCTTCTAGACCAGGCACTGTATCCTGCCCTTTTAACTCCATCATGGCAAGGTTGATACGCAGTGAAATCCATATTTCAGTCTGGCCTGAGTGTAGCTCAAACGAGTGATACAGTCATGATGTATTAAACCAAGGTGATATCCTTTGTTACAATGTTCTTGGAAAGAAGCCCGCCTAGAATTTCCACAGGAAGGCATCCCTGCAGTGAATCCTCTTCACCCTCATTATGTTCCACCTCATCCCTCATAAAGAAGCAATCTCCAATAACTTCGCACTCGTCGGTTGAGCTACCTCTGCTCCATGGACGCAACCGCAAAACAAATGGTCTAGTACCACCTGGTAGTATAGCGACCTGATCTTGTGGCATCAAAGATGCCGGTCCAAGCCCCATACCGTGGTCCTTTGTGGTGAAGAACACCCTTCCTTCAGTAGCAAGCCTCATCTCCGTATCGAAAGACTTCTTGATATCCGGCTCAATATTGCCATCGGTCTTCCCGTCCATAAACCACGTAAATTGCTGATTGTTGACAGCGGTATTCATAGCGCAGAGTCGAGGTAGGATAGAGGACTCAAACCAGCTCCACAGCAATCCGTCTTCGTCCGGTCGCCGCAGTTGTCGAAAATTCCCTGGCGACTCCTCATACATGCCACCTACGAGAGTTGTAGCGAAACGCAAAGCGAAGTCTCGAGTCTTACTTTTCAGTACCAACACTGCCCACTGACTGATGGTAAATAGACGCGACGCTGAATCGACCCAGGAAATTAACCTTTCACTACAATCACCCACAGTCGCAATGTGCTTTGAGCTTATGTGCAAGATGTTCTCGCTTTCACCAAGTCCCGCACGTTGGCTTTGCCTTCTCGATTCCAAGAACAGCTGGTCGTCAAAGTCAAACTTATGAGGCCCGTTAGCCCTCAGACAGCGCATCCACGACGCCGATTCAAGGAAGACAACGGGAGTTGAGAAGAGTGTAGTATAGTCATACTCAGGGTCGGTCACACCGTTGTGAGGCGAGTTGATAAGAGCCGTACAGGCATATTCGGCTCTCTGTACCGCTTTCAGAATTCCAGGTCGAGTCCGTAGTTGGAGAACTTCCGAGGACAAATGAATAAGTTCAGAAAGTGACTCCCGTAACTCTGTACTAATTGACTTCGTCTGTGGGTCGTTGAACGTCATAGAAGCTATCGAGACGTCTTCCCTCTCAAGGAATGCTGTCGCTTCTGATGGGAGCGATAATAAACTGACTCCGTCCGACCCGGCCAGCTCGCCTTTGGCGTACACTTTGTTTCTATAAGATCTCAACAGTGTTGGGAATGTCATGCGTATGTATTCGTCCCAAGTCCAACCATCAGGAAAATACCAGTAATGGTCCCACACAATATGCTCTTGCTCCTCATAAGGTAGGAGTAAGGTATTGTATCGTTCCTGTAATCTTTGAACCCATAGGTCCAGAATCTTTGAGCAGTATATCTTGGCGCAAAACTTGATGATATCCATCCTGTAATACTCTCCTGAAGATTGTGTAAGTGGCAAGCCAAGGTGTACTCTAATAAATCCTCGTATTGGTGTCGACAGCCAAAACTTTGGACCGTTGTTTTGGAGCTCCGTGTACATGACTTTGCACAATCGAATCGCCTCTTCTTGTGAGGATTCTAGAGTCTCCTTACGCATTAACTCTGCTCCATAGGCTTTTGTTTTGAGTATCGTCTCATAGGAAATCAGGCTGTCAATAATTTTCTTGGGTAGCGGTCTTCTTCTTCCTGCTTTGATTTCTCCGTGCAGTGTGTGCGCTTTAATAGCCACTGTTTCCCAGTATTCTTCTTCACTCTTGACTAGTTGGATCCTCCATCGTGGAGAGATCTTGCGTGTTATCTCAACCTGCATGCGGCGACGATCTGACTCTTCGATTGCAACACTCCAATCGGGAATCCAGGAAGGGATAGCGCGGCTATTCTTCCGCTTCATGTCGCCAGAAATTGCTATTAGAGACCTGCTCTGGTTGATTAGATCAATAACAGTGTGTCGATAGACCTGGACTGTGCTGAGAGAATAGTTCGGCTTGATGGATCTAATATCACTGGCGAGGCCAAGTAGCGCAAAGACCTTATCTCGGTCATCGGTGGCCTTGCGGCCGGAGAATTCCTGCAAGAGAGACAATAACGCGGTTCCTTTTTGGGTCTTCCACTCCCTCCGCGACTTCTCAATCTCAAATACATGTCTCACAAATGGTGGCAGCACCTTGGCGTATTCTCTTTCGATGCCCAGAAAAGACTCAGATCCCACATCGTGTCGACCCCATCCTAGTTGCTCACAGACACCTGCTGCGGTGGCAAGCATCGGCCATGGGATCCTGACGTTCCCATACTGAATCACAACTTCGGACGAAACTGCGGCCTCTTGTACCACCCAAACACGCTGCCACCACTGACTGTTCATGAACTGTCGAACTAGCTCAAAAAGCCTCAACTTGGAGGAAGCCTTCCCATTCGCAATGCAGTTAATTGTATCTTTGTACCCATCAACGTCTTCAAGAAGCCGGAGAACGCATATTGTGCAAAAAGAGTACCATTCAGGTTGCTTGCACAACATCTCCCAGTTACTATGAAAATGGGTGATCAGAGGTCCATCTTGAGCACAAGATAAGAACGCTACTGGGGCAGGTGGGGGAGATTTTGCATAATCTTGAGGAATTCGGAAGTAGGACCCATCGCCCAGGAACACGATCACCCGTTGTGCGCGAGCATAGATATCCCGCATCATTGAAACTTGGGAACTTCTTTCGTCGAGATCATCCTGATTAATACACTGCAAACAAAGGACGTCAGTCTTCTGCATCTGAAAAGATTCCAGGCAAGGCTTACAATAGCATCAATCCAAGCAAGTACGAGATGTTTCTCATCTCTCAAGTGACGAATAGCGCAGGCGAGATTGACGCTGATCTTATGTTCATGCCCGTCAATCTGAATGGTTTCCTTAGCTTTGGAGTTTCCCCAAACATACGATAGTGCCGAATAAGAGCGGCTGGTATTGTCCTTGACATCGAAGGACTCATGCTCGAATCTGCAAGAGATAGGGTCCTGCCATTTGCCTTCATGGATCAGAGCGAGCCGCGTTTCGAGACCACGTAAAGGACGTCCGTACGGCATCTTGCTTGCATGGACAGGATGATTTTTTAACGAGACGGAGATATCACCCGCCGGTATAACAGAAGCAAAAAGATATCGGATCGATCGCGACAGATGTAAGAATTTGTGGTTATGCTGACTCGATTCCCCAGAATGCCTTGCTGCCTGATTGCCAATTGGGGAAAGCCTTATGATGTCTGTACAAGTCGCCCATTGGCTGAAAACTACTGCAATACTTCAGCCTAAAATGGTAATTCGCTCTATCGGTAATACACATTTGACAGAACATGACATATATGTATCCAATTGTTGTGGTAATTCGTTAAATATTTCCATTATAGATAATTTATAGCTTGGCCTCAGCAATAGTCGCGCCAACGCGAACCTCAGCCTTAGCAGTGGTGAAGTTCTTGACATCGTCGTGAACAGCCTTGGCATCCTCAGCGCCAGCAGCGGCCTGGAAAGCGGCCATGCTCTCCCATCGAAGGATGCTGTAGATTTGGTAGGGGCTGTCTCCTCCCAGCTGGATAACCTCGGCGCTCTTCAGACCCTTGGACTTCCATGTCCTGTTAATCGCGTTAGTATACCGGTCGGCAGTTGAGGTAATAGAATCCTACTTCTCGGCAAGAGGCATGTGAGTCTTGAGGTAGTAGTCGACATCGAAGTCGTGACCGCTGGGGTACTGAATGATAACGGTAGCCATTTTGTTTAGTTGTCGTAGTTATGAAAGATATAACGTGAATGATGGAAAACTAACAAACTGGAGGGGAAACAGTCCTTTTTAACAACGACAAGGTACGTCATGTAGATCAAAGACCCTTCAAATAGATTACTAAGAAACAATCGCATTGCCGAAAGTGTTCGCATGACAGAAATTACGCGGTGTCTCCACTGCACGGAGCAACTGACAGGCCGTTTTGTTGAAGCTATCCCCACTTCGGGGCGATAGTCTATCCACTTTACTCGGGCGTTTGCCCATAACTGCTCCGTGTGCCGGGGCGGTCAAGTTACCTCGGCACAACCGTAGAGCCGGAGGTGCCGATGTTTCTTGACCGAGTCGCTTGGTAATCAACCAGTTGAGTTGAGTTCGGCTTGAAACCGATTTGCCAACCGCCGCAAGTTGTCGGCTTTCTCTTGAAACTATCATCTCCAAATAAACTCTGGTACGAAGTCTGTTGATTTACTATCCCAACAAACTCGGGCATGGGATACTGGATATATGCTTCAAAGGCTGCTATTCTAACGGTTGAAATGTGAAAGTGCCTGATGATAAGCAACCACGATTGGCAAAGTATCAATCTGATGTTTCAACGCTTGCTAGTTCGTGGGCGTTAACAACGTTGCGCGGTAAAGTAATTTTAAGGTTTGCATCAATTACAGGTTTCAAGTCAGGCTCTAACGGTTGATGTATTGAAAGCTATTATCATGCAAACAGAAGCGCCATATAACAACCTTCGCTTGGCCTATAGCTGTCCCTGTATCAATGTTTATCCGAAACGGCATGCCTAGTCAGTGAATTCGCTGCCCAACGCGACTCCGCCTTCTGCGCGAAGAGCACAATTATCAAACGACGTAAAAATCGCAATCGCAATCGCAATTATCGACAGTAGACCCGGAACAAACTTGCGGCATCACCCATTTTCTAGCCAACCATGCAAGATCTACCATTAGTCCATATTCCGGAACCCATCCCGCCATGTGACACATGTCACAGAGTAGACAGAGCGAACCCATGGAGCCGTGGAATTTCGCTACAAGATTTATTCGGCAGTGCCGAATCGGGTTGCGCTATATGTCGCCTACGCTATATCGCAATATACAAAGACATGCCGCATAACTCTGGCATTGATTTGATATGTATATTGGGGACTGACGCCTCGGAAAACCCCGAAAATATGCCGCATAACGAGTTTATATTCGAACTGGAAATTAAATGGGATGGCCCTGTTATTAGCATACACGGAGCACACGGAATCCTCGCCAGATTCTTTCTTTACACGACAAGTTCTAGCAATTCTCCTATCGTTATAGGCATTGGACAAGACGTTCCCGGTCGGGCAAGCAGCTATCTGTCTGTGATTACCGAATGGTTTAGAGAATGTCACGAAAATCACCCTGATTGTCTACCAAGTACTGATGTAGCTCTGCCCACTCGCGTCCTGGATATTGGCAGTGGATGCGGGGATCTGGTACGGCTCATTGAGGTGACATCGGATCAGACCGGCCGGTATACGGCGCTCAGCCATTGCTGGGGTGGTGGGATCGACATCCGGACTACCACAAGGAACTATACAACCCAGCAGCAGGGCCTGCGCTATTGTGACCTGCCTCTGTCTTTCCGGGACGCAATTACGGTTACAAGAGGTCTCGGCTTAAGGTACCTCTGGATTGATGCTTTATGTATCATACAAGACTGTCAAACCGATTGGGAGGTTGAGTCAGGAAACATGGCGGCCATCTACCAAAATGCATATCTTGTCATCGGTGCAGATATGTCATCCAACTCTGATGGAGGTTTTCTCGACGTTCAAAGCGGCGGGTACCATGGCCATGGATGGCCAATAGCTACCGTTGACAACAATGTTATATACGCACGATCAGAGAACCTCCCCAACAACAATTTCAAGGAGCTCCATCCGCTGGACCTCGAACCATTGTCTAAAAGAGCTTGGACCCTGCAGGAGCAAGTTCTATCATCCAGAATGGTTCATTTCGCCTCCAAGGAAATGGTATGGGAGTGCAAGTCTGCGATACGATGCGAGTGCATGCAACTGGATCGGATGACTCGTTTTATCGAGCCACCAATCTCCCTCCGCACTCTAACGAGCTGTTCAGATACAGTGTTCAGGAAGTGGTATCGTTTGGTAGATGAAGTCGTGGAACGGAGCCTTACCAAATCTCAAGACCTCTTACCATGTTTGTCAGGAATTGCGCGACATTATCAGAATCGTGGCGCTGGGACGTACCTCGCAGGTCTCTGGAGTGAGGACTTGCTTGTGGGTCTTACGTGGAGTTCAGATGTACCACCAGACCGATGTTCTCGTGCTGTTCCATATCGAGGCCCATCATGGTCTTGGATTTCCCTTGACAAAGTCAAAAATCCGTATGGCACGCCCGGATCATTTGGGAAATCTGGCGACAGATTCAAAAAGGTCTATACCAAGGTCATCGAAGCGACGTGTGTTCCAGCTGGAAAAGACCCCCTGGGCGCTGTTTCAGATGGTCGCCTGAATGTTGTTGGACCTCTGTTAAAGATGAAAGAAGATATCAATATCAAAACCCATTACGACTCTGATGAGTTTCAAGACGAGAGCCTGTTTTACCTGTTCATTGGGGAATTTCATAATGGAATATGGCGAGAAGATGTACGTGGATTGCTGCTGCGGCAGCAATGTTTGTCGAGCTCTACGTTTGAAAGAGTTGGCTGGTTCGAACTACACGAGAGATGGGCAGGTAGATTGCTTAGAGGGAGAAAAGTTCATAATATTACGATTGTGTAGCTGTATATGTTTATTGGGTGCGTTGCCGATGTTTTAACCACGGTCCCATATGGAGATTGAAGACTGTTACATCGTTATCTATTTAAGGTTCTTGAAGGTCAGTCATCAAGTCGTACAGTTCAAAGTTACATCGTTATAATATTGCGTATATCTTACTAGTCATCCCCAGATCATAATAAGCTTTCGCTTGAACGCCAGCTTTGAGAGAGGGCCCGTTATGAGCGAATCTTCTCAACTAGGACGCAACTAGTGTATTCCTCTGAACCGTAAGACCACCAACAAGTCCATCGATGTGATGGACTATTTCAAAATCAAATCCTCAGGTACACCGCTAGCATCATTTTGAAGGATTTCGGGCAGTAACTCAACTGAAAGCCTGTGCCAGGACTGTGGATAGCCTAACCAATGCCCAGATGGTGGGGGCGGAGAATCACCGTGAGGGTAGGTGACACATAGAGCAACCCGACTTGGTATTCTCAGCTGGGTCTTGTAGCGAAACTCGCGACCTCTCTCTGTTGCATTTGTGCCATACGTCACATGCCGGAAGGAGTTGCAGAATATAGACAGACGGCAGTGTCTACAGACTACTCGGGGTTTGATTATGACACATCTGGTGATAAAGATGCCCGCAATGCGTACTGAATAAAACAACAGTTTTAGTGTCTGGATATATACAATCCCCTCACGTGTCCGAGCTCCAAAAGTTTGCTGCGTTATTGGTCATTACGCCGCTTGACCAGCAGCATGTTGGTTGCACGACAAGTACAATGATCGACATGACGGTTACTATCATGAGCCGGGCGACTGTGAGCCCCGATCCGGTAGGAGTAGTCGTCTCTGGCTGGCCTCATTTTCAAGCCACTTGGGATAAGACAGATCTCAGTCACTGGCCCCAGATTCTTGCATTAGCCAACACCGTGCGCTCGTCCATCTGTCCTCAAAGTTGGTCAAAGACCTAGAAAGCCCTCGTTTGAGATCAATCCTCGCATCTGCTCCAGGACTCGGGCCATACATGGGTCCCGCAATCTCAGCGTACTTGCGGCGCAGGAGGGCCAATTCCCAATCTTGGCGGATCTCGACCATGGCTTCCTCTTCTTCAGGTGGGAGGGATCCGACTGGTGGGGGTTCCTGGACATCAATTCCCTGGAGGAAATGTGGGACCCCGTCCTCTGTTTCCAAGGCTGGCACGATGCTCACGGACTCCCAGTCGACTATGCCGACAATCTTGTATGTCTCGGGATTTACATGCACGTTCATCAAAGAAATGTCATCGTGCCATAGGACCTTGATGTCTTCCGGGTCGTCAGTCTCGGAGTAGATTCGAGGTACCACCTCGACAAGTCTATCGACAGTCTCGAGCACCTCGGCTCCATCGTCAGCAAGCATCTCGTCGGCTTCGCAGTAGTACTCGGTCCCAGGGGAGGGTGAGAGATGTTGAATGCGCCGGGCGAGCAGACTGGCCTGGGACGTAGCGAGTTCCCGCGCTGTGGTGAAGGGCCCACGGTTAGGGCGAAGGAGCAGGCGTTTATCCCGAAAAAATCGTGTAGAGACCATGCGCCCGATAACAAAGGTGCCATCAATGCCGGCATCGGGCCCTAGAGTGGGCATGTAGTCGACCTGGTTCCAGACATCCGCGTAGTAAATGCTGCCCAGCATGGGAAATGGACGTTCCCTGAGTTCCTTCAGTGAACGGGCCAGCTCGACTGTGAGATCCATCTTGACCTGGAAGGGCATCGTGTCCCAGACTTGCTCGAGCGGTACGCCCGGAACCCTCCCCATGAGAATCCACTCGAAGGTGAGCTCGTTTGAGGCGCTAGATGCGTAGGCAATGACCTCGGGTACCGGTATTGAAGAGTTCCGCCGGATGTAGTCCATGGTGGCCACCTCGCTTTCTGTCTTGAAGAAGGGATCAACGGGAAGGGCGACGCGCATGAGATACTCGGAAGTCGTGTGGTCGGAAGAAAGGCAATATAGGCGATGAAACGCGCCCTGGGCGAAGGGTGAGATGCGGGCGTCAGAGAATAAATCCGCTGGGAGATGCTTAAGGGCGAGCTTGCGTGCGACTTGGATATCGGGTTCTCGCGGCCACACTGGGTCTAGGAACCCTGACGTGTCGTTATTTTTCCAACAAAGGTGATGGTCGGCGAGGGTGTTGACATGGCTGTAGCCGTGCGATACGCGACTTGGTTTGGAGTTTGCAGCTGTCTGATTCATCTTTACTAGCCAGAGTAGAAAGTACAAGGTCGAGGGGGAAGTTGATTGACTTGACACGGGACAAAATGAGGCTAAGAGGGTCAGCACGGTGACCGAGTTTTTCCGCACTGTGTCAACTGAATACGGTACGTACTCAAGACTGGCGGCGCCATTAGGTAAGGTAGGCCTTGAGCCACACCAGAGGGAACACAAGGACA
Organism: Fusarium multiceps; assembly: GCA_028416715.1. Taxonomy (NCBI): domain Eukaryota; kingdom Fungi; phylum Ascomycota; class Sordariomycetes; order Hypocreales; family Nectriaceae; genus Fusarium; species Fusarium multiceps. The sequence goes on along the minus strand of JAQPZZ010000043.1, from coordinate 262,366 downwards.
ATCTTTACAATCACTATAGTGTCGTCCATCCACCCAACCCACCACTCACCAATGTCACAGCTTGGCTTTATGAGACGTCATATTCACCCAAAGTCCGATTGTTATATGTTTTCGATGTTTTCAACACAGACAAACAACAAAGGTTCAAATTAACACCTGCAGCCAAGTATTTGTCTTTTGAAACGAGGCAGATCTTATATCCTACGTCAACGTCATTGGCAAGCTCATGATCTTGCAGATGTTATAGTTTCTTATTCAGCGTAGAAAGAGACATACAACAGAACAGTGCCGAAGTCTCATTCCGGTTCCGTGATCAACTCATCAACGTACGGAAATTCTGGAACCAAAAAGGTCGCTTCAACGCCAATTCATACACCAATGACGCTGGATAGTGAAAAGGTCCGTCGAATCTTACACGGAGACCGTTACAATTGTCCTGAAGGAGTTTCGGGCAGTGACCCAACTTAAAACCCGTGCCGCAATTCCAAGGTTTGAGTCAACGATGAATATGGTAAGCCATGCGATCCTACCAATCAGAACCTTATCCAAAACGGCTGGGAGACATGAACGTCAAGGCTAGACTGCGTGAATATTTACCCGATTCGCATATCAAAGATCTTAATCCCTGGCATCCTACAAGGCTGAGTCGTTGATTTTCAGGGGGAAAGTCTAAATTTAGCCCTGTCATTAACGGGATTTTAGGTGGACCCATATTTCTGCTCCTACTGAGTCTTGGGGAATCCAGTAAGGCTGACTCGAGGTTGGCATTCTGTAGCTCAACACCATGACAGGGAAATGACACCGCTGACAAACGAATCCTGTGAGCTTCATTTGCGTAGCTATGCGAATGCGAGTCCGGCTGTCGGCGAAATTTGTTTGGCAGTGAGTCACAATGAGAAAGACATAACTTCTTTACGAGCGTGTCGACAGGTTGAGCAAGAACCGCCTTGTGAAATCTGGGCTGTCAAGACGTGATGATTTCAAACTAATTAGATTTATGATTTCTTCACTTATTATTGTTATACAGGTAAATGCTTAAGCTGTGTTAGTCAATTGTTAGAGCTGGGTTGGGTCTGGAGCTAGATACCCTATATCTAAACGCGACATTGATGCAGCATGCTTTGCCGCTTGTCAAGCGTATACTTTACGACCGATACGAGTAACGCGTAAATACGACCAGGCTGAAAAAGTCAGCATCAGGGCCGCGGATGCTTGGCGGTACATCTGTGAGTCAGACCTGAAGAACTTTGGTCTTCCCGATGATTTACAGCAAAGCAATGGTGTTACGTACTAGATGATGAGGTCATCACAACTATCCCGATCTCAATACAATCGCAGCGATTTCCACCCAGCTGATATCTATCTCACCTCATACTATCCGCGGCAGTAGGTAGTCAGCCCTCGAATACCTTTCCCATCTCAGTAACGCCCATCGGCGATGACAAACCCCGACCCCCGCGGCCCCCCGCGGACTCGAGTAATTGTCCTAGTACGGCAAAACGCCAGTTGACTCAACCAAACACACACGTCAGATAAGCCCAAGCCCCCACCAAAAACCATTAATCCCTGCGCTGTCATTTTCGGGGCTGAGAATTTCGTAAACGGGACCGTCCGCAATGGCCGCGTCTTCATTGGCGAGTTTCTATTTTTGTGATCGACGTAAGGATTCGTCACTTGTTAGCAAAGCCTCATAAGCGGGTGGCTCAACCAAAGGAGGAATTACGAAGCGAGATGATGGAGGAATTGAAGGATTGCTTAAATATCATGTTATTGATCCTCCGTCTCTATATATGATACATGTTTGAGACGACTTTATTTCTCTGGCGTTGATTGTTTTTTATCCGTGCTTTATTATTTCAGTGTGTGTTTTTACGAACGATAGCGAAATGACTTCAACGGGCAGCCAGAGCGATACTCCCATGACGCCGAATGGCAAAGTTTCCAAGGCGAAGAAAGGAAAACCTGTTCATGTTTGTTCAGAATGCCAAAAGGTGTATACTAGAGCCGAACATCTGAGGTAAGTTCTCTGCTCAATTTCTTGATGCAAAAACTGACATGATGACAGACGGCATCAATCCTCACACGAGGAACCACAGTACCAATGTCAAGTTTGCGAGAGGCGCTTCTATCGACGCGATTTATTAGAGCGACATTTTAGACGGTAAGGATTCTATCGCCATACCCGCTTCAGGACTCTTTACTAAGTATCGCTTTGCAGACACGAGGAAGAACTTGCACAAGCCCAAGAACAATACCAACAATAAGAACAAGCAGAGAGGGTGAATATTGGAAAGACGAACTGCTGATTGAGATGAGCATCGGCCAGAGCGATCGATAGCCAGGCAGCCAATGGGTTGGAGTTAATTTTCTTATGTACTACTTACTGTATCAAAGTGCGAGGACTTGGAACGGGGATTTGGATTAGACATTGGGACCAGATGATATAATGATAGATTCTTTGTACAAATTTAGAGGCATGTCGACTGTTGATTTGCATAGTGAATTGTCCATTTAACGTCTCCCGAGCCCAGATCCCATCTGTTTATCATCCATCTAACCATCCCCATTATACTTTCCACCAAAGCCACAACACCCGAAGTTAGACTTAGGTCCACAACAAGAGCTGGAATTTATATCATCCGCAGGCCCAATTAGAAGGCATCCATCCAAAAATCCTCCATGCGTAAGGCTCACGCACTGCGTTTCGCATACGGTTCAAGCTCAGAGGCCGGCATAGCGGCTCCATATCAGCCAAACGGCATTGACCATATTGGTGATTAGAAGGAGAGGGATGAGAGCTTCATCGTAGTAGACGTAGTGGAAAAGATTCAATATCATAGGGCGAAGAGTAGGAATTCCGTTGTTTTGAAGAGGAAGGTGTTGTTGCGAACGGGTCGTTGAGACACCATGGCTGGAATGAAGAGACAGGGAATAACAGTCGCTGGATCCTCCTGTTATATCTTATCAAGAGTGCTGCGTTCAAGATTTTGTGAGGTATAAAAAAGTTGAAAGTGTTGTTGGTTGTGAGGTGAGGCGAACAGCGGGCGGATCTTATTGTGGAACGGCAGTGCAAATCTCCTGTTTGCTGACTTTACCGTGGTGGGCACTTCCAGTCCCGTGCGAATTAACAACTAATAGATGATAGTAACTGTTTCTAAACTATGATGTCGCTTTGAAGTGTATCTTGAGACTTTCCCTCGTGGCATGCCATACTTGTTCATTCCATATGCTCTCTACATCCTCCTCTTTGTAGCCGGTCTGCGCTCCAATGACTTGTTCTTGAAGCCATCTCCTTCGCTTGTAGATTCCTCTGAGTATTTTCATTGTGCACTCGATCTAGACCCGTCATAACGGAATATCGCTTCAGTAAAACTGGGACTGGATGTTCTGTCGATCACGGAATTTTCTTGAAGAGGGCCCGCTTGTTTCAACCTCAGCTTTGACATTGATCTACATTCTACTGCAACAGCACTGCGCAGAACCTTCTCATCAGTTCCACTCTATATTAGTCCAAGAGACTAATCAACTCCACCGAGCTGTTTCTTGTTTAAAGGAAGGGTTATTTGATAACTTCTGAACAGGAAAAGGGAAATTGATTACAGGGAGGAATTTATCAAGGGTAGAATTCCTTTGCTTCATGCCAAACACTAATTCAGCGTCCTTTCAGCTTGTGAAACCCGGTGAGACCACTTCCAGAGTATCTAAGTTCGATCCATCCATCCATGTACCGCTGGCGGTTAGCAGTTGGAAATACATCAAGAATTCCGTCATTGAAGTTAGTCATTCGGACCAACAAACCAAGAACGAGCAATTCAAAGTTTGTGCCCCCCAGGGATTTGCAAGTCGGATTGTCTAGGTTTTTTAAGCTCTCGAACATGCACTCAGTACATCCAATCCAGAGCCACCATTTCGCTTTTATTGCTTTAGCGAAACTTTCTTATTTAGAAGGCGACTGTCTGCCACTGAAGGATTCTTCTTCTCCAGAATGTCGAAGCCAAAATTGACTCACCCCCTGCCCGCATCGAATGCATGGATTATTTATACCCTTGATCATCTCTCAACCTTCCTTCAGTCTGTCCACTTGACGATAAACAACGACAACACAACATGATTCGCTACATCCCAGATCCCTTCGAGGAACTACCCCCAGAAATTCGTCTTCAGATTTTCCTTTCTCTAGAATGTAAATCGTCAATCTTGCCTCTCGTCGAGGCATCTCCCGCCATGCTTCAATCATATCTCGCAGACAAGACGCGCATCCTACAACCATTACTCGCCGCCGAATTCAACCAAGAAATGCTCCAAGACGCAATGGCAATCATCCTCTGTCCAAAGGAGCGAGGCTTCGGACGGTACCGACTTGAAGGTCAGGCTGCAAGGACCATGGTTCGGTTTATTCGGCGCTGGTCGCGGTACCAAATGCCTAATCCTCTTCTGGATAACGACATGGACAACCTCTTGATCCAACTCGATGAATTGCACAGCCGGCTTCTTATCTTGATTGAAGATTATATCACTAAAGCCACAGCATCTTCCCCACCAAGAGAATATTCCTGTGTACCCCAGATGAGAACAAACGAGAGGCATCTTATGTTCAAGGGTGCCAAGATAGCACGGCGATTCGACTCCGCCAATCTCTCACCTCAAGAACGACAAAAGTTCCTTCACGCGTTCCTGGTGCACCAACTTTGCTGCATGACCGGCAATGTTGAATTTCACCAGCAAGCTATAACTGGGGATTGGCATGCGATGCCATATACACGTATACTCTCTCGTACCGAATATGAATCTGTCAAATGCGTGGACCTATATTTCCGTTCTTTGTATGGAGCAATCTTTGTGCAGTGCGACGACCACGGGTTCCTTCCAAGAGCAGAAGAGGGGCGTACACTTCGACTCCGGACCCAATCTCCCCGAGGCTCACTTTTCTACACAAAGCAATATGAACCTGCTCTAGCCTGGTTCCCAACGCCAGGCATTAGTGTCAATAGTTACGCCGAGTCCTTTTCTAGACTTGGTCTATATCGTATCCTCGAATTTCTCAGCTACGACCTGGCTAACCTAGACGGTCGAAAAGCGCTTCAGGAAGAAATGAACCTTGTCTGGAATTCTGAACATCCGGCCAAGACCAAAAAGTGGTCGAACGCATATAAATCCCTGATGCTGACTACAAGCAACACACCCTTTGACAAGGTTTACACATCGATTGGTGTAGACGATCGCGATGCGGTTCAACTCATGGTTGCGCAGCAGAGTGCTTGGGTATTCTTTGACGACGAACGGCTCTACCCGACTGCGCCCACTCCGCAACGGACTAAGCCACTGAAGCATGAGAGAAGAAAGCTCGGAAAGAAGTATGACCGACGCGAAATCGTTCTGAAGTGTGGCCGCAGAGATCGCCCGAAGCGATGTATTCGCAAGGCGGAAGGACAACGTATAGAACAGTCACATAATGTCTGACAGGATCGAGTTTTCACAATGGGTTGAAGTTCTGGAAGGTGTAGGATTCCAGGTCAGGGACAACACAGAGGAAGAGTTCTGTTTGAGTATTTTAGTTATGGTGAGAGTTCAGATTAAGTCCTTTCTCAGTCGTTTTGTATTTAAGCTTTTTGAAGGTCAGTCATCAGTCTTGAGTGGTATTGGGCTTCCCCAGCGCTGTGCGAAAATTAATATTTCGAATGTGCAACTCAGATGACATTGAGTAAACCTTCTACATTTGTGTATCTCCACAAAAACGTACCAGAGGACGTACGTCAGGGTGTCAGAAGACTTGGTCGCGGCGATCATAAGACATAAAACTGTTTAGTTACTCCATGCGGGCTTAGATCAGATCTTAGGATAGGTTTCTTGAACAGTCTCAACCGCAGTCTATGCAGCAATTGACTCATGATGCTTCAAAAAAAGCTTAACTTCTTAGAAAAAGTTAATCTAAGCGCAAGCTTTCTTCCTCTATATAAATGCGACTTCACTCCTTATTTTATCGAAAACAAGATCCTTTGACTAAACACCTCGGCCCTGGAACAGCAACATGGAAGAAAGAAGCGCGTTCACTACTATTTTCACCCCGAACTGTGACACAGAATTGATCTGCAGAGGTCTTAACCGCCGGAAGAAAACCGACGATGCGGCGACGACGGAGGAGGAAACTCTGAGTTCTGGCCTCCAGACCCTGCATGTATCGACCGAGATATTTCGCGACGTTACTCAAGAGATCAGAAGCATCCGCGATCTACAAGAACTCCCATATTATAAGGACGGCGCAACTACAGAGATTCGCTTTCTCGTCTCATCAACCCATCTTATCGCCGCATCGCCCGTCTTCGCTGTAATACTCAACGGAAACTGGGCGGAAAGCCGCAAAAACGCCGACAATCGATACGAAATCATAACATCGGACTGGAACGCCGAAGCGCTGTTTATCCTCCTTAACATTATCCATCATGGGCGGGTTCCTGACTATATTGACTTCGACACTATAGTTGAGCTTGGTCGCGTATGTGACTACTACAAGTGTCAGGAAGTAGTCGAGGTCTTTGTGGATAAATGGCTTGTCCCGTTTGAGATGGATAGGCCAAATACGATATCCCCAGGGCTGAGCATTGAAAACGTCACGACGTGGATCTTTATAGCTTGGGCCTTCAATAAAGAACAACTGTTCAATGAGTTAGTAGAAGTGGCTTTAAAGAACTGCAAAAGCCCTTTGACGGAAGATTCATCATTGCCCCCGTTTATCATCACACGGATCGAGGCACGCCGGCAATATCTGATGAAGAACATCCTCGACTATGTCTATGCTTTTCACGAGTCTCTCGTATCGCATGTGGATTACTGCCCACAACGATGTCCAACGCTCATGCTTGGAAATGTCACAAAGCACATTCGTCGAAGTGGACTCAAGATTCCGAGAGAAGAGGGGGAGCTGGAAGAAAGAAGCTGGGTGAGCCTAAGACAATTCGCTCGCATCATTGTCAAACCAACTTATCTTGGGCAGTACTCCAATCGTCCACGTGGCCCTCCGCATCACTGTCCGTTTGCGATGATCAAGTCGGAGTCTTGGTGGAAGGAGATATCGAAAAGAGTCATAGATGGATGTCGTTTTGAAGACTTCAAGCGCTTGATTTGGTAGCATGTTTGCATAAGAGCGAAATCAGGAGCCCTGTATTAGAATTATAGTTATGATTCTCTCCTCAATTGAAAGACTACGGATATGTTCCTTCACTTCCCACATTGTGCCTTTCATTGCTTTGCCCATAGTACCATCTTGTGATGTAAGAAGGATTGGCTCTCATAGGTAGGCATAAGAGAGGAGATACTATGGTCACTTTATGCCAACTTAGACTAAGTCCAACTTACTTCATTTTAGCAGCCTAAACCTTAGAGGGTGATTTTTCTGTTACCCATGGCTTACAAGAACCTTGCTTTGGATCTTAATGAGGATAAGGCTCATCATAAACGATGACTGTTGAATGATGATTTGTGTAATTAAAAGTGATTTAGCTTAAGTACGTATTGCTGGGCGTCTTATTACTGGATGTAGTATTACCAGGCTCTAGGTAGCTTCTCTTACCGACATGGCAACGTATAACGAAAGTCTTATTTTCTGGACAACGAATGTCATTCATAGAATGGTTTGTCTCTAGCCTGTCAACGAATTGCACTTTGCAAGCATTACAACTCCGACACACAAATAAGTCTGTTCTTTTCGATTTAAGTTGCCTGCAACAATTTGACGGTTATTGGGTTCCATAACGTCTCTTTGGAAAGATGACGAATTTTACCTCTATCTGTTCCTACAGGAGCCTCAGCCCCCACTCGGTGGATGACTCGACGGCGTGAGGCTCAGCCGCATCCTTCGGTCCACTATTACAGTACTTAATGCTGACAATATCCACCTCACTTCAATTCTCATTTCACCGGAACAGCCAACACTACAGAAGAATGCCAAAGAACAGACCCACCCAGCAAAAACGAAATGAAGCAAAATACGCGAAAATCGCTAAAGCGCGAGAACTCAAAGAGCACAACCGTGCAAAAGCAGTAGCTGACGACGATACGATCGATTTTGCGACCAAGATTGATCGACTAGGCGAGATTCGACATTGGTTTTCTGCTGAGACACCAACTCTTGATGAGTTCATGCGCGGAAACCTAATTGTGGCTGAGACGGTGGACATACTTGCGAAGCCTATAGATGAGGCGTATTCAACTGCAGACTTCGGGCGACAATATTTTGAGCAAGAGAGAGTTGCGCGGACGCAGCGACAGTATCACAGTCCTGAGAAAGCACTCGAGGAGTGGGGACCGGAGGAAGAGTACCCTGAACCTACGGAAGAATGGGATCCATCAAAGTCTACTGAGCAGCTCCTCTGGGATTTATGGTTTTCCATACTCCATGAAGCGAAGAAGATTCCTTTCACAGATGAGGCGCAGCATGGAAGGCTGGTTGAGCTAGTCCAAGCCTTCAAAGACCATCCAAATCCACCACCACCAGTACACATGACAGTCCCACTCAAGAGAAGTTGGATATGGGAGTCTGATACGATCTGGACTGATTTGGCTATCCTTGGTATTTCAGTATCAGAAGTCTTCAACGATGCCTGTGGTTGTGGCGCAGGATGGCTATGGCCAGAACAACGCGCAAACGAAAACCTGTTCTACTTCATGGCTCGCCTGACAGCCAGCGGAACAGCCAATCTCTACAGCAAAGGTATCTGCTGCGTTGGTATGCTGGAGCGGACACCCTCTGCAGGATCACGACACTTTCCAAAACCACCTATCATTGAAGTGCTGAGTCATGATGTAACTAACGCGGCATTATGGACCATCGTTGCCGGGAAGGAAGTGTTTTGTAAATATGCGAATACCCGCGATGAAAGGGATATAGAAGTTGTAGATAGAATTATTGGGTTGAGGGGTGATGATTTGCCTTGGAATAGGTCAAGGAGGAAGCATAAGGGACGAGCGAGATGGGAGACTGCAAGGAAGGAATTCACGAGACGGCGGTTTGAAGAGGAGTCAAAGAATGAGGAATTGACACCAGCGGTACGTGACTTGGCTGCGAGGGCGGCAGAAGCTATGGTTCCACTTATCTGGCTCCCTGGAGAGGGAGAAAAGGATGAATAAAGATACGTCGTTTGAACAGAAGAACTAGCTTCAAGAGAAACGAATGAGGTCGGCGAGACCAACCATAGCTGGAACAGATTTTCCTGCTTTTGACCAATCAAATGCCAGAGTCATCCTGAAAAACCTCAGCGTTCCAATGATTACTACTATTCCCATACCAATCATTCCACCTTTGACAGACCCTCTTAACCTCCTTCATCCTCTCCCCATTCATCATCCACTTGAGTCTCTCTTGCTGTTCAAGAATCTGAATGGCCAGACCACTAGAAGCATGCCATGCGATGTGACAGTGGAAGAGCCAAGATCCTGGATTGTCTGCTTTGAACGCGACGACGAGATATCCGCCTGCTGGGATGAGAGCTACGTCGCGACGGGGAGGGTTATCCCATTTGAGTTTGACTTTGCCAGTGTCGAGATCGGTGAAATTTGTTCCTTGGGCTAGGAGGGCGAAGTCGTGGCCGTGAAGATGGAGCTACAAACCGTTAGACACAAGCCTAAACCCAGAACACGTTACTTACTGGATGAGCCACGGGCGCAAAGACCCTATCGGGCCTGTTGACAAGGGGTGCTGGTGGCGCGGTGATAGCAATGTACACCCACTTGTCCTTCTTAGAATCCGAAACGATAAGATCAACAGCATAATTCGGATCCCACGTCTTGTTCTCGAGATTAAGAATAGTGGGGTTCGAGAAGTTGAGCCAGAGAGGATTCTCGCCGAAAGCCCACCATTGGAACCCGTCGCCCCTCTCAGGTCTATCTTTGTACGTCTTGAGACCGATGTCAAGAGATTTATTGACTACTCAAGTCAGAACAGTATATCATTGGGCGATACGGATACCCACAGTTTAACCCGACAGGCTCAACTGCCCAAGGAAAGATGGGTTTGAGCAGATCATAATTCTCATCACGACATGCGGTAGAATAAGCCGGTCGAAAAGTCGTGGGAACCAATGTGCTAGAAGCGTTGTATCGAAGGATACCTTGTCGCTCATCAGGTTCATTACCAGGTTCGAAGCCCTTGCATCGATCTGCACCGACGGTGCGGATCCAGTAATTCCCATCTGGTGAGGCGGGGAGGACGGTTGTGTTGGTCGGAGTAGCGTCAAGGACGATGTGGTACCGCTGGCCTGGACTCTTTTAGTGGATGAAGAGGAATGATGGTCAGTTTGCTTACCGATTCCGAGGACGATGTGATCTACTTCGTAGGGGTGGATGGGGACAAAGTCTGTTGACATGACTGTGAAGTTGTGGTTGTCGATACTGAAGATCCAGGTTGTGTCTACCGAGGTGTTGATTACGCGAAGAATGTACTTTTTGCCCTGCGACATATAAGCATTTATCAGGTAATAAGTCAAGATCTGGTACCTTGGTAACAGTCATGTTGAACCGTTCGCGAGGGAAACTACCAGCAAAGTTACCTGCAACCACGTTAGTCTCCATATTCCCCACACAAGAAATGGTAAAGCTTACCAACGCCATTAATAAGAACGCCATTCATCATAGGCCTAGTCGGACTATTCGGCACCAATTCCCTCTGCCAACTCTGAAACGCACTCCGATGACTCCAATCCGTAATAAGAATCGGATCCCGCCCCTCATCCCAAGGTGCACTGGACGGTCCATAAATCGTAATCGGACCAGCCAACCCATCCGCATACTGTAGCGAGTAATGACTATGATACCACGAGGTTCCATACTGTACTGCGCGGAAGGTATATGTGTAGCTATCGCCTGGTGCGATGGGACATTGCGTTACTCCGTTTACGCCGTCCATTTCGAAAGATTCTAGTTGGCGGAGGCCGTGCCAGTGGATTGTTGTGCCGTTAAAGGCAAGGTTGTTGTGGACTGTTACTTTTATGATGTCGCCCCAGCATGCTTGAATCCAGGGACCTGGGTATTGGTTGTTGAAGACTTTGCCGTAGGGGTTGTTGACGCCGTCGCCGTTGATGTCTTGGTTCGTGACATTTAGATGATACTAGACTCAATTAGACACGGCCACCATAAACAAAACAGATCACTAACCTCTCTCACGGTACCTTCAGGATAGAAGTTCTCGTAATCAGTGTCAATATTAAAAACCTGTCCATACGGGCCCTTGAGCCAGCAAGAGCGATCATCTTTGGAAGTGCAGTTCTCCCAGCCTTTGAGCTCGGGGTATTTGCAGTGGAACTCGACGCCTTTTTGGTCAGGGCCATTTGGGGCAGGGAAGTGAGGGTATTTTGGAGCAGGTTTGTTATGGGTGAAGGATAGGACATCTTGGTGAGGGCCGTCGGAGGGGAGGGTTGGGGAGTGGAAGACGGCTACGAAGGAAAGGACGATGGCTTTGCAGGTGTCTGTGATCCACATCTTGGCGGATTCAGAGGCGATACTAGTATTGTAAGAAGTGCAGATTCGTTTGAGAAGACACTCGATTGAAAGCAGCCCGCAGAACTCGCTGGGGCAGAGGGTACAGGAACAGGAAACCAAGAAATGTAGGAACCCGAGGACATCCCTCTCTTATCCCATCTTATCCCCCATCCTCATTATCGTCTGACTCCCCATCTGACACGCCACATTCAGCCCTGTAGAACCCCAAGCACAAATCACATTTCCAACTTTTCATTTTCAACCATCACAAGCTGCATGCAGATAACGCCCTCGTATGAGAACGCGCGGGGTCAGCGCCACGAACGCCTTAGTTCGGAGCTGAAATTCCTTAGCTCGGCAGTTAATGCAAGGGATAACGTGCAATAGCCTTTCGTCGTTGCCGTTTAGGACTTAACTTTGACCAAACGGACTTTAGTAACCGGCGTGCCGTGCCGGTTCGCGTCTTCGGGGCTTAGGCTTACATTCTTGGTCTGATGTCAGCTATCGCGTCGCACTGTTTCACCATACGAGTCATACGTAAGCATAGGACCTGTGATAAGAGGATTGTTTGCTATGTGATTCGTATTCGAGAAATGTTTCCTTAAGCGCAGATTGCATCAACAGCTTGGTCAATGTAATGCTGATTTTGCCCGGTCTTACTGTCCATCGTTTCCTGCGCAAGCTTCTTCAAATCCTCCATCCTCCCATACTCATCCAATCCAATCTCCTCCTTCAGGAAAGGATTAAACCGAATGTACTTGGTATCCTTATGTTCTTCCCTCTCATTAAGATGCGTCATGTGTCGTGAAAAGTCCTTACCCTTAGCATTGGTGTTCGTCGCAAAGTCCATGACCTTTGACGCGACACCAACGACCTTGATCCATGACTTGGCCGCCTTACCAGGACTGACGTAGCCTGTACCTAAGCTAATGACGCATGAAATGGGAGGGGCGGGGTCGGAGGGTTTGACTAGCTCGAAGCGCGTGTACCAGAGTTGATCGATGGGGTTGTTGTTGAGAAGACCGCCGTCCCAAAAGACTAATTCGGGCTTTTCTTCGGGGAATTTGACCTCGGGGAAGAATGTGGGGGCGGCGGATGTTGCGCGGGCGGCGATGCTGATTGTGAGTTTGTCGCCGTGATTGAGGATGGCGTTGTTGGCCTTTGACGAGGTGTAAACGGTGCTGTCCTTGTAGGAGCGCATCAACAAGGACTCCGCTCTGTTTTGAGCAGTGGTGCAGCAGAACCTGACGATGTTAGTAGGCTTCCATCATTTAGAGTAACAATGCTTGGTACTTACATTCTGGCGCCAGCATCATGCTGAAGAGGCGCATTTCCCTTCAACTTCTTATCCTGCTCATCGAGACCGTACTTTTCAACAACTTCATCGATAGCCTTGCTCATACTCCCGGCATCAAATCGACTATCCTGAAAAAGCGCCTTGCTATTATTAAGATACGACGCACCAGGAATCCAGCTGATATCCCGGCCGTAGATCTTGGGACTAAAGATAGTCTTGGCAATGCGATCATATTCTTTGATGGTATCGTCAACGCTCATGCGAAGACGGAAGAGCATGATACCCATGATACCGCCTGTGCTGGTACCGCCTGCGAGCTCGAAGTAATCAGCTGGGCGAGGCATTTCGGGGAGGTTTTTGCGCTTTTGGACGCGGGACATTAGTTCGCGGAGGACGACGAGACCCATTATTCCGCGAACACCGCCGCCGTCTAGGGCGAGGAGGCGGAGCCCTTTGGGGTGTTTTGTTAGTGCGTTGTAGACCATTGTGAAAGATGATTGATGAGTGTAAGCAGTGGAAGTGAAGAGAAGAGAAGAACTGCGTATAAATGCATTTCGGCTGTTTCACTATGACTACTCAATGCGACGTCACCATCACTCCCTTCATTCGACTCTTGACCATTTCGAGAATGTTGTCATAGCGAAGACAGCAGAAGGCGAGCTGAATAGCTCTTGGCTTGCGTTAGTGTATGCAGTGTTTCGCTAGTTCCGGGTGATCCCTTGTCAATCCCGTCCACGATGCCCGCTGGACTGTGCTCAAATGGTGGAGAATACTGATGCTAGACTGCGCGATGGGGACCTGAGGAAAGCAATTCTCCTCTCTCGCGGTCGCATTATCTCATACCCCTATCTCTTTGCTTTTTTGACCCACCGAAAGCTCAACTGAGTTCCGTGAATCGTCAGGCTAAGGCTCCAAATTTGAGACAGGATCAACACCACAAGAAAAGATTCGCAATGCTGCATTCCTAGTGCCGGCCAGAATGACGATTGATGCAGCATCAAAGCGCAAAAGGCCTCAAAATCTGGGCCAATTGATGTGTCGGTGTATCGGTTGCTGAAGGGCTGAACGCAAGCCACTCTCGGTGATCCTTGTCGATGGGCGTCATGATAAGGTAAGTGATAAGACTGCGGTTACCCTGCACAAGCTTTGATCCGTGGAGAAAAGTCAGTTATTGCTCGGGTTTTGCGATGGTCTTAACTCAAGTTTGAATATGTGGAGATAAATAGTGTGTATTGTACTAATAGTTTCCTTTTCGCCAATCTTGAGATAATGATCTGTTCGGGTACATGTCGTGATATATGGAACCTAATGATCACCCTCTGCTCTGACGTCGCCTCGGTGTAAAAAGTATCCACCACTGCTGCAATGTTAGGCATTGATAAGATAAGCCAACACAGCACATTCATTGTTTCCTTTCTATGCAATGAATAACGTCCCATATCAATCTAATCATGACTAGGCTGATAGGAACCCCGAGTGATATCATATCGAGATCTCATAAGCAAAGGCAGTGGAATTCGTAGGTGGGTCAACTGAAATCGTCAACTGAGATCAGATGTTAGCTCAATCAATTCCGAACAATCTGATGAACATCAACAGAGTAAGCTCAGGAAGACTTCTTACCGCGTTCGACGAAGACGAATATGTCTTCACTCCGACATCAATCGGATCGCCAACCTTTCCTTCTGGCCCAGCCCAGTCAAATCGGTAGGTCTGGACCTTGACTTCTCCCTCCTTTGGAAGCCCTGCTGCATCCAGTCCATTGACAGTAATATTGTATGGTGCCTGTATAGTCCTAGTGCCGGCTAGGATCTTAATGATTTGAGCATCCTTCGTCGCAAAGACATCAAACTTCCTATCCTCGGACGCTTTCGTATCGACTCTTTCGCCTCCCATAGCAGCATAGTACTTATAAACCTGCCATTCACCGTTCGGATAGTAGCCATTCGAATCCTTGTAGATCAGATTGGCCATCCAGTCGTGCAAGTCAGTTTTGCTACCCCAGTTTGCACGCAGACCCCTCAAGTTATGACGTTCCAGCTGAGCGAGGTAAAAGACTGAGTTGGCTGGGTTCTGCTCATCGAGCGCTGCATACTCATTGATATCAATTGGCTTCTCAGGGACTCCGTAGCGCTCTCGCAGGGTGGTGAAGTCAGGAATGGTGGTGTCGGGTTCACGTGATCCTGTTCCGATTTGGTGCCAGGAATAGCGATCGGGGATTGTTTCATTGCTGGCAACAGACTCTAGCCATGCCTGCCATTTTTCGTCTGTCAGACTTGGAGAATGGGCATTGGCCGGACCACTGAGAAGGGTGTCCGGAAGCGCTCTCCTGTGAAATTCGTCAGTTCACATCGCTCGGAAGAGCTGGCTTGTAAGTGGAGTTGGTTACCTCAGAAGTATCGTAGCTCGATTGTAGTACTCAAGAAACTGAGACCAAGAGCGAGCCCAGAAGATATCAATGTCAGGCTCATTCCACACATCAATGACAAGCCCTTCAAGCATGTAATTCGCCTTCAAATCAGATATAACCTGGCCCCAGAAAAGCTCCATCTCAGTCCAATTACCATTATCACCGGGATAAGGCGACTCAGAACCCTGTCCACCATCCGCGCCCCACAGATCATGAGGCAGCAAGATAAAGTCAGCATCATACTTGCGGGTAGTGAGATAATTGGATAGAGTCGAGTTGAAACGGCCGAGGTATCCTTCGTAGCCGCCCGTCGCCCAACCGAGCGAAGGGATTTGGGCACCACCGCCACGGTTGGAGTTGAACTTGATGGCAGTCACCAGATCATCTGGGATTGAGTTGTCAGCATGGGTGCCATTGTCTGGCCAGCCGTAGATGAAGCCTGATCCGAGGACTTGAGGTTTTCCAATTTCTTTGGTCAAGTCAATTGTTGCTGTGCCTTGGACTTGGCAAGCAACGGTGGAGGCTAGGCCCAGTAAGACCCCAGTGGCAAGAGTGTTTTGATACATTTCAGGTGAGAGAGTTAACCGTCGGACTCGAGATCTCGGATTGATGAAGGTGCCTTAATCTCTGAAGAACTCCAGTTGGAACTCCAGACGGACTGAGATCCTTAATAAGTCTATTCATCATCTCATATGGCTTTGCTTCCATTACTACATATTTGGCATAATGTAACCTACCCCACCGCGTGCAGATCCCCCGCCGGAGTTCGTATGCCTGGGTCCAGAGCTGGTTTTGCGTACCCAAGCCGGAAGGTATCATGCGCTTTGACCGGCAAAAGTCTGAGGAAGGAAATAGTTTTGTCACTATTTGCCGATTCAAGGTAGCATTTAGACAATTTTATCCCGGTCTTCATTCTCAATGGTACGGCTACAGCGTTGGGCGATCATTTGTCGCCCTGGAAAAATGTACATCACCAGATCATGCCCGATTGACAGGGATTCCCCGCGTAATTGACCACGAAGCATGAACATGATCAACAAAACAGACAACGGTGGTATCAAGTCTATCTATACGGCTTAATTAGGATGAATAATCAGATAGCTCAGCTAGTACGCAAAACCGGAGGTCCCCTTCCACTGCCCGGATCTATTTCACTGAGCTCGCAAGCTTGATTCCAAAATCAATGAAATTCTTCGTGAACTCCATACTTGCTTCCGACTCCGGCTCCACCCTCTCCCATTTCTTCAAAATACTAGTCACTTTATCCAGCTCTTCCCAAACCTGGATAAACTTGTTCGAAGTCTGTGAGCCCAGACTCTCAAAAGCGCCTTTCATCGCATCCCTCTTCATGATATCCTTCAAGCGCTCCGTCGGAATGGCAGGAATGACATTCTGGTTGCGGTTCGCTATCTTGATTCGTAGAATGCTGGCCTTCAGACAATAGAGTATCATAGTAGCAAGGCCAGCTCCAAGCGCCGTGGCGACGCTTGAGCCAGTGTGTTCTGTCATTCCCTTGTCTTTGCTTCTGGTTTGATCCTGGTTCACGTGTACGCCGGGCAAGATGAAGGTAATGTCGTCAGGTGTCCAGTTGAATACGGTGCCGTCGGAATTTGCTGCCCCGATGCGGAAGAACTTCTTGGGAAATGGAGCGCTCGGATAGTCAGCTCCTGTGAATTTGCCCTTGTCTGGTGCGGAACAAAACATTAGGACGTTCCGACTTATGGCCTTTTGTAGAACGTTATGCACTATGTAATTGATCAGAACAACTATAGTCTTGCAACAGAATGTATAATTACTTACAATTCGTCTTCAAAGGGTCATCGTTCGTTCGGCTCACCATTGGTAAGGTCCACGACATGGAAATGATATCTGCTTGCTTGTCCAAAGCAGCTTGGATTGCCTAGAACTGTCAATACCTGTGGTTACAGACGATATGGAGTCCACTAGTTACACGAGCAGCATAGTCGGCATTGATAGTGAAGTTTCCATTAGGGTCGCTGTAGGTCTTGAGGCGTATAGGATATATCTCGGCCATTGGGCAAACGCGCAATATCATCCTCGCCATCGTTGTGCCGTGACCCTTCGCAGATAGGAATGGTGAGTTGACCCTCTCATCGTGGAAGTCAAAGCTTTTTCCTTCTAGGACTTGGTTCGGGTGGTCAATCTCAAACTTATTCACGCCGTCGTCGATCAGTGCTATCGTCACCGGCTTCTCAACTCGTTCGGCAGTTCCCATATGTTGGTTCATTTCTCCAAACCTCTTAGCCGTACTTTCCCAGAATGGCTTCATGACGGAAGCGAATTCTTCGACAGAACTCAACCATTGGTGGGCATTGATCCCTTTGTCTGGCGTGAGAGAGCTTGTTGGAAGCACGCCATGGGGCGTCACTCCTTGTTGGACACCAGTGGTTGGATCGACCAAGTTTACTCGAATGTAGCCCAATGGTGAGCCTTCAAAAGACACCTCGCGGGACGGCTGTTCGCTGGGAAGAGGTTCGCGGTTCTTATTGAGCCTAGTCTCGAAGTCGCTGATTTTCTTGTTGATCCACTGCTTACTGTCACAAATCTTCAACGAGGTCAGCATGTGAAATGAAGTGTTAACAGCAGCGATGAGTAGAAACGTACCATGTGGGGTGGAGGCCGAACGATCTCAACTTCCTGAAGAAAGCGCATTTTCGGTAAAGCATCCTCATCACTCCAAGCCCGAAGGACAGCGTTACTACCGCTCCATCCCAGCCTCAGTTTTCTCATCTGCGATTCTATGACCGCTTCATTATCACCCGATTCTTCTGATGACGGGTCTTCCCTCTGGCTGCCAATATGCAATATTGTCTCCGGATCCAAATCCGTCTTTTTCCAGTCCAAATGCTCAATAACAAACTTGCCTAAGGCTTCCTGTATAGTCTGATCCCCATGGACTCCCCGGCCTACGTCCATCGGTTCGTCCACAGATAGTTTAATGATGTGCTGAACGCCCTTTGCGTAAAGCCAGTCAAGAAAGTATTTGATATCTTTGCGTCCAACTGGTGGTTTTGCAGATCCTTTCTCCAATGCTTCCTTTTCCGCTGGGGTGAGCTTGTCGTTAACCTTGACGTATGGAAACGTGGCATATTGGAGTACAGGATCGAATCGATACCCTCGTGACGGGTCTGCGCCAAATCGCCTCTTGAAGTCTTTCCACGATATATCGGATGGTGAGCCGGTATAGTCAAAGCCTGTTTGAATGTCTTATTACATATGTTAGTTGGGATCAAAGCATATGAAGGATTGCTACTCTTACCATTTGTGTTGTTGCCGTATAGAAAGAACATCACCATCTCGGGGTTACGTGTCCTCATGTAGTACAGCTTGAGCTTCTGTAGAATCTTATTCGAGTTGTTGAGATGCTTGCGAGTTTTCTCCGTTGACGGTACCTGCTTCGCTGCCGAGTTCCCGTTGTTTGGGTCTTCTACCTTACGGCCTGTATTAGTCCGTCTGACTGCAGTGTTAGGTGTAGTCTCCGTTGCGCGACCAGGGTCAAGAATTCTGACATGCGATGTTTCGTCTTTGTCTGTTGTTCTAGCGGAGCGGTATGGACTCGAGGCTCTGCCAGCAGTTTCGTTACTATCAATCGGGTGGTGATCCTTGACGGACGCATCTTCTCTGTTGAGTCTTGCCTGCTCTTCCTCTTTCATCTTCTGCCTCAGTAGCTCTTTTTCTTGCGTGGCAGTTAAAGATTGACCCTTCCGCCCAGCAATATCTCTATCGCGGTCTCCCGATATCTTGACCGTCATTTGTGGCTTCAATTCTCTTGTCCTGGTGGGTAGTCTTAGATCCTTGGGTGGCAGTCTCTCCCCTGTTCCCGAGGAATCGACAGTATCTGGGTCTGCCTTCGGGACGGATTTGGATCTCATCATTAGTTCCCAGCTCCTTCTCGTATTATCATGTTCTTGAAACACCGAGACACCATCTTTGTCGCAGATGTCAAGAAAGATCTTTGCTGACTTGGCCTTGTTGAACCGCTCAACAGAATCTTTCTGGATGAGCATTTCGATGAGTTCCACTCTCTGTTGATTGCACCTTCTGAACTGAACTGCATGGTGCATCGGCGTCTTCTGCATATTGTCTTCAATACTGAGAGTCTTGTTGGTGGCGTGTTCCATCAACGTCTTTAGCGATTTCCAGTTGAGCTTCTCACTAAATGCGGCATGAAGCGCCGTTTCCGTCCCGTCATGAGGCCGTGACAAAGCGTCGTTTAGGCAGTCGAGCGCGTTTGGCTGATCTTCGTGTTCGACGCAGGAAGAAATCATATACTCCAACAGGCGGTCCTGGCAAAATCTGATAGCCATCAAAATTGGTGTCTTCTTGTCCTTGTTAAAGACCGCAACGAGATCTGGAGCCTGCTCTACCAAAGCTCGAGTGAGAAGCTCCACATCCTCCGGTATTAGGCGATTGTGCTGGACTACTTCGACGAGCACGTGGAGGATGGTGCCGGCCTGAACGTTGCATTGTCGAGTGACGTCTCCAAATCGATGGAGGAATTCGTTGACTTGACCTTGAGTTGTGAACTTCTTTTGATTTCTTATCGTCTCACCCGCTTCTTTTAGACGATTCTCCCAGGTCGTGTCTGGGTGCTGGGAATGGAAATTGTGATCAACATCGTCGTCAAGCTCGTCTTCAGCCAAATCAAATTCAGCATCAGGCAAATCTTGATAGCCTGGCTCTAAAACAGCTGTCATCTTCGTCGTTAAAAATCTCCTTTTCTTCTTTCCCTTCGTTAGGTGATTGGTAAGCATGTGAAGAAAGGTTGCTTAAAGTGTTCCAGGCACCGAAACAAGGCTCTGCGATTATGACTGGGTTGTGAAATATTGGGCTGGGCGCTTACATGCAGAAACCCCACAGGAGCTGGAACACAGTGTGAGCCGACAGGTACACCTGGGAGCCTAGCCAAGACCAATGCGTGAATTAAATCGCAGATACACACATATCTTTCCGTCGAGGTAGAGTCTCAGCCGTCGAGCTGCTCGGCTCTTTTAGCACTTTATTATACGCAAATTGCATCATGTCCGTCTCAGAGGAGGAAGATGCGTTATCGACGCGAGATGGACAAGAATGTGTCAAGGTGGAAATGTACGAGACTGGACAGGGCGAATTTAACACCTTCAATCTCGCTCCAAACCACTACCATCGCCAAGAAGCTGTCGAACGCACCGGTGCGGTTGATATAACTGGTTACCTCGAGAAGGTTATTCATGGCACTATCAGCCCAAGCGAATATGGATCCATCATCGTTATGCAGTGGTTTTTCCAACCGGGTCTTGGACGTCGTATCTCCGAAGCGACCATCAAATTGACCTTTGAGCCTCATTCGAGTGATAGCGATACTGAGCTCGAGGTCAGAGACATATCATTCGAAGGCACATACGGGTTAATGACTACAACGCAAGAGACCGCTACTACTAGGGGCTTGGAGGCTACCGCCGGTGTGCAGCAAGTTGCTCAGGCCAATTTGACTGCAAAGTGGGAAAACGCCATTACAACAACCACGGCCGACTCAATCACGCTCGTCGGCAGGAAAAATTTGGTTGATAATACACCCCCTAAGCGCATCGCAGAGTGGGAGCTTCATGAAAATCAATCTCAACCCCGGGGGATTCCAGGCATGCTCACGGTGGCGGTGCTGGTCGCGAGAGATGACGAGGAGAAGTTTCAGTGCAGGGTCGACTTTAAATGTAAGGCGGACTTGAAGACAAGATTAGTAGGATGCTTTCAGAAGGTTCAGAGAGATGATCCCATTCTTTTCCAGCCTGATAGTTCGGATAAGGGTAGGCGAGAGAATAAGGGTGTCAGTTATGGTGCTAAGGACTTGGGGAACATGTCTTTGGATGATTTATCGGATGTGACTTATAAGAGAGTCATATCAGATGGTGAAAAGGCGTGGAAATAGCCGTGACTGGAATTAACTTAGTCCTCGAATTCTCAGAGATGATGGAACGATTCCTGTTTTTTTCTGAAACCTTCCTCGAGGGCTATAGGTACAACAATCACCAAATCAAGCCCGCGGTATAAGTCACCCCATAAAGCAAATCATAAGACAACAACTATACCCCAGATGCTTGATCACCAACTCGTAGAGAGCTAGGGGAAAGGGAATACGGAAATCACCGGGTACAACTCAGCTGGGCTTTGGGAATGCATCTTGGATTTGAGATTCATATGTAGTCGATAATGAGTTACTTACAGCCCTAAATGGATCCATTTCTCACCGTGCGATAATGGACTTACAGTGGAGAAACTCTACAGTGTAAGATTTCTCCACTCTGGATATGACAGGGCTTCAATCACCGGCCTATTTGAGTATGCTAGTCGGCCCAGCAATCAACAAGGATAGCTCAATCACCAGTATTATCACATAAACTACGAATCAGATGCCATCAACTCTTGGCGCTGAGTAAGAATCTGATCATGTTAATTACAAGTCCCACAAGTAAGGGACACCCACGCGTTGTTTGATGAGACCCTTGATCCGACGCGGTTTCGGCTTTCCCAAACAACAATAGCTTTGGTCACTAATCGTCTTGTCTGGCTCAGGAACTTCACTGATGAGGAGTTCAGTAACGAAGCAATGGACGACTCGGCAATCCCTTCACACGACCAGTCCAACCCTTCAGTGAGGTCACCGGATGAGCCATTCACAAAGGATGATGAAAACGATTTACCTGGAAGCCCCAGTGTTAAGGCTGAACAGGAAGACGACGATGCAATAAGCATCCAGACAGCAACAGA
The DNA here is from genome assembly GCA_028416715.1 of Fusarium multiceps. NCBI lineage: Eukaryota > Fungi > Ascomycota > Sordariomycetes > Hypocreales > Nectriaceae > Fusarium > Fusarium multiceps. Next base: position 240,425 of record JAQPZZ010000043.1, on the reverse strand, counting down.
TATTCTGCTTCCTATAGATCCAGACCCAGAAAGCCCTCAGGAACACAAACTCGGACTGGACGTCAACCAGGTTCGCGGCTGGTCCGGCTCTCAATACGACGATTATGAGTACGAATAGTGTCGGGACTTGAAGTAAGTGTGGCTGACTGAGAGGCAGCATTATTGCCGTCCATGGTATACGCGACGACTATAAAACCGCCTGGAAAGACAAGAACGGTGGGTGGTTGCTGAAAGAGAAGTTATGCAAGGACATGTCCATCAGAGAGATCGATTACTCGTATGAGATCCACGAAAACGCAGTCCTCTATCGTCGGAATGGGATTCATATACTCGCTCAAGAGCTGGTTGATCGGTATGCGGAGGAGCGTGGGCAACTGGCTGAAGTATGTCCCTGGATCGACCTTCGACATAATTCATGAGTCTAATCAGTGAACTACAGACTGAAACGGACCGGCCAATTATCTGGGTGTGTCACGATATCGGAGGGACCATCGTAAAACAGGTATGTGTGATCATATGAACTAGGAAATAATAGCTGACATGACAAGGCACTTCTTATAGCCTCGCAAAACCATGCGAAATACGGCAAGATATTCATGCATACAACAGGAATCGTAAGTTGGATCACATCAGAAAAAGACCCCCACTAAGTTAAAGGTTTTCATCGGCACGCCCCATCGATTCGAATCACAAGACGATGCCGAGGCTCAAATTCTCAAACTCGTCCTCCTTCCAGGACCTGACATCAGGAAGGGGGCTTTGATGAAGGCAAAACACCTGGCACAACAGATAGACCAGACTAACAAGAGGTTCTTGGGCACGAAGCTCTTGGATAGAGCTTGCATCTTCAACCTATTATCTCAAAGCGTCATCGACAGTCTCTCATATAAGCTCGACGATGACAAATCTGCGCCCGCTGATGGACGCAGCTACGACGTCACGAATTTGAAAACAGTAGTAACGCCCTTTCGGAGGCATACACAGTTCATTGGACATACATTTGAGGCCAGCGGAAGGGCTGTGAGTCAGGAAGCCAACCATCTCGATCTCATCCGAGATGAAGGGGTTCAATTGCTGAATTCACTAAGGACACATTTGAAAAGACTGGAACTTGTAAGCCGCCACCCTTCAAAAGCCGGATTATAAATGGGTTTGCTTAACCTTTCTAGGTCTCAAAGTTAGCTACGGCCTGATTTCACTTCAAACACGTCTACTCTCCCTTGTGCCTCCGACCCGGGCGCTCAACATTCCTCTTGATAGGGTACTTCCATATACTCCCGTGCTACGATGGCTTCATGAACAACCATCTTATGTATCTTTCAGGGAGCAGAGACTGGGTCCAAATTACCTGCACCTTCATGGCGACGGAAATCCCTCAGTTCATATTAAAGAGGTGTCGCGCCTTCTTTACGCGCACCTTGATACTGAAATTGCACTTAACGACCCAAACAAAACGGTTATCTATTTCGAATTTGATCAGCATGACTCGCGGTATCGAAGCATCGCATCAATGTTGGTATATATAATCAATGCCATGCTGTGGCACTTTTGGTCCAACTCCAATGCCGAGGCGATGACTTCAGTGGAGCTGAACTTCTTAACCAAAACGAAATCTTGGACTGTCGAGGACCTGTATCAGATCTTCATGAAGCTTCGATATAGGTTCATCTATATCCAAGACTTGACCTTCTTTATCAGCTGCCTTGACCAGTGTCCAGAGGATGAACGCCGGTGGTTCATGGAACGCCTATTCAAGGAACAAAGGTATAGAGAAGCGTCATTCCGCATCATCATATCGACATCAAGTAATTACGGGCTTGGTATCGGGAGTGTGACCCCAAATAGACAAGTCAATGTGGCTGGGGTTCTGACCCCGGACAGGCAAATCAATGTGGCTGACTGCCCCTTATTTGACAAGCCACAAGATAAGCTGTTGTTGGACTTGATGGCAGACCTTGATGAGTTGGTGACTGCACGGCCAGTATACAACGCATTCCTGACTCGGATCAAGGATCTACTCAGAGAATGTTACCAAATGCCAAAAGTGGCACGCTTGATCCTGGGATGGCTGGCATCTTCCCATCGAGGCAAGAACCAGGCCGAGCTGGGGGCTGTCGTTGAATCACTATCACCAGCCAGTGCAGATAATATCGCCAACGTCTTTATCCAGCACCTGCCATCTCCTCTCCAGGGAAAGGCCAAGATAGCCTTTAATTGGATCCAACATGCTATGGAACCGTTGTCAGTCGATGCTCTTGTCGAAGCACTTGCATTATACGCATCACGCGACCGAGACCCCTGTCTATCTGACCTTGACAAGAAGTCTACGATGGATGAATTGGTCAAGGCTCTAGGCGGAATCATAACTGTGGAAAACTGCGACGTCAAGTTATGCCATCCCTCGTTCTATCAAGTGACAGGGCTGATGGGTCATCAAAGCCCGAAGGAATACGTTACCAGAGTTCACAGTGAAATAGCAACAACATGTCTACGTTACTTCCAACTGGAAAGCGCAAAAAGATTCCTTAATGAGCTTTGGTTGCAGAGTATCACGGGATCCTCAGAGGAGCCTTTGGAACCCTTCGTTGTTTACCACCAGCGAGACTCTATGGCCGAATACGCCGTTAGATTCTGGTCAGAGCACTACAAGCTTAGTGGTGCATTTCAACCAAAGGAGCTTGTCCGCGACGTCTTTGGTAATCGACATTATCGAGCTCGATGGGAGATTCCTTATTGGCTTCTTTCGAACCCCTTCACCAGAATTGGTCGTCACTACGTATCCACCCTTCCCGTTTTCGCTACGTTGGGCCTACAAGACTTGCTGGAAGAGGACCTCCTGTTTGAACGCGACCAACCAAGAATTACCAAGGATTGTTGGTTTGCTATTACAGAAGCCATCAGATCTGGTCATACAGAAATTGCCAGGCAACTCCTTCGTCTTTCGGAAGTTGATGAGGAAGAGCTGCAGGTCGCTCTGACATGGGCTGCGGCTCGAAACGATCGAGAGATCATCCAACACTTGCTTGCCGAGATTCCCAACATGCAGACTTTCGAGTGGCCCGAGAACCTCATACATCGGGCCGCAGCGATGGGACAGGACAAGCTACTCTCTGCCATGCTAACATCTGACTGCGATGCCAATAAGATCGGCATATACTGGCAAGCTCCACCTGCAATCGTTGCAGCATGGCGTAATCAGTTATCCTCGCTCGAAGTCTTATTGACGTCGGAGAAAGAGCTAGATCTATCTATCACAGATGGGTTTGGTGACAGCCTCCTGGTATTTGCCGCAAGAGCGGGAAGTCCGGACCTGATCAAACTTGTCATACGTGCCATGTGGGGCGACACGGATATCAGGGATGATGTTTCTACTAGAGAACTATTCGTACGAGCTGCTGTTATCAGGTCTGCACATGAAGCTGTCGCCTTACTATTGAATTCTGGAGCTGGATGTATTGAGAATAGTGGAGACGACCAGCCTCTCCTTTGGATTTCAGCTGACACCGGCTTCCTGGAGTGTGTACGTATCCTACTCTCCCATGGAGTGGATGTGAACGCGGACAGTTCAGGTTGGACTCCAATCTACTCTGCCGTGTCAAAAGGTTATGTCGATATTGCGAGGCTACTGCTAGAGCATGATCCTAAGCCAAGGCTAGATATAACACCGTCGGGCCAGGATACAATCTTGGTCCGAGCTATTTGTAGCTACAACGTCAAACTGGCATCCCAACTCATAGAAAGCGGCGCTGTCGTGGATATGATCGACGACAATGATACCCACAACAAAACACCTCTAGCCAGAGCCTGCGCGCTTGGAAACATGGAAATGGTCAAGCTTCTTATGGAGAACGGGGCCGACGTGAACTATACTGGCGGCATCTCTGACCCACCTCTCTTCGCAGCTCTCTACCACACCAAAGGCGAGGTGGCCAAGTACCTTCTGAACAATAGCGAGCCCGAGGTTGCGTGGAAAGGAGCTGAAGGAATAAGTGTGGTTCATGCAGCCTACGATATGCCTGAGATGCTTCTCGAAGTGCTCAAAAGGGGTCCTCCAATAGATGGTATGAGCATATGGGGGACAGCACTCCACATGTCGGCGGATGAAGGGTACCTGGAGTCAGTCCAGGCTTTACTCGACAATGACCCTATGCCCGACTTGGAACTCGAGATGTCCGATGATGCAGTTCAAAGAGGGAATATAGGCTACACCGCTCTACAATTAGCTTGCCAAGCCTGCTCTTTTGGATGTGTCAAAGCCCTGCTGGAGGCTGGAGCTAATCCTCGTGTCATCAATCAAGACGGCGAAGATCTGGTTGACATTTTACTTCGAACGCCTACAGAATGTCAAGACCGCGGGAAATGTTTGAGATTGTTGTTCTCTGAACCACACATCCTACCCAAGGAGCGAGTGGACGAGCAAGGACGTACAAGACTTCACAGAATCCGACAGTCTACATCTGTTGAAGTTGTACGACGCTTCGCATGTTTCGTCTCTGATTTAGATGTCTCGGATGAGAGAGGATACACGCCACTGGCCGTGGCCGTGAGCGAGGGCAACTTGGACGTCGCCAGGTATCTGATTGAGTTAGGTGCGAAGGTCAATATCTTCAGCCCTGACTTCGGCAGTATTCTCCATATAGCTGTTAGCAGTGGCTCTATCGACCTCGCCAAACTGCTGATCGGCGCTGGAGCAGATCCAGAGATGGTAGACCTCTATTATGGTGAATCTCTAATGTATACAGCTCTAGGGATCGATCATACTAGCAGCCTCCACTGTATGGTCACGTACCTAGTCGATGAGGCTAAAGTGTCAGTGGACAATGTTGGTGGTTCATGGAGATATCCAGTACTCAGGGCAGCGTACATGACAAGTCTTGGCACTGGGAGGGGGACAGCCCTGCTTAAATTCCTTATTCGCCGCAACGCTCGACTTGATGTTACCGATAACCAGGGTCGAAACATGCTGCATTTCATCTCAGCGAGGTCGGTGTACGGCAGTGACTTTAAAGCATTGCTAGGAGACGGAAGCAGTATCAATACAGCGGACAGATTTGGCCGGATGCCTATTCACTTTGCTGCCGCAAATTCCAATCCCGATGTCCTTTTCTATCTACTCAAGACTGGCAAGGTCGTCGATATTGATGCCAGGGATCTTGACCAGTGGACACCGCTGATGTGGGCAGCCCGGTCTGGTAACAAGCTCGGTATAGAACTGCTTCTGGACGAAGGAGCTGATATCTGGACACGGAGCGTTCCCTCCGACTCGGGAGAATGTTGGTCACCTTTAAAACTGGCACGCTTTTCTGGCCTAGATACGGGCCTGGAAGACCTGGAACCTCAACCTAGTCAGCGCTCAAGACTCGATCAGAACGGTGTGGAGGAGGTATGGGACGATTCTTTTCACAAAACTAAAGCCGGCGATTTCAAACCCTACGCCCTATGCGATAGCTGCCTCGCGGTGAGTGACTTAACGTAGACTTGATTGGAAAGATCTAATACTTTTCTAGCTTATCCTTGGCATCCGATGGAAGTGTATGGAATGCAAAGTGGCGTTCGATCTTTGTTTCAAATGTCTTCCCCAGAAGTTTAGCATTCATAACCCTGATCACAATTTCGAGTCCATTGGTCCACTCTATCGCCAAGATGACGATCATGAGAGTGTTGCAAGCCATGGCACAAAGGAGGAAGTGTTGAGTGCTCATAAAGCGGATGCAATCTTAGAGGAGGAGAGGGAAAGTACAAGCGATGACTTGGATCTGGATTCAGATGGTTAACATGACCAACGAAATGTGGTTAACTTGAGGGCTAGCTACGTGCTTTTTGATGACGATACACATAACTTTCTGGTCCCTCTAATTGTACCTAGGGATGTACAAGCATCAAGCATCGAAGGTCGCGTTTTCATTCCTGCTAACAATTTCAAGAAAAATAGCATCGACATCTCCGGACCTTGCCTGTCCAAACATCGATACACTGCTTTACATATAACCAGGTTGAAATGTGTTTCGAGAACATCTCAAGAACAGCCTGTACTCTTGCTGCTAAGGCAGACCTTCCGATGTCCCGAGTTCTTAGGTGAGTAGCCCGAAACCTTCACGCTATTGCAGCATGCGGGCACTCGTGCACATTGCTCTTCAATAAGACGTGCAACAGCATGGGCCGTGTTGTAGGTCAGGTCAGCTCCTTGATTATAGGGACCAACCCTCAACTTGCAGGAATTGTATCGGTAGAGTAGTCTTCGATCTCCGATCAGTCTTTTCTCTTGCGACATGTGGTCAAGAACTTGATAACAGCTTGAACGGAATGCAAGGTGATCTCCGCTGCACTTGATGCCGTATGTTGTTCTAGCCTCTGGGCCGGCTTTATCAATCGCCCTGACTTTTGAAATGAGTTCCAGGATATCTTGCTTTGTATCCTACATGCTTGTGTTTGCGTAAATAGATAAAGCATTTGTAAATTGCTCAGGTGCATTGGTCTTGTGTCCCACAGCATCTTCCTCGATGCTCTCGAGAACAGTCAGGTTGGTATCTCCTACAATACCATTCGTGACTTCTCCCATCATGTGGTATCGTGCCCAGATAGCGTCGCCGAAACGTCTTTCTCGAACAGCGTCCACGTATTGACTGATCCATGGTTCATTTGGGGTCATTCCATCGACTGCATTGACAACATCGTACACAGAAACGTCGAGGAACAGTTTCTCAACGAGGGCTGTCTCATTTGTGCTGGCAGTCACTCCAATGAGACTGTGCAAAGCTGAGAGTGCGACAAATAGCAGAAAGTAAGAGACGGCCATGTTGGTAATTGTAATTGATTGGTTTAACAAGTTTGTTATTAAATATTGTAGGATACAGTTCTTTGGATTGATATTTCTCATGATCTTATACCACGCATAACCATTGTCTCGTTCTATTCCGATGTAGCCGTATCATGCCGTTGGTTCAACGGTTGTGTTAGTTCAGTCACCTATGTCCCTGGTCAATGTCTCTCAATCGAACTGCAGACTTGCTTTAGTTAGGTCACTGGGTGTCCAACACGTTACTTCCACCATTATGATGAAGAGCTCAGACCCCGTGCTTTGGCCTCACGAAGTTTAAACTAGAAGTTGCCGACAGTATGAGCTGACCAACTGCTGTGATGAGCGTTGCATGCTCGTAACATTTGAGTTCAGTTGGTTGATCCTTGCTATTCTGTTTATTCCAATGGAGAGCTGTGCCGCTTCCCAAATGCCGAACAACCGAACTTCCGTGACATCCGAAGCTGAGCCCCCTATGGCAAGGTCTTGAGCAGATATTCGAGGTCCGATGATATTGTCTATGGACAGTTTGACGAAATGACGTTCGTAGAGGATATCTGCAAAAGCATAATAAACAAAACAACAAATTGCATTGACAATACCGACAGCTATCATAGGCTTTCTAACCGCCCTCGGGAATGTATTTCCCAGTCAGATCCTCCACATCGACGCGCATGATAATCTCAATCACATCTGTATGACCATCTGCACCGCTATTGCTTTTGTAAAATTCCACAGCCTCGGCGTACTGCTCCGGTGCATTCTTTTTGTATCCCATGGCGTCTTGAGTAATGCTCCCCATGACAGTCAATCCTTCGATCATTCCATTTGACACTTCTCCAAACATATGGTAGCGGGCCCAGATCGCATCGCCGTATCTTGCGTCTTCGATTGCATCGACATACTGGCTTGCCCAAGGCTCAATAGCCTGTATACCGGCGCCATGAAGATAGACTAGGTCGGGGGTGAGGTCGAGGAAGAGCTGCTCCACCACGTGATGTCCGAGACTCATGTTGGTCTATAAGATTAGTACACTATATCAGAGCGTGATCAATACTACTAATAAACATCTGAGCTTACCCGATATCAATAGTAAAGCAGCAAAGAAGTGAAAGAGATAGGTTTGTGGGAGTAACAACAGAATTGAATACAAAGGGGATGCTCGGATGTTTTTATCATGACTTGAGCTGAGAAGAAGTGGGGTTGTCTAGGCTGCAGTGGTTCCCCATATCAGTGCCCGTTTTATTACATATTCAGATGCATATTTAGCAGGTCAACTGGGACAAGCGTTAGCTCGAAGAATTAGATATAAGAATTGAAGTTCCCGAAATGCTATAAACCGTCCCAAACGATGTTACAAACGACCTGTTTCGCCTGCAATTAAACCTATACCATACTCCAAAGCACATACCATGTCAAAATACCTTTTTACTTGGTAACACTAGAATCTCCCATCTCATGAACCTGCGCCGCCTCATGCGCCGGCGCTTCATACACAGGCGGCGGCGATACTGGTCCACCCCAACCAGGCGATCCCAACGGAGATACAGCAGAGACCCTATGCTCGTTAGGCGAACCCACCATCTTGGAATCAAGCATCATTGGATCTGCGTTCTGAGGCGCAAAGTTCATAGTGGGAGGGTTGATTGGGCCTTCCACAGGTTCAGATGTAGCATTCTTCTTCTTTCGTCGAAGCATGAAGAATATGCCCAGCATGATTACACCGATAAGAGCCACGCCTCCTACTGCGCCGCCTATAATAGCTCCTAGTGGTACAGAGCTCTTTTTGTTCTGGTTGTCTTCTAGCGTTGAGGTTGATGCTGCTGCGGCCCTTGTGGTCGTGGTAGGTTCATCGGTTTTCGTGGATGTTTCGTCGGTATTTGATTCAGACTCCATGGCCTTTGTCTTGCCCGAGTCGTCCACAATCATCGTAGTGAAGATGGGATCCTTTTCCCCCCAGAAGGTATGCTCGACACTCTGAATATCCTTCACTGATGAAGAGGCACATCTGTAATCCATGACTCCGTGGGGAAAAGAGTATGTTCGGCAGTACGGTGTATCGGAGTCAGTACTAGAAGACTATGTCAGTCGTGGAATCTATCGTCTCGGAGAGAAATCATACCATAGCAGGTTCAACGTATCGCTTTGACAGACATCGCCGCAAACCTCAGGGTCAACAGCCTTAGACGATTCATAACAAGTGACCTTGATGTCCGTTCCACATCTGATAACGCCCGCACCCTTCATAACCTGTGCCCACGCGCACCGATCTTTGTTGGTACATGTAATTGGTACACCAACTGCGGCTGACAGGTATCCACAGGTTTCACCAGCCGCGAGCGTAACGGTTAAGTCGGTTGGGATGGAAGAGGTTTCCTGCCTTGCATGTAGTTCCCGTCTTCGGAGCTCTTCCACTTGATCAAGGAAATCCATCGGGTCAGCCGTAATCATGGGCATGCTCGCCGTTGGTATTCTTCTGGCATGACCTGTTTCCATGGCGCTGACCGCAAGGGCCATCATGCCGAGGAGTATCGTCATATGCATGGTCAGATTTACTGAGGATATGTACCGGGAGATTGAGAAGGAAGGATTGGGAGGGAAGTACCATAAAATGGTGGGAAAGTCCCATCTTCTTATGTACTCTCCCTCCAATCCGCGGCAAATATCCCGTCCGGAGTCGAGAATGCTTAGGGCTGGATGCGATCTGGGGCTCGACCATCTAGCGCAAGCCACGTCTCTTATTCATTGACACTCCGACCCAACCATTGGTAGTCCCAGAGTCTAGGAAATAAACTTAATTCAGCCTCAGCTAGCTGGTATGTAAGACTCCGCCTTTCAACGGAGATGCACTTCAAAACAGCCTCTTAAGCGACAATTGGGCGGAGAAATTGATCTTTTTGGAAGGCGAAATTCCATTCTGAGTAAAGGGCATCTAGATGAGTCGATCGATGGCATTACCGGGAAATATGGTGGTGGCAATGGCGTGCATGGTGAATGCGCAACGTGCGGCTGAACATGCTAGTGGCACAGCCAGCTGGGCTAGAGCAAGCCATAAGCCAATGTTGGCTGTGCTAACCTGGTAACACAACGCCAGGGCAGACATCGACAATACTGGGCGAGGATGCAATTATTCTCTTCATTATTACAGATTCTTCATATCTAAAATCCTAGACTGCTAAATAGATACGCTCCATAAGCTCCCCACGAACTATTCCTTCGCTTCGCTTTCTCTTCCGCCAACAACTTCAAGAGTACAGCAGCTCTGTCCGCTCCAAAGACCACTTTCAACACCTTCTCAATCTTCAAATTTCCTGTTGCAGCCAACCGACAATCCGGCTCAGCGCCATGTCTGATCAATAATTCGCAGACGTTGTACCAAACCTGCTTCGTAACAGTAGAAACTTCGTCTTTCAGAGACGACTCGTGTATTGACACAAGAAATAGCGCCCAGACTGTTCTTCCATCGTTAAGATGAACAGGTTCATTTGGGCAAGCCTTCTTATCGAGCAGCAGTGTTATCATTGCGATATCAATACCTGCTTCGTCGCGTTGAGAGTGATATGGCATTGTCAACGGTGTTACCCGTCGTGGACGGAGTGCGTAGTCGAGTAACGGCCGTCCCGACTTTCGTAGTCGCGTCGAGTCTTGTGTTATCTTGGTCGTCACATATTTTGCCAATCGCGCTTGGATCGCTAGAGCGAGGAAGTTGCAATTTCCTCCTTCGCGGTACTCATCATTTCCTCGCGTCCTGGGCGGATCGCGAATCGATGTCCAGTGGGAACTCACGCTCTTTCCGTGATGCTTCATGTTGACCTTGTCAAGCTCATCAAGGACTGCAGTGAGATGATCGAGGGCTGCTTGTGGCGGATCTCGTTTCTCGATCTCATTCCCGTAGTAAAGGAGTTCGTCGACGATCTGGAACAACTGCGTGATGGACCGAGACTTTCTTGTATCGATAGCAGGTAGACTCTTGACGAGAAACAGCATCATGTTGCAAAGTGAAACTAATGGATTGAAGTTCCGTTTCAGTTGGCTCTTGAGTTGATCATAATAACAGTCCCGTAAGAAGTCTCGCACTGTCCGATGAAGAAAGTCCACTGGGTGACTCAACACAACCGGATGTTTCCCATCCTCAACAACTAAGAGATCCTTGCAACGATTGTGAACGAGCGCTCTCATGCTCTGCCTATCTGCATCGACCGCCTCAAAATCCAGAGCTTTGATAGGAGCGTCGATTGCATAGTTCTCATTCTGCTTCTCCTGCTGCAGCAGTGAGAACAGGAACACAGGAAGAGGCTGCACTTCATCGATGGTGATGAGGAAGATTTGCGACATCTCTTCGCGGTAGTGTTGCTCGACCTGATCAATAATATACTTGAAGTACTCTTCCAGCTCTTTGGGAAACTGATCCAGAATCTCATGTAGTTTGTAGGGTTTCTCATATGTTGCGACTGCACGCATCAGATCATGAGTGACGAGATAGACCCACAGCCAAACACCTTTCGAATTCTCAGCGATCTTCGACATGATCTTCTCGCATTCTTCTTTTCCGCCGGGCTGGGCGCGAAGTTTATCAAATTCTTTTGCATTGAACCGCATTCGAACGTAGTGCTTCATATCGCCAGTTGTAAAGTCACTGATTGTCAAACATTGGCGTTCATCTCTGAAGGAGTCATCCAGGATGATTCGCGGCCGACTTGAGACGCAGAGCTTGACATGGAGGGAGTTGTTGAAGAATTTGATAACGTTCTTGAGATCTGTCTCCTCGCCACTAAATTCGTCCAGGCCGTCGATGAAGAAGCAGAGTTTGGCCCGAATGCTGTCCAGCTTAGTCAATCTTTCCAACATCTCTTTCAATTCGGTATCTGTCCAGTCCCCATCTGGTATCTCGGGGCAGACTCGGGGCACAACGCTGGGAGTCATTTTTAGGATGTTAAAAAGGATAGTCCGGAGGAGTCCTCGTAAGGACTTTTGTAAAGGTGAACCCTGGTTCCAGAAGTAGTAGCTTGTGACGTGGAGAGTATCCCCATCTGCCCAATGCTCCAGAGCTTTCCTTGTAAACCTGTGGTCGGAGATAAATTTCATTAGTGTCGACTTGCCACTTCCGGCCTGCAATCTTATTAGTACCTATATACAGCCTTACATTCTTTTCACTTACCTTGCCCGTAATCCAGAAGATGTCATTTCCTGACTCCAACCAGTCTAGAAAGTTCGTCTTTTGACGATCGAAGATCCAGGTATTAGTATTTTTCTCGGTCGCGTGAATCTTGTCCCATCGACGTCTGATCTCAGGGAAGTCTAGGCGGCTGAGAACACGGGCAGTATGCCTCCGGTATTTGCATTCCTGCTCGAAGGTATGAAGACGGTTGTTTAGTTTGTCAAGCTGATCTCTATCTAAAACATTGTAAGAACCTGGTGAAGTTAGGTTGAGGATGTCAGCTTGGTAGCTGTCTAGTGTGTTCTCGTAGTTGACTGCCATATTCAGATGGAGTCTCTGCAACATTCCGATTTCTTCCATAAGTGCAGTATGTTGCCGTCTATAGTAGTAATTCATGTCAGCAAACTCTGCAAATCGTAAGTCCAGAGGCCAAACTCACTGCTGGAGGACCTGATTTACCGCTCCTCGAAGCTTAGTCTCCAACCTTTCCAAGCGCTCTTGCAAGTTCTCGATGGGCTTCTTCTTCCGAATAGCGAACATTGCGACACCAATGGCATCCAGCGTTTTGAAGGATGATCCATCCTTGCCTTTCAGTCTCTGAAGGATCGCAATTAGATCTGAGGCCACAGATTCACACTGCCCCGCTGTCCAAAGGATGTCATTTATTTCTTGAGGCAGAAACCCCTCGTTTTCCTTCTCAAAAGCATCTTTCAGATGTCGAACACGCTGCTTGGTATGCTCCAGCCGTTCTATCTCAGCGACAGGCTCATCAGGATTATCGCGAAGTCGCTTGGCAGTGGACACTAATTTACTGCTGAATTCGATGAAAGTGATGATACTTGAGACTAGCCCAATGATCGCAAGTGGCTCAGCCATGTTCGTTGTTTGTTAGGAAACTCAGAGTTGATCAATACATGATGTGTTGAAGATAAAGAGGCTAAGAGCAGCCTTAAAAGTGACGGACATTTTGCTTTGTTGGCAATGCACCTGTATCCTGGCTGAGCTGACCACAGCCACCGCATCTAAGCGCTGTGGTGGATGTGGAAAAAGTAAAGGTGGTCCACTCGCCAATCAATGTTGCACAGCGCTCAGGCGCTTTGAGTCAGGAAGTTCCAGGGGCTTTTTTTTTCAGCCGTTAAAAGGTCACATCAGGTTCACGCTTGCTGCCCTCCCCGCTTCGGTGCCTTTATCGCCAGAATACCAGATTGGAACGTTGAGGCAGCCAACGATGATCAAGCTTGCGATTTTGCGCTGGCAAGTCAAACACCCGAAAGACTAATTCTTTGACTGACCTTAATAAAGGGCTCTTCGTACGCTGGGTGCAGAAGAAACACAAGATGACGAGCCACTGTCAAATAACATCGAAGGCAATGAAGAAAAGATCAGCTTGGCAGGCTCCGGCCTCAACAGCCTGACGCCCCCATGGCAACACGACAACCCATTAATCCGAGTTCCTACAAAAACGCTGAAAGATCAATGGATTGCAGTCATCGTTATGATTCTGCAAATTTTGGCGCTTCGGCGTGCGCGAAGGGAACAGGCTGATCGCTTCTTGGCGCACATGGCTCTTACTGTCACAGGCGTCTCTCTACCGAAGGACTTCAAGATTGGCCCACCGAAAGTGACGAGGAAGAACGAGGCTCGTGCGTTGGTGTTCTTGAATCATCTTGCGGGGCCGGGTGCGTTGATTATCACGGGGTCGGGCTTTGGCTTGGCGCTACAATTATAAGAGCTTTCGATGACGATAATTATGGTTTTCTTCAATAAGCAAAGATAATTGGCAGCTTCATTCCATGCCGCGGATCATAGCCTGATTAACAGAGGACAAGAAGACTGGTCCCAGTTGTATCCAATTGGAACGCGTAGTCTCCGGGGACAGAGGACTAAAGTGAGAAAGGTGGAGAACGCTATAGGGTAACGTTTCTCTGTTTTGATTCTTTTCTAGAGTCGCTGCTGGGAATTCTCTCCACATGGGTTTGGAACACAGAAATGCAGAATATCTAAGCCTTGGAGAAAGTCATAGGTCAATAGGATAAGTGAGGTAAGATGTGTCTAGGAAGCGGTCGCTTAACAACGATTTGACCCACATGGAATTCTCGAGATCAAACAAGGAGTGAATGCCGGGGTATTGTGCGAGTAATAGAAGCAGAAGTGTCTATTCATATTCATCATTCAAAAAGCTATACAGCTCATCATGTAATACGAATCGAGACCAAGAACGTCGCATGCCCAAACCAGCCTTTTCCCTGGGCCTCTCCATCCTCAAGGCCTTGATCAAACTCCCTGAACCCCACCACTCATGTTGTATGTGCTCTTTACCTGGGGAGTACCCTCGCCGCGCTTCACTCCGTAACTCTTGAAGTATCGGTGGTTCTTCCAGCTGATGACAGCGGCCCAGAAATGGACAAACCTAGTATCTTGTTAGTCCAATTTCTCGAAGATAGGATGATTAAACGTACGCGTTCAACAAGGCAACAAGTGCAACACAAACTCCGATTCCGCAATTCGCGCCGACGCATATTCTGCTGACTCCTGAAAATGTCAAGCCCATGACAACCATCCAGAACAAGATGTCGAGGGTGTTGAGAATGGCATAAGCCTTTAGACTTCCGAATCTCTTAAAGCGATCGATTTTCTCCGTCGAGAATTCGTAGGCTAGGAAGAAGAATGACTTGATGCTCTATACCAGATCTGTTAGTTAAGTCCTCATGAAGATATTGCGATGACATACCATTGTAATTGCCATGATATCCATTCTACTCATCGGTACATAGCTCGGCCGTGTCGCAAGCTTCGCAATACCCAAGATGAATGCAAGAGTTGTGACTCCGACCTGCGCTGCAAAGACTTTGCCCTTCCATCGCACATCGAAGAAGTCGCTCTGGAAGAAGTCTTTCACTTTGTCAAACATGGCCGTCGCTGTCGGAGTGGTGCAGAAAAGTCGTGAAGGAAAGGCGCAGGAGAAAAGTCGATGCCTGTAAAAACGGAATGGTGAAGAGTAGAGGTTGAGTGTGAAGATAGGATAATGAACAAGAGGGGTTAAATAAGCTTAATGTTTTTCTCCGATCTGGGGAACAAGTAGCAGTATATAAATCTGTTTGTTGATATCTGAGTCGTAATGCGGCAGTGTTCTGTCCGCGTATAGACAAACATGGAAAGAGTGGGGCTGTCTTTACGCGGATAGAACTGACCTCTCAGTGACGAGTCAAGGTTGGCGCTAAATCAGCTCCAAGTCTAAGTTGGTGGTGTCAAGCTAAAACATCAAATACGCGTATCTAAGATTTTCGGCAACGCCAGACACTGCCTCATCAAAATTAACATCATGCTAAAGATGAAACGAGTCGACTAGTCTGTTGGAGATTTTCATTGATATAGAGAGGCGGCATCTCTTGGCTGCAGACTTTCCCATTCCTCCTTATCTCTGCGCACAGCATACAACATGTCTTCTCCAAATGATACCCAACAGAACCGCCGGACGATGTATTTTGAGATGGCGGCAAACGGCGAGAATGATACCCAACTGCAGAACGTTCCCCCGCCATATGAAGCATTGGCAGAATTAGAGGCAACAACAACCGGACGAGGTGCGATTATATGCCTTTCAAATTTGATGCATACAACACACTGACCTCGTCATAGATGATGGACGAATTGACATCGACCTCAGCTCCCGCATAGCCCGTCGCCTCTCCCGCCTAGTACCCACCGAAAAACCCCAAGACATCACAAACGAACCCCCACAATACACAGAAACAAGCGAAACCAGCATTCGATTGAATATCGTCATTCAAGTCGTCGGCAGCCGCGGAGATGTACAGCCATTCATCGCCCTTGGATCAGAATTGCAGCGACATGGCCATCGCGTGCGCCTTGCGACACACGGCCAATTCGATAAATTCGTGCGCGACTCGGGTCTTGAATTCTTCTCTATAGGTGGTGATCCAGCCGAGTAAGTGCCCCAAAGTTGAATCTTCGGTTGAGAGACGTTAACAGGGAGCAGGTTGATGGCGTACATGGTCAAAAACCCCGGTTTATTCCCCAGCATGAAAACACTCCGCGGCGGCGAAATCCAACGCAAACGAAAAATGGTCGACGAAATGCTCCACAAATGCTGGAAATCATGTGTCGAGCCAGATGGAATAACCGGACGACCTTTTGTCGCAGATGCGATTATTGCGAATCCGCCTAGCTTTGCTCACATTCACTGCGCGCAAGCCCTTGGTGTCCCGTTACATCTTATGTTTACGATGCCTTGGACGAGTACACGGGAGTTCTGCCATCCTCTTGCGAATTTGAGGGCGAATGGGAGTGACATGTCTGCGAGTGCGGCGAATTATGTGTCGTATTCTTTGGTTGAGTGGATGACTTGGCAAGGGTATGTAAATGACATGAATGTTGTGATGGGTGCTGATTGTTCATAGGCTTGGCGACATCATCAACGCATGGAGAGGGACTATTGACCTAGAGCCCATTCCATTCAGCGAAGGACCTTGTTTGACGGAGACGTTGCGAGTGCCGGTCACGTATTGCTGGTCACCAGCCTTGGTACCAAAACCCTCAGATTGGCCTGAGAATATCGGTACGTTCCTCAACCTCATACTCATCTCTCATCTAACCATGTCCAGATGTCTGCGGCTTCTTCTTTCGCGAAGCACCAGACTACAAACCCGAAAACGCCCTAGCCAAATTTCTGTCCAGCGGTCCACCACCAGTCTACATCGGCTTCGGCAGCATCGTGATCGACGACCCAGAAAAGCTCACTGCAATGATCCTGGAGGCTGTTCGTACAGCTGGTACACGCGCAATTGTCTCACGAGGTTGGAGTAATCTTGGTGGCGATTCGCCCGGGGATGAAAATGTATTCTTTCTAGGTGATTGTCCTCATGAGTGGCTGTTCCAGCATGTCACTGCGGTTGTTCATCATGGTGGAGCAGGTACTACGGCTTGTGGACTAGTGAATGCGAAACCTACGACGATCGTGCCGTTCTTTGGAGAGTACGTTTACCTACCATCATTGTCTTGTACATTGCTAACAGTGGCTAGTCAACCATTCTGGGGAAACATGGTTCACACCAGCGGAGCAGGTCCAGCCCCGATCCCATTCAAACAACTCAACAGCCAGAATCTCGAAGTTGCCATTCGCTTCTGTCTCACTGAAGACGCATCTATAGCTGCTCAAAAGATCGCAGACAAGATGGCCAGCGAATCCGGAGTCCGACGCGCTGTTGCTTCTTTCCACGCCAACTTGCCTTTGAACAATATGCGATGCGATGTTCTGTCGAATTTGCCTGCCGTTTGGTTATATGAGCGCAAGGGCAAGTCTATGAAATTGTCTAAGATGGCAGCTGAGATGCTTGTTGGGGAGGGGAAGGTTGCTTGGAATCATCTGAAGCCGTAAGTTCAGCTGTCTCCATAAGATGTTGCGTACTGACAATCTCAGGTACCAATCCCACCCAGTACACATCGAAAACCGACGATGGGATCCTGTAACGGCAACACTGTCCACACTCGCAACAACTGGAATGGGAATGGTCAACTCCACCTCCGACATTGTCGTTAAACCCATACAAGCTTTCCGACCAGCGACACCAGACCCGAACCGTACATCAAGCAGTAAAGGCGCCGAGACGCGAAGTGGCACGAGCTCAAAACGTGGGTCAGAAGACGACGTCTTTGGTAGACCAGCAGGTTTAGAACTACCTAAAGGGCAAGGTGGAAGTGAGTCCAAACATCACCAGGACGGTGCAATGGCAGCCTTCAAAGGATCAGCCTCAGGAGTCGGTGGTTTCTTCAAGCACTTTTCCAAAGGCATGCTTCTCGACCTTCCCTACGCCGTCACAGAAGGAATGCGCAATGCACCAAACCTCTACGGCGGCAAAGCCTACAACCCCGGCGCGGTGACAGATTGGAAGTCCGGCGGCGTCGCAGCCGGGAAGAACTTTGCGCACGGCATCGTCGAAGGTTTCGGAGGAATAGTCATGGAGCCTATCAGAGGGGGCAAGGAGGGTGGCGCTGCAGGTGCGGCTAAGGGTGTTGGTATCGGGTTGTTGAATATGGGGACTAAGGTTACTTCTGGAGCTATGGGGTTAGTTGCCTTGCCTGGGCAGGGTTTGTATCAGAGTGCTAGGGCTTTGGTGAAGAGGAAGACGACGAAGAGTGTTGTGGAGGCACGGAAAGCTGAAGGTGCCTATGAAGTTGAGAATGGAATGAACGAACAAAGGAGGACCGTGGTAGATATGTTTGAGAGAATGAGCAAATAGCTTGGGGGGTTAGCAGATAATGTCTAATACCAGATAGATCTCGACCAATGTATGGGAGACTCTCGCTTCTAGGTTCTGGCATTGATTTGATATGTATATTGGGGACTTACGCCTCGGAAAAACTCAAAAATAGTTGACCGCTGACGGGTGACTAATACTAGCGCGATTGGTCAGCTCACGTCGCACAAGTAGTTACCCCACCTTCTGTTTTATCTTCTTACGCCCACCATCTTTGCCTCTGACGGTTTCATCTGACCCGTAACTCACCATGGATCTATTAGCATGTACCCCGGCACTCAGTATCATCTGCGAGTTACTCGCCCTCACAGAAACAAGGTCCCTTCGAAACCTCTGCCTCACCAACAGTCACCTCAACAGACTGTGTCGTGTTTACTTGGTATACCGATGGACCAACAGCAAACACTGTCCAGAGCCAAGCATCAAGGGCTTCGCGCTTCACCTCCAAAAACATCCTGAACTCCGAAATATGGTCAGGATTGTTGACTTTGGTGTGCTGCAAGCTTTAACGCAGTCAGAATCTGATCCGAGTACAAATTCAAACTACGATCCTAAGCTCATCAGTCTCGCTGAAGAGCTTCGTCCCGATATTGACTATGAAAGCTTATACGACAAACTTACCTTGCTAGAAGATATCAAAGGTGGCTGTGAAGATGCTATTGCTGTGGTGATTTTGGCCTGGTGCAAACGGATAACGCACCTGAACATGACTATTCCTCACTTCATTTTGAACAATCCGCAGAGTTTCAACGTCTGGGGTTTGAGGTTTGTAAACGAAATTGCTCTCCAAAATGAGTTGGGTAATAGCGATTTACCTCTTGCACAACTTCAGTATGTCGAAATGATTCCAAGGGATTCCGGATCCGCGATTTACTGGGAATTGGCTACTCCATTCGTCCATCTTCCAAGCGTCAAGTCTCTCGCAGCATGGAGACTCTCTGACGCAGCACCTTTAAGCAATGTTTGGCTTAGTACCAAAACATCACCGGACGAAGATGAAGATGATTACTCACTTCGCTACTTCTTCCACTCCCAGGATCGCACTTCGAATGTCGAGGAGCTCATCTTGAAGGACTCTGGATTGTTCGACCAAAGCAGGGGACTGTTAGATTTTCTTAGTTGCCCACGTGGCCTGAAGAAGCTGACTCTCTGGCCTCGCGACAACGTCGAATACTTTGGTTTCCCTGACCGTGATGAACTGGCCGAAGATATCATATCATGTCACGAGTCACTTGAGGAACTTGACTTGAATTTTGACCGCATGTCTGGATTTTCTTGCCCCTACGCAATTACCCCTCCACTGGGACCAGATCCTGTGGCCGTAAAAGCGTATAGAAGATGTGCTCAGCTCCGACGACTCGCTTGTCCGATGATGGGTCTCTTCTCAGATGGCGAAAATGGTAGTGAGAGTGGTCATTATGAGATGAGTATTGTTCTTGATAGGCTGCCCAAGTCGATCGAATATCTCAAACCCAGAAAACGTCATTTTGTGGACAAATGGTACAACGGCCGCCCGTACGTCAAGCCGTTCATCGATGGCTTCATCGGGCTCTTGAAACAAGCCGTACCAGGCGGACGATTGCCAAACCTGGCGGTTCTGGATTTCACTGACACTTTTGTCGATGATCCAAAAACGGAGGGCATTAACACAATGAAGGAGCTTGCCAAGACACAGGGTGTTAAGCTGTTAATGGCCCAGAGACAGATTTGCGGTAACTATTACAGTTTCCTCAAGCTAAACATTTCATATTAACATTTTTGTAGGCAGGAATTGGGATTGTACTCCGCGTTATTCTGTAGTGAACCCTCAATTTCCGATACGATAGTGTGGGACATCTCGAAAGCGGCAGCGGAAGGTCATCCGGGAGAATCCTTCTCGGTTGACAGGTCGCTTACTGCCAGATGCTCGTCTAATTGGTTTGTAGACGAAGAGGTTGCAGGGGATGTGGTCCGGAACGGCCAAAGATGGGGAATGCGTCCGAAGTATGTTACATCGTTACCTAGCTCCATAGCGCGAACTTGAGCTTAGTAGCACTTGTTCCCATTCTATTTCCAACCAATGTTAGATACATATATGATTACCGACAACACATATATGGAATTTGAGTGCTATATACGCCTTTAAAAGAGGTTGAAGGAAGTGGCCTGACTACGAGAGGATACCTACCAGGATCATCCAGTACAACTCTTGGCAGCGGGACTGTTGGTTCACGACCCGCTGCGCCAGACAGATGCATCGGAAATATGTCCCCCAACAGGTCCGTACCGCATGAAGATTGCGTGAGGTCTTTTTGTGCGTCCTTCCTAACATGAACCAGCTTCCGTACAAGATCACCTGATTTCTTTACATGTAACCTCTCTCTTCTCCTCTCGTGAATTTTCTTGACTTCGATCATTCAATCGCTGCAGGTACAATCGACGATACGACATTATGGCTGCACAGGTTGAACAGCCCCAGGCGCCCACCGAGGTGCAGACTGAGCAGGTGCAGGTTGAGCACCCGCAGGAGCCGTTGGTACGTTGGATGAGATATATGTGGAGAGACTGTACTGACGTAGGCAGGCTGCTGATAACTTTGACGATGATGCTGATACCGACTCTACCTTCTCTGGAGTAAGCCCAGGCCCGATGGCTCTTAATCTGTATTGGACCATGAGCTAACAGTTCCAGTCGGACCTCGAGAGCCTGGAGTCACTCCGATCAAGTGTCTTGCAGTACCAAGAGGAGAACGGTCGCACGTACCATGCCATGAGCTCTGGAAGTGAGTGATTTCCCCACAACTCTTGGAACCTTTATTAACAGATAACTAGAATACAACTTTCCCAATGATGAGTCTGAAAGTGATCGTCTCGACTTGCAGCACAACCTTTGGCTTCTGACACTCCATGGCGAACTTGGTCTCTGCCCCAAGGTCAGCGGAAAAGCTAAACGTGTTCTTGACGCTGGCACTGGCACTGGTCTTTGGGCTATTGAATATGGTAAGACGAATTAGTCCCAATAGTCAGAAACACTACTGACATCTATGTTAGCCGATGCTCATCCCGAAGCTAAGATTATCGGTGTTGATCTCAGCCCAATCCAGCCTACCATGTAAGTTTTCCAACTATTATTAAACCACAGGACTAACAATTCCAGGGTTCCTCCCAACTGCATCTTCGAAATCGATGATCTCGAAAAAGAATGGACCTGGACTGAACCCTTTGACTTCATCTTCGCCCGTACAATGACAGGTTCATTCGCCGACACCGAGAAATTCATCCAAAACTCCTACGAGTACCTCTCCACCTCCCCTCCACCCCGTTCTCCCCATCTAACCACATCTCAGTAACCTCGAACCGGGCGGCTATCTCGAAATGCAAGATCTAACCTACCCAATCGCCTGCGACGACTCAACCCTCCTCCCTGACAGCGCGCTCGTAAAATCGGGCGCTCTCAGCATCGAAGCCAGCGCCAAAGCCGGCCGCGCCATCGACCTTGCGCCCAGGTACAAAGAATTTTTCGAAAAAGCTGGGTTCGTCGATGTTGTGGAGAAGAAGTTCCGTTGGCCTATTAATGAGTGGCCTAGAGATAAGCATCATAAGGAGCTTGGTAAGTGGTCGTATGCTAATATGAACAATGGCCTTGAGGGTTTGTTGCTGGCGCTGTTTACGAGGTTTTTGGGGTGGACGGCTGATGAGGTTATGGTGCTTTGTTCGGCTATGAGGAAGCAGTTGAGGGATAGGAGTGTGCATGCTTATATTCCTATGTAAGTTGTTATGGATTCGGTGCGATGTGGTTACTGACGTTTTTTAGTTATGTTGTTTATGGTAAGAAGCCAGAGGTGGAGGCTCCTTCGAAGGGCGCCCAGGCGGAAGCTTGATCACTTTTTGTCTCGGACAGAGTTGGTACCAATTGAAATTCTGTTGCTTATTACTTGAAAGTTGTTATCGTTTCCACTTGTACTCGTGCGACTCACGCAGCTGAGTCGTGATCCGCCGCCACCTGCCAGTGTCATGCCCACCCTCACATCACTACCCCAGCAGCCCATTAAAGTCGTCTCTTTCTCACTAATCCAGGTTTCCGATCTTTCGAGAATAGTCAATCGTCTCCGTAATACCCTGCTCAAGACCTATCCACTTCCTACCCGCCCACTTCTGCAATAACTCCGGCCCAGTTTGGTTCTCGATGTTGTATGACAAAACCGGATCTCCAGGAATGAAATCCTCCTCAAAGTCCTCCTCGGGATAAGCGGAGCGCATTATGGCTAGGGCGTTGTTCCAGTTGAACGACTTGGCAAGGACTGGAATGCGATCTGCCTTGACCTCTGGATCGATAGTAGCAGCTACATAGACGACAGCTGCGTCGGACACGTGGGTGTAGTACACTATTCACTTAGCTTCTTATTCAAATCACTGTTTGCGTTGACTCACCTGTTGTGTTCTCCTTGAGAGCGTCCGTCTTGCCGAGATACAGCTGCTGCAGTAGCTGCAACGGCATAGTAATGTAATGTCTCGGATGCAACGGGTCACCCAATAACCAACACGGGCTGACAGTATTGACTTCCCACGCTAATCCCTCGTCCTTGACAAACTTCCAAACAGCCTTCTCGGCATCGACTCTAGCAGCCAGATAAACAGCCAGCATGCGGCTCAACTCATATGGCGGAGGTGATTTAGCAAGCTTGACTAAATCGTCGTTCCATGTTTGCTGATTAATCGTTTTCGTCTCTCCAGGCTTACACCATACCGAAGTCCATAATCCAGCCGCAAGAGTAAAGCGTTTGATTGATGGCTCTTTGGCTGCTGATCGGCACACAGACAAAGCGACTTCCTCGGCTGATGAGAATGCCACGTTGGGATCTGGTGTGAGTTCTCCGATGTTTCCGAGATGAACTACTGCAGAAACCCCCTTGACTGCGTCGTCGAAATCTCCAGGTTTTGTCGTGTCGGCCTCGACCAATTCCACTTTTCCTTGTTCTGCGAATGGCTTCACAGAAGGATGTTCAAGAAGCCAATTGCCATAGCTTAGATCCCTCGTCGTACCGCGCACATTGTATCCTTGCTTCAAAAACTCAATAACCACATGGCTACCAGTGTAGCCGCTGGCTCCGGTAACAAGGACCCACGATCCTCGTGGGATAGCAGTTGGTAAATCACTCATATTGTCTTGTCGCGAAAGGTTGTGAAGATGAAAGAGAGTTCAAAGAGCCAAGAAGTAGCGAACCGATCAGTCGGAAGCGAAGTTGCATTCAAACGAGGGATATGGGACGATGTATGGAGACGAAATCCCCGCTTGCTAGCGTGCGTGACGGAGTTATTGTACTTCCGCGGTCGTTAGCTTACGGTGGACCTGAAATTCAAATGAAGCGATCGCCTTCGGTCTGCTAGACCAGGACTAAAGTCTTAGCGAAGCAGCTAACCATGAAAGATTACCAGTCAATTGCCGACCCCTCCCCTCTCTGACAGCTGTACCAAGCTTCCATCGTTGCCATACCTCTGATTTAGCACAAAGGAATGTCTCAGCCATGGAACTTTATCCCCCCGATTGATTGGATCTTAAACCACTCGAAGCTTTTCCCCATGACGCTAAAATGAGCAAGCCTCAAGTGGCTGGGACTTTAGTCAGATCGACAATTGGCGGCTAAATTAGCCCTGGACAGACTAGCACCATGTTCAGGGGTTTTGTTGATTTTAGGGTTCGTTCCGGAAATTTGAACAAATTGTGCCGAGGCCTTTCTGACCTGTCATGTTACGCGAGGCGAGCTTTTTGACCCAGTATTTTGCCATTACGGAGACATGTGTCATCGCCGCTACTCTGGAGGATCTTCTGTGCTTGTCGATCTGGGTTGTCAGTGCTTTCTAGTTTCTTGGTATCCTGGGGGTTGGCGTCTCTAGGGTAACGTCAGATTTTACTGTTGAAAGCATTCTACGAGGGACGAAATGACTTTGTCACTTTATGCTACTTTAGACCGGCATTTAGGTTACTTTATTCGATTATCCTACGACTTTAGGACATTTTTTTCTGTCACCCCATAGATGTACTTTGATATTTTCGATAGGTTTACCATTTGCAACGCTGAAACCAGTCTTCGAAATGAGAACAACACCAACGTACCATGTGGTCACACAAAGAATTGACATTGAGAGTGGCTCCAGTTTCAACTATTATCCATCGATGATGGTAGTGAACTTTCTTAAAGGGGCATATTGCAACTTCTGTATAACCAGTCGTTGCTGTTGAGCCTGTTGCATGGTGGCGCTTCATTGCAGATATCTTGCCTCCCATGTTCATCATTGTGCTAAAGTAAGAGGTGTATCTTTTGTAATAAGCATCAAACTCTAAGTCATGGAGAGTCAAAGAGAAATCAAAAGAACCAGCCGCCGAGAGAAAAAACGTCCCTGTCGTAATGTTGATCGCCAAATCGATGTTTGGGTTGAACGTCTATCTTATCAGTTATCGAGATGATTCTTATCGATATGAGATGACGTCAGGTGCGAAGGGAGGGACCGTGCTGAAACTCATACCTTCCCATCGCGTTGCATCGTAGCAACTTGCCTGTCAATGATAGGGGCTGCACCTGCCAGAAATAAGACGATCCCAAGACCTTGCCAATACGTCACTCGACTACGCCCATTGCCGAGGGTTCCTTCCACAAACATCCATCCATCAGGTTCTGCCCATCGAACGCGTCAAACAACCGAGCGTTTCCACCACCGGTTTTTACCTTAGATGCCGTTTCATCTCATCCATCGCCAGCCTCACAGGCTTTGAGTCCCCGCTTCGCGAGCCCATCGAAGGCGGTCAAAATGTCAGTCGCCTCCGACAATGTCAGCACGAATCCTCCCTGTTAGCTATGAAGCGCGCCTTCTCCTGTTCTGCGGCAGCGTTGATGGCGGCAATTATACTCGGCGAATATCCACGATTTTGATGCTTGAAGAGCCACGGGGATAATGAGGCGCAGTGTTCGTCCGTCATTCTTCGATTTCGATCCAACGCCGAGATCCCATTCATACCGATTTGCTGTCGTACACCATGATCAGAAGCTCTCTTTGGTTTGCGCGATCAACGGCAGGGAGGTATCGATTTTATTTGAACAATCGATCCTCCGGCTTCCATCTCGCTTTTCATGGAGCACAAACTGCTCTTAAAGAGGACCAGGACTCCAAGTTTCGAGACCTCATCACCAGCGGTCCGAACCAAGCTATTCCGAGGCAAGCTGCTAAATAGCTCCAAGACAACCATCAGACATTGGGGCACTTAGCCGTTAAAGAACTCCATAACATAGCCAAAGAGCTGGCCTTTACTTGTCGCAAGTAAGTGTCACTCTGAACATTAGCTCCAATCGCTGGCTAACTTTGCATACAGGGAGTTTACCTTGCGGAATAAATTCTTGGGGAGGTTTCCCCATGCATATCAGAGTCTGGCAATTCGCCGAACTCATGAAGGATTAGCAACGGCAACTTTGGCAGAAGCCGATGAATAGGAGAAGAAGGCAGCTTTATTGTGGGGTCGCGGGTGTTGAGTCGTCAACAACTCTTCCATTTCCAGGTCAATATCTCGCCAAAGCCGAAGATTCCATCCCTACCGACGCGTTCCTACAAGCTATGACCGAAAGCACCAGGGGAAGGGAGGCATCCAACGCCGCGACGCCATCACCACCACCACATTGATCTCGCTTTCGGAGAATTCATCTCATCGCTGCCAACCACAATGACCAAGAACAACGATAGCGGCAACGGCGAAGGCGACGACACCATCTTCTCTCTTCCCCCAACCTCCGCATTTAGTAGCCGTGGGAGTAGCACCACCAAGCTACATTCCAGTACCTCCAGCCCGCTACAGCCCCCTCCACTATCAGCATCAGTACCGCTCACTATGCACAGAAGAGACGGATAGCATATAGAGTAGTCCGCGATTAGGGCTAGAGAGCTAATCTAGCCTACCAAAACTACAAGTGCCAGACCAGGCTAAAAGCACGTCTAGTGGCCGGATACCGTAGCCAGATTACTAGCACTGTCCGCGGGAATGGAACAATCCCGCGCAGCCCAACGTCTCGCCAGTTAGCTCTACCAGCGGCGTCACAGCTTCCGCCGCCATCAAATTGAAGCACTGTATGGTGTAGCCAATGACATTGGCTTTCATTGTCGCCAGTAAGTATTAACCTTTGGATAACGATCGCCGACTAACATGTTAATTTGCAGGGAATTCGAGAAGAGGAACAGGTTCTTGGAGCGCTTCCCCTGGGCGTACCAGAACATATAATCATCCGCGCCAAGCCGCGACGATAGCGAGATAGGCAGATACGGACTGGGGTGGCGGGTTATGCTGGCCTACAAGGCCTATAGCAACCAGACTGACCTGAAGAGAGATCAGGCAGCACACTTTCGGGCCGCTATTACTAGAGGCCAAACCCAGCCACCCCCTAGGCTGACAGTAGATCTTGCCGATTGCCTTGACATCAATTGTGTCGCTATGGGGCAATTGGCCTTGGGACATTTACACGGCATAGCCGAAGAGCTTGTCTTTACTTGTCGCAGCGGCAAAAGTGCAAGTGGAGGCCAAAGAGTAGGAGACAAGGGCATCTGGATCGTTGCGATTGCTGGGAGTGATGGAATGAGTTGTTCGCGTTGCGTTGCTTTTGTCCAAGGCGGGGATTTGGCATCACCAGTCATTGGTGTTGACATTGTTGAGATGCAATACAAGATGGCGTTTGAGTCGGAGTGATTCGCGTGTGTTCCCATAGGTATGTTAACATACTGTAGCTATCCAGCTTTGTCTACTTTCCGTCCCATTTCCATTCTATGTGACGATACTCTGCCGTTCAAGTACATTGCTTCTCCTTCCGCTATACCTTTTCTTCCGTCTAGGTACAATGGTTGCCACTATTCACAATGGCTACCAACAATAATGCGAACAGCAACGTCAAGATCATCTCTCTCAACGTGTTTGCCGCCCGATACTGCATGAACAGTGAAGCAGAAAAGACTCAATTGCGGTACGGACTTTGGTATAATTGGCTGCCGATACCCCAGGAGATAAAAGAAGATGGTGACTTTAGGCTACTTTAGACCAACGTTTAGGCTACTCTATTTTAGTTCCCTAAGCCTTAGAGTAATCTCTTCTCATTGCCATCCTAAACTTAGGATCAACTACAGTCAGACCCACCTATCCAAGACAAGTTCGGCTACAGCACAGATTGGAGGTAATGAGCTATACTGGCCTACAAAGCCTACAAAAAATAAACTCACTCGAACCGAGACCAGACGCGTATTGTATGCTCTTTGGCGACTTACTCCACCATGACCTCTCGTTATTGTGACCTTTCTGCTAGTCGTGCTCGGCGATATCCGGCAGCAGATAGAGTGCTTTCAAGAACGTTGGTTGAAAGTGGATTGCTGGAGCCTGGGAGGAAGGTACAGTCCACGGCGGTAAGACTCCCATTAGACTCCAATCTATAGGTTACTGATAGGCGCCTATCTGAAGTTGCTCCTGAACACTTTCTTGTTGATTTTGAACACGTATGATGTTGCCCTCGTCGCGTTAGGCGCTCGGTGGAATGAGTGTTAAGGTTTGCGACAAGCATCCACATTTGAAGCTTCATTACTTCGATGCTCAAGACATCTCTTTGCTCTGTCTCTCCAACATCCCCTTATCAGATACTCCCAGCCCATACTTGAAACTTCACAAGTCTTGACCGATCCTCTGCCATGGCGAACGGGTCAATCTCAGCGGCATTGTTCGCCATCATGAGAATTCCAAGCAGGACAGACTTTATGCGTCGTTTGAAGCTTGTGTTCGCTCATCCCGAAGTTTAATAATAACTTCTTTTCTTCTGTCGGGCTCATGTCCAAATGAGTCACGGTCAGACAAGACAAACTTTAACATGCCTCGCATCTATTTAAACCCACACTTTCCTTCTGTATCTTCACTCGACACATACACCCTTCACCCAACTGCCGCGGCTATACTAACAGACGCGATGGACCCTTTCGAGAGGCTCCCGGTGGAGATCAACCTCTCCATTATGGAGAACATCTACTCACATACCACTATCTGGTGCCTCATCCAAGCCTCGCCGACAATGCTCAGTCATTATTCAGCCAATAAATCAGCTCTTCTACGCGATTTCATATCAAAGTTGATACATACGGGCAAGAACGACGATCTACTCCAAGACGCCATGGGTATCATTGGATTTGACGCGACAAAGACCGATGACCAAGCTATGAGCCTCCACTTCGACCGATATCTTGCGAAGGAACTTCCCAACCCGCTTGACGTACCAGAATCTGAGAGGGACCATGCAACTATCACAAACCTCCATCGCCTTTTCTCCCGCTTGGGGCTATTCATTGAAGATTACATGGGGAAGGCAACGGCCCCGGATCCAGTCATGGAATATCTTCGCCACCCTCCAGAAATCACCTATACGAACACCAAGAAGAGAGTGGATCTGGATGACTTGTCGCCACTGGAGAGATATCGTCTATTTCGAGCTTTTCTCAAGTACGAGGTGCTATGCAAGATATGCGACCCTCGACTGTTCGGCTTGATGGATGCTGGTCAGTGGAACAAGCAGTCCCGTTTGTCATGGCTCCACATGGATTCCAGGTTATATGAGTCTGTCCATTGTGTCAATGAGTACATCGAAGCTTCCTTTGGTGGTCTTTTTGCGCGACTGGCATGGGCACAGAAACGCCATCCTGCTGATCTCTTTGAGTATAGCAAGACAAGGGGCCTCTTGTATCCCGACAATGTGACAGTATCGCCTATTTGCTACTTTCGAGATCTCCTGCGGACAACCTCAGACTACGAGATAGAGAAGTGGACAAACTGTCGGGGCCTTGACATCCTAACCCATTTATTGACTTATATGGGTAAAGGCCCCTACGATAGCCCCGCTCTACTGCATTGGTTCTGCTCCATCGCTGAAGAGTACTATGCGTATGACTATGGGGAACAGGTTTGGGGCGACTTCCTCTATAGAGACTGGCAGCTCGTTCCGAATCCATCTGAGCCTAGGGGTGGACTATCACTCCTCCTGCTCAGCAGAGTGGGTGGAGACGAAAATCCGGATGACGTAGTGGAGGGTGCAGACAGCTTCGCGGATGTAAGTTTTGCCCATTTCGGATACGATGAGATAAGGTTGTACCGACAGCGCGCGTGGATGTTCTGTGATTCTGCGAGACTTTATCCACCGATTGACTTGCACTTCCCAACTAGAAAGGTCCTTGATATTTACCAGAAGGAGGCAAAGCGCCAGACTGTGGAATTTGGACGCGACGAGCGTGATCGAAGGCGATCTGTTGAGTGGCAAGACTTTTTTACTGGACGGACCTTTGGAAAGCCACCGCCCTTTGGTAGGGTGGCCATCAGGCAAACCTTCCCAAAGAATAATGTGGGGTATATACCACCGTTCTTTAACAGCAGTACTCAGGGGGAGCTAAGTACGTTCTGGCGATTCCCACGATGGCTGTATTCTTAAGAGGTCCGAAAACGAACATGATAGTCGAGCTGTGGTTTTGCGTAGACTCTATTGAGTTTTGTATTACAATCGGAAGAATTCGTCTTTATAAGTTGAACATCTGACTAGAGACTTAGTACAAAAGGGTTATGCGAGTCAATCGTGCTGATGTGTGGGTGACACGGAAGTGGTTTTCTACAAGTCAAGTGCTAAAGAGGTCGTCAAACCTGGAATCAATGAAAGCAACCTCTGCATCTTGTACAGGGGAACGCCAAGTTTACATTAGTATCAGCTAAAGGACAGTCCAGAAAGAGAAGACCAAATAATTCCAAATACTGTAAGTAATAGACTGGCTAAGTACTAGCTTTGCCGGGATCTCACTTTTGCGGGCTACTACCCGATATGACATTTTCATAAATGGGAAATAATTAGTACCTATATGATTTTAAGCCTACAGTCTCCTTCTATATCTTTTCTTAACACATATACTCTTTACAAAGAACTGTAGGATTATAAACAGATACAATAGACCCTTTCTAGAAGCTCCTAGTAAGAATCACCCTTTCTATTATAGAGAAGGTCTATTTCTATAGTAAAATATAACTATATTATAATATAAATAAGAGCTAATTAAACTTTCTAGTATTATATGTAATTAGAATATTAATATTCAGAATATCTCTATAGTATAGACACAAGCACCCTAATCCGATCATAAGTACTAGGGGTATCCTCTGGTCCAATCATGAGACCAGTACCGACATATACAAGGCCAACCGACCAGGTATTCCACATTCCACCAGTCTCCTCACATGTGGGCTCAGCGTTCGGGTTATACACACAAGTCCGAGCTGCGATACCGCATTGAAGTTCAAGACCAGAGAGTTCGCAGCGGAGGAAAGGGTTCTTCGGCTGGGCAGTAGTGCAGGTACCAACTGAGGCAGGTGCGTCGAGCTGGGCGTTGTTTGCAAGATAGTATGCACACAAGAAAAAGCCCTGATCGTTAATAAGTCTTCCTTCAGAGTCGATGGTGTATGAACGCGCTGTAGCAGAGCCAAAGATGGGATTGTGATTGAACACAGCAACGGAACCAGCGTTATTGTATGTTTCAAGACTAGCTCCATCTAGGGCACTTTCGCTGCTAGCATATATAGTGAATGTAGGCATGGCTGCTGAAGTGGTGGCTCCAGTGGTGGTTTGTTCGGTGGTGGTTTGTTCAGTGGTGGTTGGTTCTGCGGTTGTCGATTCCGCGTCAAACATGGAGGTCAGAGACACCTCAAACAATGTAGAAGAGACCACCTCAAGGGATGAAGATGCGGAAGTCTCCACGGAAGATTCAGATACGACAGATGTAGCCGATACATCTGTAGTGGATGACACAGCCGATGTTTCTGTAGTAGACGATACAGCGGATGTGGCCGACGCCGTCTCAGAGGAAACAATCGAGATCTCTCCAGATGTAGTCGTTACTGGAACTAAACATACTGTTAGCAAGTTGCGAAGGCGTTTGTGAATCAACTTACTAGGTTTGCATGGGCTTGCAACAGCAAACCCACCAGTAAACAGGCCCACGGCCAGACGGAAAACAAAAACAGAACGCATTGAGGGAGGTAAAAGAAAGACTGGAGTAAGTGTGCGAAAAAAAAAAAAAAAAAAAAAAAAAACGGTAACAACCAAAACAGTGCTACTCGTGTATCCTTATAGTCATCCAGATTTTGTCAGCTAATATGGGCATTTGCAACTATCATATGCTTTATTGAACGCCACTGTTCAATAGCTCTATCAACGTTCTAGGCCAGGGGGCAAACAGGTCCTGGCTAGCTGAATTGATCGTAAGCGTCAAAGCGGAGATTGCATCATTGGTTAATCCTATCAGAGCTGAAATAACATAGACTATGGTTCCATGTAAATGAAAAAGCAATTAATAAATATTGCAACTATTGAAATTAGTAATTGTGACGGGGTTCCAACTAATGACCTTGGGGTTAAAGCTGATCCCGCACAGCTACACCCTAGGTCACGTGTCCCCAACCTCGAGGGGTATTGTTAGCTACTATTTAAACCTGAAAATGCAACTACAGTTCGTCTATTATAGTATCACATGACGCTTAGAGCATTTGCATTCAGATCATCTCACTAGCACAGCATCACCGGTTCAGTTTTTCGCCTCAAATGAATGTAAATTTAGGTATCCGCTAGCAGGATAAGGCGAAGGTTGTAAGTTATGACTAATATCCTAGCTCCATCCTCCAAGAAGTGAAATTTCTGAGCTTGAACCTCCAAGAGGTGAATAGTTGTTTTTCTTTCCGAAGTCTATTCCTTAATAGGAAGAGGCAGACCACTCAGGCACCCAGCGACCGTTCCGATAAGTCGAAGCGGAAGACTATTTTACATTAGCATTTACAGTATCAAAAGTCAAGTTCTAGGAGAGTGACTTACCATCCGACGAGATTGATGATCTCAGCGGGGTTGGCGATAAGATCTTCAGGGTCAATGCAATTGGTGAGGCCTCGGATGTTGTTCAGGCAAGCAAGGGGATCAACCTGTCTCTCCTCAACTTTGGCAGGAGTGGCAGCAGCAAGGGCAAGGACGGGAAGAGTGAGGATGATGGAGGCCTTCATGTTGATAGTTTGAGGGTATCTGAAAGAACAGAAGTGTAAAGTGATGGTTGTTCGATAGTGTTGTTGTGAGAGAAGTGTGTGATTGTGAGTGCTGATGATAGATGATTGAAGCAGGACGAGCGACAGCTTTTATAGATTTCTGGGCTTCATGAACTGACCTTCAGCCGGACAAGAGTCAAGTCTGCCCTCGACCAAGACAATCAACTCTCCTCCACCTGTCGAGTCCTCCTTGCTTGTCACTCAAACTGAATATCTTGATGGGGCGTCAACAAAGGCTGAAAGAACTCACGATAGCTACGTAACTGGATGTAATGCATGACCTGGTGTCTAAGATTATCACATCCTCTCGGCCGGTGATCCACAGGGAGTGTGGTGGCTGATAATTGACAAGTGGGCCTGTTTCCCCGTTTTGGAGCGGGTGCATAACGTGTCTGGTATGTGATATCTCTACAAGGCAACTATCACGACAGTCACTAAGATTCTAAGACCTCTTTTGACTCTGGCGTTGGTGGCGCTTATTGGTGAAATTACAACGGTTGATCTACTGTAGATCAAGAAGATTCTATATCCCTTAATTTCCCGTAGCCTACTCGAGGTGCTACCACTAGATATGGGTCTCTAGGGATGACTGGAGTTTATTCACAGTAGAGTGTCAATGCGATAAGTACACAC
Organism: Fusarium multiceps; assembly: GCA_028416715.1. Classification (NCBI taxonomy): domain Eukaryota; kingdom Fungi; phylum Ascomycota; class Sordariomycetes; order Hypocreales; family Nectriaceae; genus Fusarium; species Fusarium multiceps. The sequence continues at coordinate 207,457 of JAQPZZ010000043.1, read as the reverse complement.
TACAGAGCAATTTGAGGGAAGTGTACGAACCAAAGTGTGTCTTGCTTCCAGTACAATGTATCTGGGATCACTCTTTACTACCACCCCGTAAGGACAGACGTGGTTGGTAAAACATGACGTTGATGTCAGCGCGGTGAGATGTCCGAGACTATTCATGAGTGAATGTCTGTAGTTGATAATGCCTTTCCTTTTTTGTGTTATGTAGGTCTTCGCATCGCGGAAGCGGGCCACTTGGCCGTAACATGCCTAAAGCATACCTTATTTGTCTAAGACAAAATCTGTCAATGGCAAGCCAGCGTTTGTGTTTTCGACAACTGAGACACTGAGCAGGTGAGGGATCAGAGTGTCTCTGTTTGCTTCAGCCGCACGCTGCCAAGAAGTCCCCACACTTGCAAAGTACCGTTGGTGAGATCGATGCTATGCCGTATGTCGAATATGATATGTCACAAAACTCCCTGCTGCAGATCAAAACCCTCTTCCTTAAAATATGGATTTGATTGTTGAATGTCGGAACTGTCTGGGTCTCGCAAGGACTGGCGACCAAGAGCACAAGAGACATGGCAATTTAGCTAACGTCTGCCACCTCGGGCCAGTAGCTGGACCTTTTTGTTTTGGCCACTCGAGCTTTAGAGGACAAATGTTCTGTTGCTTACGTGGGAAAGAGCCTTGTAAATTGACCCATGTGCTGATCCATATGTAGGTGCATTCGTGACCCTCAAAAGCCCCCCATGCAGGTGTAGATCCTTTTCCTTCTGACAGCTCAGCTTGTCACTGAGGGGGGCATCTCTCCCTTGCCAAGGGAGGTGATTAAGATGCATCCCTTTCTGACAGCACGAAATTCTCGACAACAATTCAAGTCAGATAGCTCCACAGTCAATGATTGCATCTCCGATCATTCCCTGCAGAACATCAAAAGAAGATTAGGCGGGGTCTGCCAAGACACCGTTGGCCGTTATCTGTCTGGCAAAAACAAGTTCAGATGAGGGATTAAAGTCTCGTGTCTCAGAGCTCCTGTGGTGACTGGCCCGGATGTCGCTCCCTGGATGGCGTTCCGACCTGGCATCTTGGCAGCTGTCAGAAGAAAGTTAATCGAGCTACACCTTCGGGATCTAGAATGAGCGGCCCGTTGCGAGTGAGACCTTCTCTGGTCATTGTGACGTTATCTGCCGGACCTTTACTCAGCTTGAAAATTCTGTCTTCTACTGTGCCAATCAAAGCACCATGCCTCACCATCCCACAGGTTGCGGTAAATTGCAGTTGGAGATAAAAGTGGACATGGCATGCCGCTTTTATTATCTCAAAAAGAGTACTTATATCTACACAGTATGTATTTCAGAATATAAATACCCTCTATTAATCTATGACCTCTAGGAACTTCCTTTTCTTTTTAGATAGTAAGGGCAATTGTTCACTCTTCATATCTTGCTATCGCTGGTAGAAAACTCTACTTCTGTCTCTAACTGCATCTTGCCACGTCCTGTGGGATACTCACCTGCTGAGAAGGATTTACCAGCCTGGGTGTCTTCAACTAACACATTTTTACAGCCCTAAAATATGTAAAGCTCAGGCTGGGAATACCCAGCCTTGAAACAAGGTGAGAGTACGAGTATTGAGTCCCGCAAAGAGCCAATAAGCGTGTACCTTGACCTGGGATTCTTGTTAGCGGGGAATCATCGTCTGTTGGTCCACTTTGAGACAGATCTCATTGACGAATCATAAGACGCCGCGCGATCACCCTTAGCCGTCACTACGAACTGTGGCGTTTGATCATACCTGCAAGTTGCAGTCAAAGAATGTGATAGCTGTGGTTGTGACAGCGGAACGGCTGGTCTAGGCCCGAACCCTGTGAAAGCTCCGACGAGCTAAGGTTCAATTGGCCAGACGATGCCCTTCGCCATCTTTGTGCAGGTGCGTTCTTTGACCGCAACATGATCAGACATGGGCTGTGGTACGTGGGGATACTTCACTCTCGAATAGGCTACAGAACAAGTACTCTGTATCTCTTTCAAGTCTTACTTCTTGATACGCTGTGTCCTGTTCGGGAAACACTAATTGACTGATCCATACGTAAAACGCCGCATTTAGGAATGGGCTAGTGTTTTTGAAGTAGCTGGACACCTCGTGATCAGAATCTTGTCTGTGAATGGCGGAAGAACTTTCTCCTGTAGGAACCATCACTCAAGTGGACAGTATAGAGGTCTCAGCCCGCAACCAACGATGTGTGAAAGCCCGATTGACCCATCTCGATGAACGAAGCACGTACGTCAACGCCGACAGGAAAATCACACATTTTCCCATCCTCAGAACGGCTAAGTAGTAGGAACTGACGACTTCTGAGACGATTGGGCTGGGGCAATGATGTTCCAAGGAACAAGAAGACGGGGGTGTTGTAATGATGAGACCAAGACTGGGGATGTAAAAAAAGAATGGACAAGTGGAGAGCTAGTGGGGACAGGATAGAGAGGAAGCTTGATGTTCGCGGTCTTTCTACTAACAGTGGGCCTCTTTCCCTTGCCAAACAAGATCTTGAAACTGAACCGTCTGACTTCAATAAGTTCACAGCCTTCAACATCGCTACAATGTTCGAAAGAAGTATATCAAAGTATAATTATTCTGCTACTGGGAATCGTATCAATGTTACACTGGGAGGATTTGCAGACATAGGCACACAGATAGAAGATGTGTAGAGGCTTGGGTTAGCTTTGTCCTCACTAGGTGGTCGGGGAAATAACCAGGATACAGAAGTCTAATGACAAAATAACTCCGACTTGCTTGGGCGATAAGCTTAGGGTAGACTATCCTAGCTTTTATGATACCTTTAGCTAAGTCATGCTGTGTCTTCGACCCACCTGCTCATGTAGTTACAGGGTAGACTTACGAGCTTCTTAAAACAGACGCTGGCACCACGCTCTTGTGAAAGCTAATTAAGGATGACTAATTCAACATTGCTTATAAGATTGCAAGTATCACGTGGAATCAGTGACGAGAGAAAGTAGTTCCAGTCATGGGGATGTTTAAATTTATCGATGACAGCGCACCATTACTCTTAAACCACTCTCAACGTTCGACCAACGCATACTCCTCATCTTCGATTCTCAATGTTCCTCGACAGGGAGGACCTTCAACTCGTTGCACCCTTCTTTTCTCCAAGAACTGGAGTAAACCAGCACCTATCGACGACACAAAAGCTAGGCAGAGAAACAGTCCAACAGACCAAGCTGGTCGATTGTGACGGTTGTAACACCACATGAAAAGAGACAGAATGACCTGGAACACTGTGTTCAACAGACTGAGAATAATGACTGCCTGGAGCTTCCACACTTGACTCGGCGTTGCTCGTCGGCCGGAAGGCGGTGGCTCGGGGATCCCCCTCGTCGGACAAGGCAACCCGCTCTCTTGACATGCCGTTTCTGTAAGCCAAGTCTCCACCCCAACCGGGCCCACATGAGCAGAGATGGCGTCCGATCCAGGAAGCCTAAACCATTCCCGGTATGTCGCGGCGAGCTGGCGCAGGGCGGTTATGTCTTGTTTCGTTGCGTACTTCAGGACTTTCCAGAACTCGATGCATCGTCGAGGTGCAAGCCAGAATGCCGGTATGCAGAACAGAGCATTAAGAATTTGCGAGTCTATCTCGATCCATATCTGGCGTGGAGAGTTGATGTCGTCGCAGGAGGGGTGACACATAGCGGGCGCAGCGTTGCACATTAACAAGAAGATCATCCCTCCCCATGCCACTACGTTGAGGCAGTATACAATGAGAAGGGCTTTAAAAATGGTCATTTGCTGAATCCAAATTATGGCAGTGGATGTCCAGGAGCTCGGAGTTTTTGGAACGAGTTCGAGTTGACTGCGGACGATGTCCTCCGAAGAGGAGCTTGCTCGCTTCGGTTGCTGCTCCATGGTTGTGGGCATGGTACGTGACCCAGATTGTGGCTGATGGTCAACGGGCAGCCAGAGGGACAACACAGTGAGGTTTTGGGTCAAATCATGAACCCGTCAGTCGTAGAAGAGAGAGGAAAGGTGTTTGGCCTGGATAATAACGTGAGAATAAATATGGGAGGTGAGGGACATTCCGGCATTATATGCTATAAAAAGATGCATCTTGGGACGCGTACTGGGCTGCTAATCCTGCCTTGCCAAGAACGCTACTGTAGATGATCAGTTTTTAAATACGCGTATTATGTAATACTACTATTAAACTGGTTAAGCCACATGGCTATGGAAAACGTTCAGCCACGTCTGTGCATTGGCATCTGCAGACGTAAGTAACTTGACTCATAGAGATATGTAAATATTTGATTGAGTCGATCAAGTCTATTTGAATAGTCTATACTTTCATATGGAACTCTTGCTAGCTTTTGACTGTATTGTCTTAGGTTCCGTTCTCAGGCTGCGTATAGACATGACCATCAAGAGTGGTGGTCATAGTCCCATTTGCTTCGAAGAAGTTCTTCAAAACATCAATGGTGAGATGAAATCCATCTGGACCTGTTTTCTTTCTATTGGTTGTCTTTCCAGTCTGTGTGAGATTGGAATACCAGTCAACATGGCTAAGTGTCAAGGAAGGAAACGAGGCGCGAACCGTCTCGGATCCTTCGAGAAACGTCTTTCCATCGTCTGAGAAGGTATGGTAAATGACACTTATCTCATCAATAGACCCATTCTTCCCCCCAACGATCTTAACATCGGCATATCCGCAATTCAGGCCTGTCAGCGTGTAGTTCCCGGGTGATGGTTCCGGCCTCATCGGGTCAACATCTCCCGGAGCATACTTTACGCCCCATGGCACATCGTCTGAAATGGGCTCCACTGGCGGTAAATTGAGGGGCTTCCGAGTAGTCAGAGTTGCCAAGACCACACGTACTCGTCTACCTCCTGGCTCTTTAGACGGATAGCATGGGAGCGGATTTGCTCCGCCGCATGCCGGAGGAAGCGTCTGAACATCCCCATACACAATCTGAGTGCCGTTGGGAGACCATCTAGGATCAGCCATTGCATTCCATTCAGGGTCGTTGTAATCGCCACTACCAGGCACACCCTCCCCTTCTCCATTGATCTTCTGGCCGAAATAGTCTCCACGATCGCCATATCGATCCAAAAGGTACGGTCTGAAGAATCGCCTCTGGCCATTATTTCTGGTTGACGACGTTACCGATGTACTAATTATATCGGTAATGGGCGGAATGTGTCTCATACCAGAGAGCCACATCTGTCGGTCTGTCCCGCGTGTATCTTCAATCGCGATCCATTGGTCATCCGGAGATACAGCCATAGGGTCGCAATATTCCGGGTGGCTTGTAAGTCGCCGGACTTTGCCAGTTTGTAGGTGAACAGCAAAGACATCAATATTGGAGGACTCGGCCGGATACCCAACATAGGTGGCTTCGATCCCTCTGCCGCTAAATCCACGGAACTCGCCAACGTCTATGGCTTCCCGGTTAACTGTGATCGTATTACCGTGCGTCTCAATAGGTCGAGCTGATTTTGGGTCGAAAAGTCGAGTGACTTTGACTAGGTCGTAGCGTGGGACAAGTGGTATGCCCGCTGTGGGTTTCTCGTTAAACTCCAACCTTGCAAGGTAAGCGTACTGTCCAATCTTTTGTCCCACAGTTGTGAAAACGCTGAAGCCAAGATGGACATCGTCGGGGTGGAGACGCAGCTCTCGAATGGCACCGCCCTCGCCAGTCCCGTCAGGGCTAGTGTTCCACCTTATGGGATAGATATGAGTTCGCTCAGGTGTACAGGCGGCATCAACGAGTTCTTGCTCTCCGCAGTCCAATATGTTGGTACCGAAGAGGATTCTTTTTCCATCACCAAATGCCTGTGGATAGTTGTAGGTCGGCGCCGTCCCTCTTGTGTTTTCCTCCGCCAATCCACAAGTGAGGCACTTCCATGGACTGCCACTGGGGAAACTCTTGCCGTCAGTCCTCACAGCAATGATCTGACTACCATTGTAAACGCTGGCTGGGTCCGGAGACGGAGGAGCGCCTGTAAAGGTGACGAGAACCAAGACATGTTTCCCGTCGGGCAAGAAGCCACCTGCTTGGAAGTCTTTATTTGACGCCAAAGTCATGCATCCAGTACCATTTGGATTGACGTCTGATGTGCAAGCCCCTGTTTCATTGCTGGGTGCAACTGGTGGAAGGGGCAGTGTTGTGAGGCTGATGGGTTCCGGATCTGGTGGCGCAGGTATAGCTTTGTCAGCCGTTATGGTAAACTGAGATCTCTGGACTGCCAGTGCGCCTACGGCACAGGCAAACGCAAGGGCTTGACGGCAGTACATTGTTAATAATAGTGTCTAGGACGACCGAGCTGTGTAGTGGTAACAGAAGGATTAGCAGTAAGACGGTATTTATAAATAGCTATCCCCTTGGGTATATCACTTATCTCAACGTCATTACTACATCATCGGTTTACTTGAAGTTGGGCACAAGTATAATACATGGAGGTTTAAAGCTATACGCGCATTCTGAACTCTCGGGCCGCTGCGATAACTTACATAATACGCGGAAGATTAGCTATACGCGTATTTTGCATTTAAGCGATCGCCTCCGAAAGGCTAGTAACGATGACAAGTTTACCGTAGATAAGTCTAATCACTACTCGACTCCCAACACCTGTTTCATCTCATCGCTTGATTCACGCTTAGCACAGTCTCTGGCACTACCCCACGGACCCTTGAGGTCAGGATCAGCCCCCTTGCTCAATAGCCACTTGACCCTCTCAACAGCACCCGCCTTGACCGCGTTTACAATTGGGTATAGCTCTTCCATATGGCGCGTTTCCAGTCTGTGGTTGACTTCACCGCCATTCTCCAGTAAAAGCTCCATGACAGGTATTCTCGACTTATCGAAGTCCACGCTCGGTTCAATACGTCTGATGTTGGGAACTGAGCCTTCAGGACAGGCGCCTGCAGCCCAATACAGCCCCGAGCTGGCCATCTTGGCTCCAGCATTTAGAAGCTTCTGCACTGTTTGAACTGTACCTTGTGTGGCTGCCAGCCTGAGAGTTTGTCTTGGATCATTCTGAGGCCCGGCAACGTTGGGGTCTGCCCCTTGTTCAAGGAACCAATCGAACAGTGGCTCATTACCAGTTCGAAAGATCTGTGGGAGGAGACTCTCTGGAGTATTGACTGTCCAGCCATGTTCCATGAGGACCTGGAATAAGGCAACCTGTTTGTCCGCTGGAGCTTTGAGAACGGCTGCCGGTGTTGCTCGCGTCATCGGTGCTCCAGACTGTAGAAGGAAACGTGAAACGTCGACTTTGCCGTTCTTCAAGGCGTCGTCTAATCCTCTTTGAAGATATAGTTGTGAACGAGCTTGAGAGGAAACTATCGACTTGACGGTGGATAAGTCACCCTCCCGGCAGGCAGACCGAAAATTGACGAAATCTGGTACATCCGCCTCCAGTCCCATGCGAATCTCTACGTCGCCGGAACCCGTGCTGGGAATGCCGTCGCCCATCTGCTGGTATCCCATTCCCGCCATTTGTCGCCCCTGTTGTGCTGCCAGTTGTCGCATCCTGGCTTGTTGTAATTGATCTGGCGACATCGACTCGGGACGTATTGCACGCACTAGCTGCCGCCTTTTTTGTTGCTCTTCCCGGGAGAGCTCATTGCTATTGTCTCCTTCAGGCGACATCCCTCCTTGTTGTTGGGAGTTTGCCTCGTCGGGAGGAGGAGGGTAAGCTAACAAGCCGTTGGTACTGGGACTGCCATAACTGCGATGTGCGGCTTGCTCGGCTTGTTGTCGTAACTTGGCTAGTTGCGCGTCTCGGATCGCCACCTGTTTGGCATAATGCTCTTCCTGCAATCGCCTTTGTCGTTCTTCAGGCGAAAGCTGTTCCTGTTGTGATGACATTTTTCTTTGTTGGTTGATGTATAGTTTAAAAGAAGGTAAGCTCAGTAATACGACCTGTGAACAGACGTAATGCGTGTGCTGACGTAACAATTGTGGGGTACCTAACAATGATTAATGGCGTGACGTCTAAGCAGAGCGAGTTGAATACAGTTCGATAAGCAAGTCTCATTGACAGTCAGTGAACTGACTTGACTTCTATCTAGTCCTAAATGAATGTTTGTACAGTGAAAGTAGGTGAAAGGTCTGTGTCAGCCGCCATGATTTGGTATGCGGAATATAAGCTACAGGGAGCTGACGAGCCGCCAACCTTAGTGGCTCACAGTATGTCATAATGAAGGTGTGTGGTGTCCGGTGTATTGTTTGAGAACTTGGGTTGGTCGCACGTGCTATACTCACTCATGTTGAATTGAGGAGCGAACATTCTATCGACTTGAAGCATGCTACCCTGTTAAGTCCCTTAGATAGGATCACCACAGCTGCATCCAGCTCCTTCGAAGTAGTCGATGGGGCTTTCACCGCCTGGGACCTCAGCATTCTGGTCGCAACAGAAATTGCCATTGACACAGTAGCATCGGTTGTAGTATTCGTAATCATCGGTAGGCACTTTGTTTGTGGTGCAGTAGGTCCCCGATCCATCAATGATTTTGCAGTTGTCTCGTACGTATTCATTCTCGTCATCCCGACCGCAAATACGATCCGCAACCCCCTGGTCGGGACAGGTGATCTTGTCTGTGTGTGGGTTGCCATCGCTGCCGGCACATACGGCGTTGGAGACTCCTACGGGACCGCCGCCTTCGAATTGGCAGACATCGCCGACTGGGAAGCCATGAAAATCGTCGCGTTTCAGCACTGGAGCGACTCCAGCTTGGACGGAAGAGCAGAATAGTACAATAGTGTAAGCGCTGATGGCGAGCATTTTGCTGTATATGGTAGAGATATTGAACGTGTAGTATCAGTATGAGGTGATTGTTATGCAGATGAACGGGAGTTATTGTTGAGAGCTGAGGATGAAGAGAAGAGTAATAAGAATGCTTTTCCGACGGTGTCCTTTTGTACTTGAGCTACAACGATCTCATCGTCCTGATGTAGGACCTTTCGTTGCAGATAGATGCAAAGGTCTAACGTAAACATGTTATGGCTGCCTGAAACATCTGACTCAATCAGTACAGGGCAAAGAACCAGGTATCGACTCCTACTACAGTGCAAGCCATCAGCAACTATAGCCGATCTGTGTTTGAACATGCCGCGTTAGTTCTAAGAACCTTTGTAGTGCCTTGGCAGGCCTGTGTTCTGAACAGTTGAGGTGTAAGACGCGCTTGGATGTGACTTAGCGATGATCACGCGGGGCGCAATCCTTCGCTAGGCAGGGTCGACTCGTATATGGTAAGCTAGACACATGCTTCCGTGCACGTTAGCATATGTCTGACTATTAGTATTATCCGTTATGGCAAATACGTGGTGCGACTATCATGTTCTGCAAAATGGTATTCTTGAAAATAGCAGCAATTGCTAACTTATCTCATCCAAGATAATAGCCGTCACAGCATTTTCATATAATTCAGATTCGGAAGGATCTGGTCCTAAGGCACATTTAAAAGGTGTAGTCGAACACTGCAATTGTCCCCTTAGCAGTCCTAGCTAGGTGAATCTGGTGCGGCTACATCGTCATTTCACAGAATAATATGGATGAACAGTTATGAAGTAGACCATCGGCGATTTAACATATAACGTGCCGAGTAGCCGCAAGGATCGACAAGCAATAGATTCACTTTAGGTAAGCACTGCTCAATGCTGATCTGAACGTCAGCACTACCAGATACTAGCTTTCCCGGTATAGAGTGAGATATCCATATATCGGGCGAAGTAGTGATCGACATTGCCTCCGCGGGAAAACGGATGCTTTGGGTTTAAGCAGATTCAGGTGAAGGCAGGCCGGCCAGCAAAATGAGCCACCCTAAAAGCTAGTCTAAGCTGACATCGAATAACTAATATCCTGTCTCTTGTGATGTTTAGGGATAACCTTTGTGATGATAGAAAAGACCAGATAGAACTTGAAGAACTGACAATCCTGCATACTTCAGCCTTGTTGACAGATCATGTTACTGAACTTGGCTCTTTCATTGGAGTATTTCGCTTGGCATGAATACCGCTCCCAATCTTGGAGCACAGGATGTTGCCAATTCTAGGACGGTTCGGTAATACCCTTCGTAGCATGACATGGACTTGGCTCTTCAGTCAGCTAAGTTACTCTTGGAACCGTTACAAATTTCACATACTATACATATATTAAAAGGTTCCACGGTAGATTGGTGCTATGTACAACTACCGCAGTATGATCTAAACTGCTTCTCCTGTCTTTGCCCGGTCTATCTAAACACCAACACACACATAGTAGTTTACCCAAAGACCAGTGCATTTTGAACCAACAGCTGGGTTCCATTTGACCAGCTGAGCCATCGTGATCTTGTAGTACGCTTGAATAGATGTACATGTTGTTGTGGAAGCTACAGGATGGAACTTCTTGCAGTTACTCACCACTCCAGATTGAATAGGTGTAGGGGTTGACACTCCTTTCGAAGGTTTCGTAGTGGTCTTCGTAGGAGGTTTCCAACCCACAGTTGCAACGCAAACATAGTACCCGGTCTGAAGGTATTCACAACCTTGACCAACTGCTGGGTTCCAGGACAGGAAGGTGTCAATGGGAAGGTTGTAATACTTCTCAATGGACGAGCAAGTAGTCGTAGACTTGATCTGGTGGAACTTCTCGCAGTTCTTAACCATGTTGGTTTGGACAGGTGAAGGGGTCTGAATTCCGTTTGCCGGCGTTGTTACGGTTGTAGTCGTAGGCGTATATCCTTCCACCATGACGCAGACATAGTAGTTGGCCCAAAATCCACCGCAGTCCGACTTGACTTCTGGATTCCAGGCCAGAAACTGTGGGAATGGTAGGTCATAGTACTTCTCAATCGATGTGCAGGTGGTGGTCTTGGAAACAAGGTGAAACTTCGTGCAACCTTTGACGGTACGGTCAAGGATAGGTGAAGGGGTTGGGAAGCCAGTTGCCGTAGGCTTCACAGTTGTCACAGAAGGCTTCGTGTTGGTGGTTCCTGGGATGCCGACGCAGTAGTAGTAGTTTGCCCAGATACCACTGCACTCCTCACCAACAGCTGGGTTCCAACTGTAGAAGGTGTCAAAGTCAAACGTGCCAAACGTAGAGATGATGTTCGCGCAGGTTTCGCCCTTCTTGGCCTGATGGAATCTGGTACAGCTACTGATTAGACCATCTTGCGTAGGGCTAGGTTTGCTTGGGCTGGTGGGTTTGCTGGTAGCCTCCTGTGTTCGTGTCGGGGGCGACGTAGGGGTTCCAGGCACTCCGACACAATAGTAGTAGTTGGCCCAGATACCACTGCAGTCGTCTTGGATGGCGGGGTTCCATTTGACCAAATCATCCTTGTCAAATGTGTTGTTGTGTTCAGCGATAATCTTAGGGCATGCATCTCCCTTCTTGGCCTGGTAGAAGGACACACATGTATCGATAAGACCATCCTGTGTCGGGCTTGCCAAACTTGCCTGATGGGTCTTGGTCGGCTCAGCCACGCTGACTTGAGTGGTTGTTTTGGAGGACACAGGGTCCTCCTTACGGGGAAGTCCATTGTTCACCTCAACGCAGTAAGAGTGTCCAAACTTCATGCCACTGCAGTCATCTCTGACCGTAGGATTCTAGAACCTGTGAGTACGATACACTGGGTGAGTCAATGACCGTTACTTACGTATTCCACAAATTCCGAATGTTTCAGATGCCAATCTTCTTCAAGAAATGCACAATCCTGATAATCCTCCTCTCTGGTTATCCACCAGGTGCAGTCCGAGGGTTGACCTGGATCGACGGTGCCGTCCTGACGTCGGATCCTTTGGCCGCGCAGAGCCGTTGCTCCAATGGCCAGGAGGCCCTGGAGCATAAGAGTGGTAAAATACATAATGGCCTGGTAAAATTCACAAGTACTAAAAGGCTCGACTCGATGATTGAATGTTCACTGTCGCAGTACCTTTATGCCGATTAAGTACAATCTTATGCCACCAAATATCCACAACCTTCCCTCTCGGAAATGCATTATCACAACGAACAATGTGTTAGTTTCCCTCGTTCCTGCAGTCGGATGGCTGGACCAACTCAACGTGCTTTTCGGACCTGTGACTGAAGAACCAACAGCCACCATTTACGGTACCTTGTATGTAACACCCCAGAATAATGCCGAAAAAGTCCAGTGGGGTGAACTGAGGTCTCGGCGAAAGATCGTTCACGGGCGTGATTATCCCTGCGAAATCACGGACCCTGTGAATCTCGGCTCTTCAGAGCCGAGCCCAGAACTTCACTTAGCGGTTTTTTCGCCGTGAACGGGAAACATCCAGGGTCCTTGACCAGTATCATCGCCACTTAGTAATGATCCTGGTCTCGGTTCAGGCAACCGAGGGCCAGTGGATGTGGCTCTTGATGACATTCATCGCGTGAACCAACAGCCAAGCCAAGATGTTTTAATTGAATAACGGTGGTTTGAGTTACTATTTACACCCCAGCGTTTCATTGCCACTGTTCAACGCCAATGATACGTAGACACTTGACATCCTGTAAGACCAATGGTTTATTTCCTACTCTTATCCACCTTCCAAATCAAATTCTCTTGGGGACACATGTTCACTCAATTGACATTCCTGTCACTTAGTCTTCTTGGGGTAAAATGTAACGCAAATCCTACACTCTGGCAGATGGCAAAAGATCATATGTTGAAATTAAAATACAGAAATAACTATTCATGCTTTCCTACTACATAGGTAGCACAATAAGTCATTCTTTTATGACGTCGATATTTCCTTCAAATCCAAGTCTAGGTTAGCTAGTGGGTGGGTCTCTGCGGGAACTCCCTTCAGATTTCGGACATTTCATCTGCAGGCAGGGCTCCATTTTTAGACACCCAGTAAGTGATCAAGTGATCCTTGTCGCACGACACCTTTCAGTACCTATGATGCCGACGAGCCGAGGCTCTTGGACTCGCCTTCGCGCACGTAATGAAGAAATTTTCATCTTTGACTTCCTTACCCTTTAGGACGTCTTTTTCCGAGACAATTGCAACGCTGTGTTGGTTGTTAGCTTAACGTGTTGGTTCTTAGCTTCATGTGTTGGTTATTAGTCGTGTCCACTTGCGACTCCACAGGGCTAGCAGGGGTGAAGACCTTGGACAGGGGCAAGTATTTGTGATTGAGGTGTCCTGTGCTTCGGTTACTGAGCCGCTGATGCCCTTTTACATCACTTTTTCAGAAGGAATTTACAGACATCACCTACGGGCCGAGGCTCTAGCTAGGCATCAACAGCACCCAACCAATTCTTCGTGTTTGAGCTTCCCTCTACCGCTCACAGCATGGCTACGCCAGATATCTCCGAGACCGAATCGCCCTATCAAAAATTCAGGGTTAACCCTAATGATGAATTTATTGGTGAAGAAGATGAACCAGACCGAGTGTTCATGACTATGACTGATCGAGATGGTTCCATTCTCTATGAAATGGAAGGTCTGCTCCTTCTACGTGGAATCATCCAGCAAAATGACCTCGGGGCACTTCAGCAATACTTCACTATTGCACCATGTTTCGTTCCAAAGCTTCCGAATGGCGAAGAAGAGATTATCGAAACAACTGATTTCTTCCTCCTGGCCGTCGAAAGTGGAAGCCTAGATGTACTGCAATGGCTTTTAAACAACGCCCCGAGGGATACCGTTTCCACCCAACCAATAAGATTCAAAATGCGCGGGTTCCAGCTATTGAATGAAGCTGCTAGATATGGTCATATAGAGACAGTAAAGTTCTTACTTGACCATCAGCCACTATATGCCAACATCCAAGATCGAGATAACAAGGGCTGCACCGCCATATTATCAGCCGCAGATGTCTTTTCAGAGAGATATTGCTTCCAACCCAAATGGAACGAAGTCTGCCTTAAGAACAACGAAGCGGTGATTAATTTACTGCTGGATCGAGGTGCTCATGCTTCCGATGCTGTCCTCGCTACTTATAATGAGGAGATCCTAGACACTGTTCTGACTCTGGTTGTTAAGTGGGCAGGCCCTGAATTAATCAAGAGACTCATTGATTGCGGCGCTAACGTCCATACTACTATAACAAAATGGACAAAGTTTATGGGTCCTTCTGCTTCCGGGGTCAATGCACTAGCTGTTGCATGTTATCATGCAAATATCAAGGCTGCCAAGACTCTGATTGATTGTCGAGGTGTCGTTACTGCCGCAAGTATGGTGTGCTCTCGAGACAGCCTAGGGGGCCTTCCTCTCCACTGGGCGACTCAAAATCAATTACCGGATAATTTGGAATATATCCCAAACTCAATATTACGAGAAAGAGTGCAGAATATTATAAGCCTTATTGAACTTCTTCTCAACTTATACCCCGTGGCAATCAATACACAAGACCAAGATGGATATACAGCTTTGCACCACGCTACAGAATCTTTCGGTCGAAACAGCAAATTATATACCCCCGTCTTCGAACTATTATGCAAGAGGGGCGGTGATGCCAGCATCCGTAACAACAAGGGCCAGACGCCTCTGCATACCTTATTCGACACGTGCATAACGAATGTGCCTATCGACCCGGCTGCTATATCTATTTTACTCACCCATGGAGCAAGGGTTACAGACGCTGTTGCTGGGAACACACCCTTGCATATTGCCGCCGGGAACCTACATTTTGTCGATGCCGTATCGTGCTTGCTTGATCACGGTGCAGACCCCACAGCAAAAGACTTGTCACAAGCGACGGCTCTCCATAGAGCTGCTTCTGGTCGTTCCTGGCCAAGCGAGGTTGACAAGGCTGAGGCAAGAACAATATTGCAAGAGGACATGCTGGCAAGACTGGTAAAAGCTGGAGGAGAAGAATTGATGGATCTACCAGATGTGCATAATGAAACTCCGCGGCAAATATGTCAAAGGAAAAGAGAGGAATGGAGAATTGCAGAGTTAACCTGTAAACCCTCTCAACAACCGCGATTTAGTTCTAAGAGGAGTCGGCCCGGACGAGGAGGAGGACGGCCATCGTATTCACCAGCGACTCTATAAGGCTAACAAGGGTTATAGCTCTAGGTACAGATAAGTCATTTGATAGTAATTTAGGTATCCTATAATTTAGTTACTAAGCTAGTAGTACCATGTTTTATTACTTAATTAGAAGGAGTATGTGGATATTACCTATGGGCTGAGTCTCTAGCCTAGTTAATCAGAGGAGCCTCACAGGTAGACCATCACCGAAGAATCTCCCAGGCATGTATCGGCTATACTGACCAAGGTAATGGTGCCAATATCTTCGAGATCGTTCTAGATCTTTAAATCAATCACATATGTAGACATTTGGTGTACTGGGCGAAATTATTATTATCTACGCAGCTGTTGTTCTTTACGCTGCTCTTAGTAATTCCCTTATGCTATCTACAATTCCACCCTGTGTTCCACAGTTGTAGATCTATTTACTGCCGAGCAGATATTCCATCTTTTGAGGAAGAGCCTCTTCCTGTTTAAGATTCTTTTGAGCAGGGTCAGCACCATACTCCAGCAAAAGAGCGACCGCATCGATGAAATGCCAGTCCCTGGTTGCGATGTGCAACGGCGTATTGCCGGCTTCATCAACGTCTGTAGCCTTCGCACCGTGAGAGACTAAAAGTGATACAGCTGTTATGTCTATGGGTCCATCATCACCCTCGGGCTGGAACAGCGTATGTAGAGGCGTTTCGACCTTGTAGTTGCGGAGGCTTGCGTCGGAGCCCCGGCTGCACAGAAGTTCAAAAATGGGCGTGAAGGCTCTACCATTCTTGCCAAAATGTCTGGTGGCGTAATGCAAGGCTGTATTCCCATCCTTGTCCTGGACGTTGACTGTTGTTGGAGCGTAATCCAGTAGCTGTTCAATAGTCTGACGGATATATCCAGCCTTTTCATATCGCATTGATGTTGGGATGTGTTTCAAAGGGCTTCGAGCCGCCCAGTGAAGAGGAAGGCTGCCAGCACAGTCGGGGGAGCCGACCACGTCTTCGATGGTGAATTCGTCGCCTCTGCGATCAACCAAAGTCCTAACGCCGCCGAGGTTGGCGTACAAACATGCAAGAAACAGTGCGTTCGCATCTACCTCAACAGGTACACGGGGTGGTAAATCACGACGATTCAGAAAGGGTAGCACCCATTGGCCCACGGCTACCGTGTGATGGACATCGGCACCACCATCAATAAGTCTCGCAATTAAATCCCCACTTGCCCATTGAGCAGTCAAGGACAGAACAGAGTGTCTCTTTTTATCCTTATTGTTCGTCGGATGGACAACATCAGAGGCGCAGGCACCATGATCAAGCAGGAGATTCATCGTCGCCTCGCTGTTATCGAAGCAAATGTCATCCCAAGTCGGTTCGCCCCAACGACCGAATTGATAGAGATTCGCAGCTGCTGCAAGCGCAGTAAAGCCTTGGAAATCTCGATCATGAATATCGGCGTATAAAGGTTGGTTGTCGAGGAGCCATTGTACAACGTTTAGACGAGCGTATCTTGCAGCTACATTCAGAAGCTCAATACTCCCAAATCGTCTCGGCGTCGCGGGATCAAGGCTTTTGGTGGTATAATTCAAAAGCATTTGGAGTACGCCGAGACTGCCACATTCGGCTGCCCCAAAGAACATACTGGCGTATTCGTATGCAGCCTCATCGTTATCAGGAAGATCAAAATAATATGGGATAAATCGAGGGTCAATGGCGAAGTATTTCTCCAAAAGCCGAACGTCGTCGTGCTCAATTATAGCTGTAAGAAGTTCCTGCCCTTCTTGCTCATGGATAAGAGTTCCATCGCGATCAGTTAGAGTGATGGGCACGTCGAAAGGAGGTCCGTGTACGTTGTATTTGTTAACGGGTCTGTGCCTGAACCTCAGATAGGGTGACTCGGCTTTGGGGAGGAGGGAAGGTGCCATCCTGGCAAAGGAATGAGTTGTTAGAAGAATAGAGAAAAGGGTTTGACAAGGGTTATGAAGCACGATGCGTGGGTCCATGGATGATATTTATAAAACTGGTTCGGTCTGACAGCCTCAATAAGTGGAGTTCTACAGGACTGTTTATAGCCAACCAGATACAGTGGACCCTCCGGCGAAGAGTCACAGCTTAAGATGCGCTTTGACTGCTACCTAGCACGGATAGAGATCCTGTCTTGGCTTCGCTCCTCCAACCAATCCTAAGCCCATGGCGTTCTTGCGTCGTCCACGTTCAATGCTATCCCAGCAAGAATTCACTTGCGGCCAATCCTCCCAAGGGACATCATTGTCGATCGCTGTCTGTTTTGCTTGCGCCTCTCCTGCGTGCTCCTTCCACTCTTGGATAATCTGTCGTGGGGTCTTCCCTGCAAGATTTGGCTGGTCCATCATCTCAACCTCACCAGCTTCCAACAATTCTCTCACCATCGCTTCCTGGTCTTTGAAAAGTTCCTCTGCTGTCTCCTGCCTTGTTAAGGTTCGCCCGTCATACGCCGTATCACCCCATTTGGGAGAATCGGCAACGCTATGAAGAGGTGTTTCTTGATGCAAATTTCTTATGCTGACATCAGCGCCATGCTTGATCAAATACAACACAGCGTCTGAATGAATTAGGAACCAGGCTGCGTAATGGAGGGGCGTATTTCCATAGACATCGATGTCTATAGCCTTGGCGCCATGGGCCAGCAAGGTTTCAACAGCCATTATATCGACCGGCATATCACCCCATCCTCTTTTGAACAGCAAGTGGAGGGGCGTCTCTCCATAGGCATTGCAGATACTCGCATCTGCACCCGTTTCGCACAGGAACTTTAGAATTTGAGTGTGATATTTGCCTAGACGACCATAGAATAAGGCAGCATAGTGCAAGGGTGTATTTCCACTATTGTCTTGGATGTTGATTGTTTCGAGATCCTTTTCCAGTAGAAGCTTGATGGTAGTTTCGATTCTTTTAGCATTCTCCGCGATCTTTGAGGAAGGGATTGCGCTGGCGTATGGCGAAAATTGGTATTGACAGGCCCAGTGAAGAGCAAGCCTTCCCTGACCATCGCGGCGGGATGTCATGTCTGTAATGTCAACTCCCTTACCACGGTTACTGATCAACACTCCCACTGCTTCGAAGTTTGCATGAAGACTTGCGATGTAAATCGCAGTGACGTGCAGGAACTCATCGAAGAACCCCACGCGTGGAATGAAGGTAACCCTGTAAACAATTTTGGCATGCACATCGGCACCATTGTCGATGAGTCGCTGGATCAATCCAGATCCCGCCCACTGTGCAGCCAAAGTAAGGACAGTCTCTGAAGTCTCACATTCTGGACGCTCATCAGGCCTCGTGAGGGAATCGGAAGCACATGCACCTTGATCAAGTAGCAGGTGCATCACGGCCTCGTTATTGTCAAGGCAGACTTCTTGACGACCAAAATAGTCTCTGTATCTTGTTCCACTGGTATCAGCTGCAGCAAGTATCGCACTTTCTCTGTTTCTGTCTCGCTCGTGGATATCAGCGTACAATGGCTGATTGTCGATGAGGAATTTCACCATCTCCACACGACCCCATTTGGCAGCGGTAGACAACAGATCGACTCTGCGATCCGGAAACCTAACCCTTGCAGAGGGACCGTTGAGTTTGGAGTGGTGGGCCAGAAGGAGTTGCAGTGCTTGTACCCTGCCACTCTGCGCTGCGACGAAGAATGGGTCCTTGCTATCGTCATCACGGCCCGGCTTCCCAATGGCCCAAGGGGCAGCATCAAGATACTGGCGAAGCATCTCGACATCATTTGCCAGAATTATGTCGGTTCGGAGATCAAAGTCAGGCCATTCAAAGAGAACAGAACCATCCCGGTCAATAATGCGCAGTGGCGACGGTCGCCAGTCCCTTTGGTTGCCATCGGCATCGATCTCGGTTGGATCTCGGCGATATCTTTGATAAGGTGATTCACTGGCGGAGTGAAGGGAGGACATGGTAGCTGAGTTTCATAGACGACTCAACGGAAAGAAAATTGAATGGATAGTCTAGGGATTTTATCTAACTACTGCATTGCCCTGCAATGACTCATCGGCCACCGGAATGGGCTACGAATGTTACCTATAACCTAGCCTCCAGTCTTAGATTGCGATTTCATAGACACACACCATACAAGGTTCACCCCTACAGCTCCCATCGAGATTTCTTTCAGCACACAGGCCAGGAGAGTCTCAGTAAAGGTGACCTCAACCTCCTCTGCCGCCTCGACCGCCGCGACCGCCTCGACCCCCTCGAGGAGGAGCTGGATAAAGTGCTCGGTAATGTGCTCGTTCCCACACAGGTAAGTCATGCTCTCTCCAAGCTTCCCTCTTCTCATTGCACAATTGGCGTGGGGATTTACCCTCTGCATCCATGAGGTCCATCAATTCTTCCCCTCCAGACTTCACCATCCTTCCTATCACATTATCCAGCGCTGCAATCCGCTCTGGGGCTTTGATTCCCCAAGCTTCAGACCAATAACTTCCACGAGCAGCCCTGTGTAAAGGCGTTTCCTGTTTTGCGTTTTGTCGGGCAGGATCGGCCCCGTGGTCAAGCAGAAGCGACACTGCATTACCATAACGTAAGTACTCAGCTACTAGATGTAGGGGAGTATTTCCATCATCATCGGCATCCTTGACACTCGCGCCATGTGCGAGCAACGTGAGTATTGCGGATGTATCTATGACGGGCGCTCTCTCATTCGATGTATCGTAGCGTGGTTCGATGCCATCGAGTTTGAACAACGTGTGAAGAGGTGTCTGGCCCTTGTTGTTGCGAATACTGGCATCTGCACCTCTGACACACAAAGACGTGAAAACAGGAGCGTACAGCCCATCGTGACGACCCATCGCCCGGGTAGCGTAGTGTAACGGTGTATTTCCCTCGTTATCCTGAGCATTGATTGTCGTAGGGTCCATATTGAGAATCAAGTTAATAATGTTTATAATGTTCGGCACCCTCTCTTCGAGTAACCAGCCTTCGCATAATCCACTCGATGAGTCGTTTTGAGTAGCCCAGTGAATGGGAAGACTCCCACGACTATCTTGGACATGACTTATCTCCTCATCATGCATTGTACCCTGAAGACTGCCAATAATCGTTTTGACGGCATTGAAATTTGCAAAAGTACATGCAATGAAAAGAGCGTCAACTTGAAGGGATTCAGGGTGATTCCAGAAGTCTAGCGCCCATTTTGGTCTTGTAACCTTAGTATGAACATCTGCGCCTTCCTCAATCAGTCTTCCGATTAACTCAGCGCTTGCCCATCTTGCCGCTAGAGTGAGGACTGTTTCAGATGACTTCTTCGTATTCTCAACGGGAACAGCATCACTTGCACAGGCACCATGGTCAAGCAGAAGATTCATGACTCGCTCGCTTTTGGCCGGGTTACCGTCCCCATCACCAAAGAATTTGGTGGCGTAGGAGTCTGCCGCTGAAAGTATCGGAGTAAGACCTTCAGGGTCCCGCTCGTGAATGTCAGCATATAGTGGCTGATTTTCGAGTAGAAACTGAATAATGTTGAGATGGCCCAATTTGCCCGCCACGTGCAATAACTCGTAACCGCGCTGCTTGAATCGGATTTGTGTGGGGTGCTGAATTTCCCCTTTGGTCCCGTGGCTGAGAAGCATTTGTAGTACATCGAGACATCCCTCTGAAGCTGCGACATAGAAGTAGTCACTAGACAGATCTTCTCCAACCAGTGCTGAAGGGATGTCAGGCGCGCTCGGGATAGCCCATGATCCGTTTTCGAGATACTTCTTAAGAGCCCGCGTGTCGTTTTCGGTGACTATAGTGTTAAGCAATTCGAAGTTGTGTAGTTCATGTAAGATAGAACCATCTTCGCCAGTTATTGTTAAAGAGGGGTGCAAGCGCCAATTATCCGAGACTCCGGTAAATTGGCTATAAACTCCATCGCCTTGGTTGCTCGTGGTTGAATCCATGATCGATTGTCAGAATTGACTGCATTGGAGAACAGGAAAACTGAGCGGGCCAGTGCGTATGATTAGTGCTCTTATAGGCAGAGGGAGCTCTAGAAGTGGAGTTTTATGACAATTTGGAGCCAATAAAATTGGTGAGTAGTGCGTGCAGGCGTTACTAAACTCTTCTACTACGTACAGTCTAACCACCTAAGTACACGCCCTAGTCCCCACTAGCCATTGTCATATGCTATAACCCTGCATCGACGATTCAACCTTGGGAGCAACGTCTTGACTATTGCCGTTATACACCTTATGGTGAGGTTCCAACACAAACATAGTAATGTAGCCACAGTCCTGAACACTCCTCTCCTACCTGACTATTCCAGCTGTAGAAGTCATCTAAGCTAAGGTGATAGTTCTCAGCGATAGAATAACATCCATCACCCTTCTCAACATAGTGCCATTTACTGCAGTCATCGGCAGCTCCAGGTTGTGTAGGGCTGGGCACCTTTGCACTGGCTGAAGCCTGTGCGGCAGAGCTGATTGATGAACCTGAAGTGGTAGTTGCCGTGGACCTGGGGGCTGCGAGAGATTTAGTTGCGGTCGGTCGAGGAGGCATCGTCTCAGTTGCCCAAGGTGTATTCCAGCCTGGAGCGGGCTGGACACAGTAGGCCTTGCCCTCAATCAAGTCTGCATTACAAGTTTTCTTGCTCAGGGACGGGTTAGCCTGTGTAAACAGATTGATAGCGATCTTGTTCTTAAGACAAATCTCGGTGCAATCAAGGCTGCCGTCATATGCTAACCAACGGCTGCATATGTCAGTAGTACCATCAGCGACCGGGATACCGCCGGGAGGATCAACGGGTGACTCGGAATCAATAGGCTGATGGGCATTATCGGGTGGCGGGCTAGAGTATTTGCCTCCTGGTGTCGACACACACAAGACAGTGCCCCAAAAGGGATCGGCATCGTGGAGATTGGTACAGTTCCAGTCGAGTTGAGAGTTGAACGTCAAAAGATCATCCTTCCAAATACTTGCGTCCATGGCGATGTCAAGGCATGTCTCGCCCGTTCTCACTTTGTGAAGGCTTGAACAGGTGAGGGGAAGGCAGAGTTCGGTTCCAGCTGCAATTTTGGAGCAATCGAAGATGTTGGAGTTGATGTAGTACAACGTAGCAGCTGAGACACCTTGAGAGAGGGCAATAGAGTCACAGCTATCGCCCTCCTTTGTTGTGTATGTATTGCCAGACACACAAACATCGCCAGTGGTTTCAGGACCAGTGACGTTGAAAGCACTGTCAGTTGCGTTAAAGTTGTCCACATTGAGATGACAAGCCTTCGCAATATACTCATAAGAAGCCTTGGCATCCTCATCATAGTCTTCCGTGTATGCATCAGCCTGCATCATTGCGTACTGCTCAATGTTACAGTAAGAACATAAGTCCGATTGCGGGAGTTCAGAGAGACTATCGACCGCGGGAAACCCAGCAATAACCACTGTTCTAGTTAACGTCATGATGAGAAATATTATGCTGTGTTATCACTTACTGTTACAGTTTTTCCCTGTCTTGGGATCAGTGAAACAGGTTTTGTTCCAGCTGTTCCAGAACTTGTCGATAAGACTGACATAACTCATGCCAGGGAAGAATTCTTCGGTGCCACATGCTAAAGCAACCTTCGAGCTCTGATGACCGATGGAACCTCCACACGTCTTGCGACACACTGATTCAAGCAGAGCGGCATCATCGACGATCGCATTTCCGGAAGCCACTAAGTTCGCGGCCTCCTCAGGGCATTTGACCGTCTGGTACAGGGTTGCTTCGCAGCTGGATGAAAGTCCTCGATCGGCCATAGAGCCTTGAGGAAACATCGCAAAACCAGCAGCATCAGCGAAACGTGAGGCGAGTGATATGCCAATAAAGAGGCTATAACCGGGGCTAAGGGAGAACATCATCATGCCATATATGGTACCCGGAAGCATGGAGAAAGGTGAAGTATGTCAGCCTGTTAAAAGAGAATGTGTTATGATATATAGAAGAAGACAAACGGACAATAGCTTTATCTCAAGCAAAACGAGCACAGAGCCTGATTCAGCAATACCGCTCACAAGCTTAAATCGGGTCGGTAGGGTGTACCTTGAGCTAAGGAAAAAGTCGACTCAGTCTAATTTGGTTCTTTGATATGAGAAAGGATGTTGAAACTGATTCCTGGAAGAAGCTGCCGGCTTGGCAACTCCGGGCATGTCATTAGACCACTGAGATGTGATCGGTGCCTGGGGCTTGTACGAGAGTCCACTACCAATGCTCGGTAAGTGACTCGCTTAGGACTGAAATTGCCCCGAGGCCCACCGTGATCAACTTATATCCACTGACCGATGTAACTCTGTTGATGAGCCGCTAGCCCGTCGGATATACTCCTCTCTCGAAATGGAACATATTCCCTGGGTAAGGATAAGACTCATGTGCAGGGAATAGCAAGGTCCCGTTCTAATGATCTTCAGGAACCGAACAATACTTAGTTCCATACTGAATAACCATGCGCTGCAGGCTCATCCACAGGACTTCTAGAGTGGGATATCCATGTGTGAGAAAATGAACATCGATTGAATCGCTCTTGTCTTCTATTTTACCAGGGTAATACACTTCCCGCCCTCGGTAAACCTTACTGTCACATAACTGTTTTCTAATCCGTGCCAGCAACCTTACCATGTATATCGGCTTCAACCCAATGTAAAAGCAAACGTCTGACAAGAGACCAAAGGAACTGAGATAGTCAATCCGTTCTTTGCACTGGCTCGCCGCATAGGTCGTCAGTTCACGTTGGACGTTTCCGCATGCCCCAGTTTGGCTCGGACCTACCCACAGGAGCGCTATCACCGCCCAGGGTCCCATAGCGGTTGGACGTTCAACCAGCCAACATTCTATACCAACAGTATCACCCTGCACATGGAAAAAAACAAGGGTTCTCAAAAATGCAGGGGAAGAGAGGGGCCATTTTCTTTTTTTTTCTTTTCCATCCTCAAAAGAAAATTTTGCCTTAGAAATGGACACAACCAACAGAACCAACAGAACCAACAAGGATCCATAATTGTCGCGAGTTGCCACCGAAGACAAGGTTGTAGGTACAGGACCAACAAAAGACGCATACCAGACTTGTAGGCGAACACAGTGGTAAGATAAAATTATTGGGGAACGGTAGGATATTCGGCATAGCCAGACCGAGGATCGGGATGGGACTGACGAAGTTGTAGATATTACCGTTTCAACCTTTTTCGTAGTGCACGCTAGTTAACCGCTGCTTTGACAGCCGAGATAAGTCGATTTTTGTAAAAGCGGAGGTACCGTCAAGTACATCCAGAATACTATAGGAGCAGTGGGAAATTTCATTCACTATTACAGGTATAATAACTGCCATGTAACTGCTATCTTTGCGTCTTATCCATCAACTCATTCGATCTTTACTTCCAATCATTTATTCCATACATTCTTTACCCTTTCCTGCCTTTCCCCTGGCTATCCCATCACCATGAGGTTAGCTTGGGTGCCTACAGCGGTTGTGCTGTTACTCAGCTCAACTGGTCTAGTTTCTGCAGATGTCTTCTGTGATGAATCTGTTTCCTGCGAAGTTGGTTGCTGCGGCTCAAACAACGTCTGTGGAACAGGTCCGGACTATTGCAGCAAGGATAAGTGCATAAACAGCTGTGACTACAAAGCTGAATGCAATCCTGGCAAATGGTCCTCCCAATACTTCAAATCTGCCAAATGCCCTCTCAATGTCTGCTGCAGCAAGTTCGGCTTCTGTGGTACCACTGAAGAGTTCTGTGGCAAGGAGACCGTCAAACGGCCGTCTTGTGACAGTGGATCCCAGTCAGTCAAGCGAGTCATTGGCTATTATGGATCCGGCGGCGCATCGCGCAGTTGTAATGGCATGGACCCTACGTCGTTTCCTCAGGGTATCTATACCCACATCTACTTCGCGTTCGTCAGCATCAACCCCAAGTCATTCCAGGTGATGCCGTACGATACATCTGATGAGAAACTGTACCCTCAATTAGCGTCACTCAAGACCCGAGATCCGGGCCAGGAGTTCTGGCTATCAATCGGCGGCTGGACTTTCTCTGATGCTGGTTCTCCAACAGCCACTACCTTTTCAGACTTGGTCAACGCCCCTGAGCATCGACAGCAGGCCTTCTTTACGTCTTTGATCTTGTTCATGCAAACTTGGCGTTTCACTGGTGTGGACATCGATTGGGAATACCCCGTTGACCATGACCGCAATGGACGCGAGTCAGACTTCAAAGCCTATCCAAGGTTCATGAAGAGACTCAAGTCCGCTCTTAGTGATTACAAGTACGGCCTCTCGGTCACTCTTCCTACCAGTTACTGGTATCTTCAGCACTTTGACTTGGAGAACATCCAGCCCTCTGTTGATTGGTTCAATGTCATGAGCTACGATCTCCATGGAGCATGGGACATCGGCAACAAATGGACAGGTGCCTATGTTGGTGCCCATTCCAACTTGACTGAGATCAAGAGTTCACTGGACCTACTGTGGCGTAACAAGGTCTCGCCGTCCAAGGTCGTGCTTGGGCTGTCATTCTACGGTCGAGCTGTTACGCTCGCGGACCCGTCGTGCTCTGAGCCTGGCTGTCCCTATGTCTCAGCTGGTGATGCTGGGCACTGCAGCAATGAGGCTGGAATTCTCTTCAATAGTGAGATCTCAGACCTTATCCACTCGAAGAAGCTTAGGCCAAAGCTCCACAAGGACGCTGCAGACAAGACAATCCAGTGGAACAACGACCAATGGGTATCTTACGACGACAAGGACACTTGGAAGCTGAAGGCCAACTTTCTTAAGTCCCAATGTCTGAGCGGTGTCTTGGTCTGGGCTGTTGATTATGATGACGAGATGCATACCTACTCGAAGGGACTTGCAGCAGCGCTTGGGATCAAAATCAAGAAGCCATCTGACGAGGACTTGACTATCAAGCTCCCGTCCAAGAAGGATGTTTCCAATGACTTCTGTTACTTCACAAACTGCGGTCAGACATGTCCTCATGGTTACACCGAGATCGTCCGTGGGGACAAGCCTTCGCAGCTCATGTTGGATGGGAGCCAGTGTGAGGGAAGGGGAACACAAACCCTTTGCTGTCCCAAGTCTTCCGAGGTACCTAAGTGTCAGTGGCGAGGCTTCGACAATAGTGGCCATTGCACTGTGGGCTGCAACAGTGGCGAAGTTGAGGTTGGGACTATTCGTACTGGTTGCACAAAGT
This sequence comes from Fusarium multiceps, assembly GCA_028416715.1. Classification (NCBI taxonomy): domain Eukaryota; kingdom Fungi; phylum Ascomycota; class Sordariomycetes; order Hypocreales; family Nectriaceae; genus Fusarium; species Fusarium multiceps. The sequence continues at coordinate 181,342 of JAQPZZ010000043.1, read as the reverse complement.
CTGGCTGGCAGACCGCCTGCTGTGAATCGACTCCTTCGACCAAGCCATGGTCCAACTGTGCATGGACAGACTTGTGTTTTGGTGACAAGACATGTCCTTCAGGCTACTCAGCCTTTGTAGTGGGATCTCGAGAAGGTTGGGGAGGTCAGCGAATCTGTCCCAAGGGTAAAAACTATAACTATTGTTGTACTGAGACGCCTAAGGCCTTCAAGAACTGCGAGTGGGCTGCTTGGGAAGACAACACGCCCAAGTCTGGGTACTGCACTGACTCGTGCCCTCATGGTTCTACTCGCATTGCTGAGCAGCAAGTCACCCAGATGTATAGCGGCCTTTTACCAGGACATGCTGAAGACTGCTACATGGGTCATGAGTCATTTTGCTGCTCTGGCGACCAGAGTTCAGACGAGGATGAGGAACCTCAAATTGATTATCGGGACGATCGCGAAAAGCAGTTCGGCGACCTTTTGGACAGGTTTCTGGATGATCCTGTCTGTCTTCCTGAATGGAAGCACCAGTATACGGGTGACGACAGCACTTTCGATCAGGGTTTGGAGTCACTAGAAGCTCGTGCTACTGACAAAGGCCCGTTGCTTGACAGGATGATTCCCACCATTATTAATGAAGTCACGTCTCAATATCCAAACCTACGCATGCGGAAAATCTTCCAGAAGAAACTCAATGACCACGGGTATGGAAAGACCGCTGCTAACATAACCACTATGCAAGAAGCGATGTATCAGAGTGACTATCTAGGTAGGCCTTTGAAACCTGCCAAACTTGTAATCGTCGAGTCTCTTTGCGATCTCGAGAACTCTCAAACTGGTCTGGAGAACGTGTCGGCTGCTCGGGACGCCCTATGCGAGCTTCCTGATGGAGGCAGCGCTGTATCTGAGAAGCGTGACCTGCTGCAGCCTCGAGCGATCACGGACACAAGCATGAAAAACCGCATAGACGATGAGCCTACCGCTGCAGAAGTGCTACGAGGTATCCAGAGGGGCCACCTGAGCTTGCATTATTTGCGCTGGCTCCGGAGTTCCGTCCCCCAAAATTCCCCCCCTGGTACTATACCTACTCAGGTAATTCTGGAAGCAGCCTATTGGATCGGCCCTACTCCTGGTGTAGCTCCAACCGACCCGACAATCCGGCCCCGATATCAGGATAGGACCCATACAGGCACCGATCAAGACCGGTGGATTGTTTTTCATTTCCATATCCCTCTCAACAATCATACTTTTCGACCGGACTCAGGTGACTTGTACCTCGGCTGTGACACATTCAGCATGTACCACAGTCAGAGCATAACAAACCCACCAGCTGTTTCGAACAATTATATTGCAGACCCTCGAGCGGAATATGGGTAAGTACTAGATGTTATCGGTTTTTGAATACCGCTAATATCTTAAACTTATAGATACACTGACTCCTATGCCGACGGAGATTACAATGTTGCTCCGTATGTTGACTATAATGTTCGCGCACAACCGTTCAACTGCTGGCGGACGAGGCCACGCCAAACGCTTTGGTACATAGGCTATGATTACTCAAATAGCATCCAGACTATAAGAGATCGTGGTCGGCCATCAGGATATGCTCACTTGGTAAATAACTTTGTACGTGATTCTTTATTATCCAGCTAGCACTAAAGCTATATACTGATAGATTGCTGAACAGGGTCGAACACTTCACCAACAGGGTGCATTCTCTCGGTCCAACTTAGCTTGGATTTGGCCTCGGCTTGGACGGACTACTGGGTATCCCACAGGTAGGAACAACTGGGGCGAAGCTTGGTATGCACCACGGTACGGTGCGTTTGATAGTAACTGGGTAGCAAATGGAGATCCAGCGCGAGACCTAAACGCGGCGGATCCCTAAGGGCCATTGTACCTCAAGGGTTCTGTAAAGCATAAAAAAACAGCCTCTAGAGCATAGATTGAAAATATGTTAGACCTTGTAATTATGTACGAGCTCAGCGTCTGACTTTTCACCACCAGGGCTAAACTTGATTGGTGATGATTAATCGAGCAGTGACCCACTTGTCTGACCACAAATGCTACAATAATGAGCAGCAATTAGATAAATACCTAGAAATGCCCACACTTGTCATTCCCTTTAGATCTCTTTTCCATCAACTGCTTTTCACAATGTGTCCTCCTCAACTTGCATCAGGGTCACTCTATCAGGTATTCAGCATTGACCCAAATTCCAACAAAAACCTTGAACCTGTCGGCGTCCACATGACAATGACGTGTCAAGACGGTACCATTTTGTACGAATCTGGAGACAACTGGAATGACCTTCTTCACACGATCATTCGCAACGATGATGAAATAGCGCTCAAACAGTATCTTAGCATCAAGCCTTCCGCGGTCGGAAACGAGTGTTGTGAAGACCCGCCCTCTTGGTCTCCCTTTTATAACGCAGCCGAAAGCGGAAGTCTCAAGGCGCTGCAAGTTCTTCTGGCCCACCAAGAAAATGTCACCATCAAGCCTGGATTTGTCAGTTATAAAGAGCTCGGATTTTGCCTGCTTAATGAAGCTGCTAGGCATGGTCATATTGAAATGGTTCAATTCTTGCTCGACAACAATGCTGATATCCACGAGCGCGACGACAGTGGCTACACGCCCCTAGCGGCAGCCGCTAACAGGTATTCCGTACTCGACAAAATCCGGCCGTCTACCGAGAAAGGCACTGCTATCATGAATTTGCTACTAGATCGGGGTGCTTCTGCCTCTGATATAGTTGAGCCTTGGTCGCCGGATATGGGTGTCCCTGATACAGTTCTAACGCTGGCTGTGCAATGGGCAGGGACCGAGCTAGTCAAGAGACTGATTAGAGAAGGTGCCGATGTTCATTTCAAGCTAACAAGAGACCCTTTCAGAATGGGATGGACGGACGAGGAAATGGATTACATTTCCAACGTTGCCTCGATTTCTATCGCATCCTTTCACCTCAACCTCGATACAATTAAGGTGCTATTTGGCGCTGGTGTCAACATTACAGACACTGTATCAGTTCGCGATAGCACCGACAGTCTTCCACTCCACTGGGCAACTCGCAGCCACAGAAGGCGTGGGTGGATGAATGTACCTTCATCGGTGGTTGAACAAGAGACCGAAAGACTGATTAGGGTTATCGAGCTTCTGTCAGATGCCCATCCCGAGGCGGTCAACAGCCAGGATATAGATGGAAATACGCCCTTGCACATTGCTACCCAACATCCTTTGCGACAACATAAGCACTATACCGCCGTTTTCGAACTACTCTGTACCAGAGGTGCCGATGCAAGCATACGCAACAACAAGAAGGAGACTCCACTACACACCCTGCTAAGTGACCCCTTTGCCTCTTCAACTGTCGATGTCAAAGCTATAGACATCCTGATTGTCAATGGCGCCTCTGTACTCGATATCGATGAAGCTGGAAATTCACCTCTACATCATGCAGCTATGGATGTGAATCATGCTGATGTGATTTCCGCATTGCTTCAGCGCAGCGCTGATGTTAATCTGAGAAATGCGGCCCAAGATACACCTCTTCACTTGGCTGGTTTGAGTCCCTTTCGTCGATCTGCTTCACTTGACGAGAGGGAAAGATTGCAGGACAACGTGATGGCGACACTATCAAAGGCGGCTGGGCCTGGGGGCATAGAAATGCTAAATGGGGAGGGGAAGACGGCGCAGCAGGTATGCCAGGAGCAAAGGAAGATACGAAGAGAGGAGGAAGTTGCGCGGCTGGCTATTGAGAAGAGACGGGCGGCCCGTTTGAGGTAGACTCTGAAGCCCATTTGTACCACTTATTTATTTAATCGCTTACAATGAATCAAGTGCCTTGATGCACTCACATCAGCCTCCTTTCAGACGGCGATAACTATCCGTACCAAGCAAGTACCCCCACATCATCACGGATGGAGTGGAAAGCAGTTTCAGCTGAAAGATACTAAAGAATGCCGTGCATCTGGTTCTCTGGCAGCTATAAGCTCAGTAGATGTATCAGTCAAACGAGACATGGACTGTCGTTTTCGTTTTCCCAGCTTATTATCTGCTCCTTCCAACATGACTGTCTATGACTCGTCCACTGATAGTGCCTCGTAACCTTTGACTAACTTCCCTAACAATACTGTCCGCGGATCCTCATCAATTTTAATAATCGGCACGGGATAATTGGACCGATTATAACTGACAATAGACTCCTGATCGGCGCTGGGCTCATCGTGGACGTATGTTTCCAGCAAGGCATGGTCGCGCGGTTTCATGCGGTTACGGAGCATCAAGTACACCATCGTGGAGATATAGCTATTGTTTCCCTGTGCACAGAGGCCACGTGCACAGAGAATCAGGGTTGAGCGGTACAGCTCTATATCATCTGCCTGTAACTTCGTATCAAGAATATCATTCACGTAGTTACGAAGCATGAGTAGGTTGACTGCCAAATATGGATCGAATATTTCGAGATTGTGATGCATTTAGTATAGATGGACGAGGGTCTCGATACGTACGTATTGGCGCCCAATTTCACCCTCATCTTGGTTGGAAGGGCGCTCAGAAAATGGGACCGGCATGGTATCTCTCTGCACTTGTATCAGACTCACAAGTATACTATGATACTCAAGGTGGATACTTAAATGCATGGGTAGGATGACGTTATTGATTGTAAGCGGCTCAGGTAAGCTGCAGACTCAACCGTCTAATTGAAGACGGAAAGGTGATGGATCCTTGGCTGGTTGACTGTGACCACTCCAGTAGTAACGCGAAACATTATGCACGATATGTTGTAGATCTATCATCGCTTTCATAGCAGGGCCAAACCCAATGGGTACAATAGTGTTATCCAAGGGATATTTCACATAGATCTCGGGATACCAGGAGGGATGGTCGTGTGCAGAGGGCAGGGGATACTCGGGGGCTTCATCAAATAAAGGTGACAGGCGGTAGTGGCAACTATGCATAGCATCCCAGACAAATAGGGACCATGCAGTAAAGGTCCTGGCCCGCTGCATCTTCTTGGACATGGCTTTATTTGAAGATGATTGGAAAAGCTTGAGGTCATGGGCCATGGCGACGGCTTGAAGTAAGTATGACCTACCAATCTTGTCCATCGTGTCGCAATCATATACGATGTTTAGTACAATAGCGGCTTGGATGGCCGTCAGACTGCTTTGGCCATCCTGCATCTCCCACAGCCGTCGCGCCTCAGCTGAGAACTGATATGCCAGATTTTGTGGGCTCCAAAACTTTTCGCGATCAGGTATGCTCGTGTATGTATGTGCCGCGGCAGCCAGTATTGTATTTACCAGCAATGGGGAACAAAACTGTGTCCGACCGTTGGCTAGATCTTCCAGGAAGTAGTCTTTGTGAAAGCCCATATATATTGTATAGTGATGGAGGAAGTACGAGTTCAAGAGCTCTGAGACCAGCTGGTTATCATTCGTGACGTTGGTCCATCTGGCTGCTTTGATGTCCCAGAGATATGGATCTACCATTTTGGCGGCATGGAAAGGCGTCGTATATGAGGCTTGGTTCAGAGTGCTTTGTCTATCGCTTGTTTGGACCTGCGGAGCGGAAGGCTCCCTGGTGGTTGCTTTGTACATATACGAGCTGAGGTACGGGTTGTCCTCTACTTTAAGAAAGCGTGGGAAGGACGAGCGATGTGGGAATTGGTACCACCGTCGGGTTTCAGGTACAAGGAAGAGCTGTGCCACTGGGTTCGCTTCTTTGGCTTTGCGTAGAGTGGTATCAATGCCGTATCCTTGTCTGATTCTGCAGAGGATGTCCAGTGCATCTTGGTCCCTTGCTGTTCGTAGTAGGTCAAATAGTTCCTCGTAAGGGGATGTAGTAGCCAGCGACCTATCATCCGTGACCGTCTGCTTTGACGACCTTGTCACAGAGTTCTCTGCCTCCTCATCTCGCCCGGCCAAATTTGGACGGTCGGATAATTGGACAAGAAGGTTGCCAGTGCTAACATCCTGAGCCAGCTCCGAAACGCTAGCTCCGTTCCGTAGCTGCCGGACAATAGAAGCCGCAGCATTATTGTCGACAGACTTGAGAGCTTCGACAAACCATTGGAGATTCTGCTGAGAACTACGAATCTCCTGCAGTTGATTCTCCAACTCCACATTCTTGCGTCTCAGGGCGGTATGCCTAGTTTCGTCAGGAACAGTCGCGTATTTACACTCCTGTCCGACCGACACGCATGCACCACACGATGGTCGATTGGCATCACACTGCCGCTAGTCAGTCACTGGAGCCGCAAATCCCGCTAGCTATGTCATACCCTCACTTTGCGCTTTCTGCATCTCTCGCAAGCACTAGCCACAGGCTTGTGCTTCGCGGTCAGCGGTGTTGGCGCTGGCGGGCGGAATGGCGGCCTCTCGTTTAATCGGGGCATCAGAGGAGGCAATGACGCGTTGCCCGAGCTTGAGGCCATCCTAGAGCCATGTGACTCAGTATGCTCGCAGGCTACAGGAGGAGAGATCAATTCTGGCTTGTCTCTAGAGGCCACTGAGGCTGTCAAGACAAAATCTTGACGTATAGTCCAGTAGGTAGGAGGTGCTGTCGATAGATCAAGTTCCCTGTCAGACCTGTTCATGACTTGAGAACAGATTCCCTATCCCTGTCACGTGATGGAAGACGTTCCGAGCCATCCCATTTGCCAGCTGCATAAAATAGCCAATCAAGACTCGTAAAGAGAAACACTGCAAATTAAAGGGAGGAAAATAAAACCTCAGCTGGAAATCAGACCTTCAAGACATTGTTTGTAAGAAACTTCGAGCCTCCAGACGCTATGACTTATTATGCGAGAGGACTGGAATGGTTGAGCTCTTTTTAAATTTTTCTGAGCCTGACTTTTGAGTGATTATACTAATTCAATTGTCTTCTGGTTACAACTTTTAGACCGCCAATCTGCGAGAGGAAGACATAGAAAACCGATTCGTCGATACTCCTCAATGGCACCCTGCAAGCTACCGGTCCGTTCTAAAGTAAGCGCACAACCGGTGACTCCGTCCACCTGACCAATGTAAGGGAATAGCTTACCCTATTCAAAGCCCTCATTACCATTCCCGCCCATCGGGTCAAGCAATTGCCTTTGCCCAACATTTTTGACCAGTACTAGCCATTCTTGACTTTTGTCTCAACAAAATACTCGTTGTATTTTCATCGGCATCGGCACGTGTCTCGATCCAGTCACGGGTGGTTCAGATAATCAGACAAGTCTCACGTTTACAACCAACATACAATACCGAACAAAATTCCTAGCAGCAAGGGATGGCATGGAATGATGACACAAGGACAAGTGATATGATGTTGGTAAATGAGCTGAAATTCTTTCTATTTCCTTGCACCTGACTCGACTTCTGATTGAATTACTAAAACTTCGATCCAGTGTCTTGCTGTAGATACAACGTCTATTACAACGACAAACTCATTACCCTACGCTCAACTGCTCGTTTATCCGACGGTGGGTCACCTCTTCATACCACTATCGGCGTCACAAAGATGCTTCTGCAATATGTTGCTGATTCTAAAGCTCTAGATAGAAATGACATGATACCTGTTAAAATCGTTAGGAAGATGCAAGAGAAGAGTCTAGACGTGTCACATATGCTAAGTTTAATATAGGTCAAGTAATCTATATCAGGCGAAGTTACAGAGTAAGCTTCAGCTATACTGTTGGCACCTCTCTTTACGCCAAGGCAAGGGTATAAATATCGTTGTAACAACCACGATTTTCAACAAAATTAAAATTGCGTCTATTCTATGGTCCATTCACAGGTAGAAGAGTTAAAAAAAGTGACGTAGTGCAAGAGCCTGCACCGCAACAGTTTGATCCATCACGTGTTTGACCTTGTTAGTTGTAATGTAACATAAAATGAGATTAAAGCATAGATGTAACTGTCGATGATATGACATAATCCCGTATGCCGGTGAGATTGATGCTGTGTTTGAGAGATTCTGGAAATCGCCGAGAGACGAATCAGACACATCAGCAGAGCCTTATTGATGTGGCAATGGTCAGACTAAGCTTACGCAGGCCAGAGATGTTACCCATTGGTGTGCTGAAATACATCGCAGGTATGTGCCCACCATTTTCCATTTCTCCAATCAAAGTTTGCAAGTTTGCGCTGTCATAGGAAGATCGCATGTCATTTGTGCAGTCCACCTATGCAGCTGTCAGCTTTCAAGCCTCCTTTATAGCCCGCTAGTCCGAGCCTGATTGCCAAGTCTCAAGGCATTATTTAAATCGACTAGGTCTGACAATTGCTCAAGGCAGTTTAATAGCAGATCACGCCTAGGAGAGAAATCTATTTTATTTTGGTACATGTATATGTATTATGCCTTGTCAGGCACTAGCCTCTGTAGTTTAAATAATGGAAAAAGAAAATAAAAGGAGGGCAGTGCCTTACACTTGCGGCATTAAGCCTAGTGATTTCATACGTCCCCTGTGGTGGATCTCATTTAGTAAGAGTGCGGTCAAGGATGTAGGCGTTTGTTGGTCGACAGACTTGATGAGGCTAAAGTCAGAATTAGCCTAGTGACGTCCAAGCAGCCTAGCCATGTGAGTCTAGACCAATTCCATTAGCTTAGGTCTGCCTAGGTCGTTGCCGATACCCGGCCCCATCCTATTAGAGCAGTCACACGATTGATTCCCCTTTATGAAGCGTAACTGAAACGTCTCTGATTGGTAAACAAGCTCGTGTTCAGGCCATCTAAATTGAAATTCAGAATTTCAAGCTTTGAGATCTAGCAAAGCATCATTTCCTCTTCTCTTTCTTTCCCCTTTTCTGTTATTTTTCGTTGTCTTGGGACTCGCGCCTAAGCCTTTTCTTGGTGACCATGACCCAGAACTTGACATGGTTACAGACTACTCTTGTACTGACCCGCGCTCTTCTAAAACTCGTACCGATTCCTACTCGACGATTCATTTTTACCTTTGCTGCTCTCGCTGTTTGGAGCGCCAAAACTGTCCATGTTTACGATCACATTCACGCCGTTAACGAAAATCTCCTACAACGATGGGGTTACTCTTTTGTTTCTCAAGATGTCGCTGTTCTCACATTTATCCGACTTCTCCTCGATCAATGGTCTAGGGACCTGTCTCTCGTGCCTCGAATCTGCGTCCTCTGCCTAGCCGCCATTTTAATACTCGTTAATGCAGGACTTGCTGTCGTGTCGGTCTCATTTTACATCGTCGCCGGTTCCGAAATTCATCTCAGCAATATCTCCCTGCCGTCCGATCCATCCTCCAAAGCCCTGATGCTTTCAGGTAGTTTCGCATTTATATCTGTGCTTTTTGGCAACATCCTACTGAGCTGGCTTTTCCAAATACCTTGCTACCGGATCCACGGGTATTCAGCTGAAGTTGTCAACAAATCACTGAATATAGCCTTGCGGCTACTACGCTGTGGATGTCGCCACCGAAACCAGTACATTCCGCTTTCGCAATCTAAATCTGACATCGAGGGTCAACTAGAACAAGAATGGTCCAAAGATGACAATGATTGGGATAAGCACACTGGGAATCCCGAGACGCGATCAATGCCGCATTTCTACGTCTTGTTTATTTGTCTAGCGGGACTGGCATCGTATGCTATGACCGTGATTTTCTTGTTGATGCTTGTGATGGCAGCTCTCTTCCGACCCTACGATAAATCACTTATTTTCCTCTCTTGGACAGCAGCGCTCGTACCATTAGTAGATTTGAGATCTGGGCCGACCCTTCACGTTTTGCCTTCTGTTCACGGTGTAGGCATTCAGCGCACATGGGATAATCAAACCGCACTCACCAATACTACATCTTTTGATTGGCTTCCACAAGATAAAATTCTGAGCGGATTCGAAGACTGGCACTACGGAAGAGACCATTATACCTCCAACGCTGATCCATTGAGGATATCCAATTTAGATCAGGATGTAACGTCTCAAATAAAAGACCGCCTGCAAGATGTCCCGATTAAGCATGTCATCTTATGTTTCCTCGAAAGCACACGAAATGACGTCTTTCCTATCAAGAAGAACGAGTTGATTTGGAATCGTCTGGCGTCAACTTTCCCTGACGGGGAGTTGTCCCAGGAAGCGAAAGATCGGCTAGCCAGTCTAACGCCTACCGCCAACTATATCACCGGAGACTACGACGATGGATTCTACCATGCCGAGGAATCGAAGACCAAGCGCGGTGGTATCCATTTTACCAATGCGCATACAACTGGCACTTTTACTTTCAAGAGTCTTGTCGGTACTCTATGCGGCATCGGACCTCTATTAGCAGGTTTCAATGTCGACTACTCGCATCATATCTATCAGCCTTGCTTAGCTCAGATTTTCGAAGCTTTGAACAATTTACCGGATACCACCGACGACAAGGCACGCCCGTTTGCCAAGTCAAAGTGGAAGTCATTTTTCTACTCAGCTGCTGCTCTGGAATACGATCACCAGCACGAGTTGATGCAAAACCTCGGATTTCCCGAAGAGCATCTTATTGGACAAGAGTGGCTGCGTTCAGAAAACGCCACCCATGGACCAGTGAATCTACCGAAAATCAACGCTTTTGCTTTTGAAGAGGATCCTCTTGAGGACTATTTCCGCGATATCTTCATCAACGCCGAAAAGGACGATACGAGAATATTTCTATCACACATTACAACAACAAGCCACCACGCATACAAGATGCCAGCCAAAGAGAAATATGTTCCACTAGCCGCCCGTGGTCTTGATATGCTCTCACATTATATCAATACAGAGGGCTATGATGATCGATGGTTGAGTACGGTCTTGAATCTATTAGATGAACAGGGTGTTGCAAATGAAACCTTGATTGTCTTTGTCGGCGATCACGGAATTTCAATGCCTGAGAATGATGCCGTATCACCCTATTATAACCCCAGTATTGGCATCGACCATGTGCCTCTGGTTATCTCTCATCCTCTGCTGCCCCCCTTCAGTATTGGTGACCCGGTTCATTCATCGCAAATTCTGCCAACTATCCTTGACCTTCTTCTTGAAACTGACTCGTTAAATACTGCAAGTCGGAAAGCTACCTTGGACCTGCTTGGGAATTACGAGGGGCAGTCTCTTATTCGGCCGTTGCAAAAGGTCAATAATGCAACAGGTCAGGGAAATTGGCAGTTTGTCGTTGTCAATCCTGGTAGGGCTATGGTAACTGCCCGTGATGCCCGCTATCCTGAACGCCACCTTGTTATCCCAATCATTGACAATGTCAAATGGCGGTTAAGTAATATCACTGCGGATCCAGTTGAGCATGATTCTGTCGAGGGATTCGATTTTGTTTCATTTTTGAGCGATGTGGAAAGTAAATATGGATTGGGAGTATTCAAGTGGGTTGAGGAGGGTGCCTTTCTCGTCAGGTGGTGGGCCGAAGAAAATCACAAGAGATGGCGCTATGGACCTTATTCTGATGGGAAAGATGGGCATAATTAGAATTTTGTTATGTACTCCCAAGAGTGAAATTATAGGCGGTATCTTTGTTTGATACTGCGAACGAAAGAAATGCTTTAGTACTGTCCCTTCCTCCTTCAACTACAATGCGTGAACCACAAATCCTACACCATTGGAAATCTGTCCCATCACAGCGAAATACTGGTTAGCGGAATAACTAAAGTCCGTCGATGTGTCGGTAAGTATCTCCCCATTTTCCGTGCATTCGTAATCGTGAAAATCTTCAACACAAGACAGGGCTGACACACTGCATTTCAAGATGTCTCCATCTTTGACAGGTGGGACGCAAACGACAGGAACCATTGCAAATCTCGGGGTATTGTCACATGGAACAAGTGTAGCAATGTCTGAGCCAGCGTAGAAAGTCGCACAGATGAGCAGTGTGTTGTCAATCAAAAGGTGGCCCGTCAATGCTTCGATGCTGAACACAGCAGGGGAATAGTTCGGCTTGTCACCAGAGAAAAGCAGGTAGCTATTCAATTGACGATTGGAATAAACAAAGTTGTTCTCCACGGGGCCTCGCGAGCCTTTGAGTTGAAATGCTGTGATGACTGGGAGTTCTGCCGTGGTTGTAGTTGTCGCTTCGGTTATAGCAGTTGTTGGGGCCGTGGTTGTGTCGGTGAATCCAACCTCGGTGGAAGCTGTGGTCTGGGTGATAATTGTTGACTCTGTCGTAGAAGTGATTTCAGTAGAAGCGGATATGACAGTTGTGGTTGATTCAGCAGATGCGTCCGTAGTGGTCGTGTCAACTTCAGTTGCAACTACTGAAACAGCAATCGAGCTGACGGTGGAAGACTCTGAAGGGAAATCAGAGCCTGTTGTTTCTGAGACTACCAAAGTTGTTGATTTGATACTTGAAATATCAGATGCTGAATATAATCTGGTTAACTTTGATCTGTAACATCAGATTGGGAGCTTACACAAAGACCGGGGTTTGCAAACATTTGCTTCAGCGACCCGGAGGCCAGCGAGGCCAAGCGCTACTGAATGAACTATGCTGGGACGCATGGTAAATGGATGTAACACGGTAGACACAGCCACAAACGAATTAGTAGAGAAGGAAGGAGGGAGAGAGACATAAGAGTGGACGAATTCCTCTTTATTCAAGATTGGCAGAAGAAAAGACAGCCTAGGTTTTAAACCGCATATATCCATCAATAGCTTGCATATAGTTACAAGACTAGTGACAAGACTAGTGATGAGGCTTTTAGCTAGTGGCTATAGAGTTACTGTTATTGGTTCGCTAGTCTTTTCACTATTGTTAATAATTAATAAACTAGTGAAATGATGGAGTATAAATCGTCAAAGTTACCAATGGCCAATGGCCTAGGCGGGGGAAATGAGAGGTCTAAGCCGTTCTTTTACACATGATGCATCAAATATCGTTTCAGAAGTGCATATTAAACTATTGTATAGCAACGTTGTGGATGGACTACAAGCTTTAAATTAAGTATAAAGTCAACGTAAGACCGCTGGTAAGTCCATAAGGGCATTGATCCTGCTACCATATCTCCAGCACCTTTGCTTCCTGCTCAGCAGCTTTACTTTTATCGTTTATATCCAATCTTACACATATTTCAATATGACTTGCAAGCCCTTTGATGTACCAGTCCACTGGCCAGCTAATGTAATAGTTAGGTTTCTAAACAAGTAAACTAGTCTAATCTCAGTTTATATTTAATAGAGTTATAAGGTATAGTAGCTAGTAATATATTAAGTATTATATCTCTTAATAGTAAATAAGGTATTTAAGTAAAGAAGTATTATTAATAGCTATTAAGCTAAGTATATTAACTAATATTAAATAAATATATATTTACTTAGATACTTAGTAATTAATTAATAAGATTATTATAAAATTAATATTAATTTAAATAGATTAATACTAATTATATTAAATTAGTATTAATTATATTATCTTAGTACTAATTATTATTAGTTATTTTAAAAATATAATTAGTAAAAAATATAGGGCTATATACAGGGTAACTAATCTACTTGTTAGATTATAATAGCTAATAACAAAATCAACTAGCTTAGTAAGGATAGTAACTTTTATAGAAAGATAGGTATTTACATATACTATATCTCTAAGGATAATTGGAACCCGTTCTATATATATAAGGTTAAGATTTACGTAGATTGGCCTTTTATATATATATTCTATGATAAGATAGGTAATAACTACTTAGTGTTGATTTAGATGGTAGGGATGAACGAAGACTACTTTGTTAAATTTAATTCTAATTGCCCTACTATCGTACGTGTTACGGGGAGCTAAGTGGATTGTTTAAAAGACAAGAGGCTTCAAAGTCGAAGTATTAATATTGGGCGGAACAAGAAGATGGTTGACCTATAAGCCGACGAAAGGGTTAGAAAGGCTAAAGCTGGCTGCCTTACTTACAAGTGCTTAGGAGGGAAGATGCAGGACGAGACCTAGAGAAGCTACATCTAGATCATATTGACATTCTGGTTATAGAGGGGAGACATGTTATTGTTTCTTAAGGGAGATATCATTAGATTATCAGTTTAAATAGTGGCTTGACGGGTATGGGTTAATCTTTCACTTTATCTTCTCCTTACTATCGTAGACACGCTGAAATAGAAAGGGAAAAAAAGGCCTAGACGGAAGGGCTTGTTGTCGCTAATGATCTTGGTAGCCGCCACCGATATTGAACGTGTCAATCAAAATGTTTGAGGCCACTCAAGCTGGCAATTATTGCCAAACACCAAACTTGAACAAGTTTGACACTACCACACTTTTCCGACTACCCAACCAGCCGCCTTCTCATGAGCCGTCAGAATACCTCCAATTGCATACTCACACAACTGCTTAACCATAGTCTTGTCAGACGTAATAGTCATACCTACAGCGCTCTGATCCTTCAACCACTCAACAACAACATTACAATCATCCAGATACGTCAAGACAGGAGTGCTGAACAAAAGGTTATCGGCGGCGCTGCCGTCAAAGACAAATGTTATCAGACCGTTATCCGGGCGCCCAACCCTACCCCATTCTGAGGTTGAGATTGTAAGCCACCCGTTGCGAGACGATGTCACTCCCGAGGGCGAGGTGCCTTCAATTGTAAACCTGACCTCAAACTTGGGTCCTTGGCCGGATTGCCATATAGAGTTAGGAGATAACCAAAACTCGCCAATGAAGCCCTCCCGCTTGTTGAGGTCGACAGTAAATGGCGTTGCTGGACAACTCTTGAGGCTCCGGGTTAGCAGGGATGACTCCTTCGGTTTTGTATCACTTGAACTCACATGATGATAGTACCATTCTCCGTTGTTAGGTGGGTTAAATCCTTTTACCTCGGTCACTGTGAAGCGCATGTTGTCAGGCATCTTCTTGATGTATAAGGGAAAGGTCATTGTTCCGATGGCCATGTTGTCGATGTTGGAGAAAAAAGAATTATATGGAGAACCAACAAGCTTGGATTGAGAAAGGTCAATAGCGAGAAGGCTTTTGTTTCGTCAAGCAGCACTGAACTGATGATAGATGGAATAAAGCATTGTCCATAGAGATATGCAACAGGTATTTATACAACCAGTTTAGAGCCCCTCGGCTTTCAAGGACCATCCATTCACATGATGCCGGGCTGTTCTGGGAAGCCAACATCTCAGCCTCTGGTGGAGTCAATAGTAATAATGTCTTATAAACAGAAGATGCCATCCAATAATAATGTCCACAAGTAATGCAAGGGGGAACAAATAGTCCGAAAGGATTCTAGAATTACATTCAGCTTCAATGTGTTCTGGTTACCACCGCCACGCGCAACACTCCAAGGTAGTTTCAGTCGGCTGTAGACCATAATTGCAGAGGTCTACCCCTGCTTATCTTGACTTTTCAGCTAGCCACTGTCCACTCCTGGCGCCCGAACCTGTTATTTGCAGAGGTCTACCCCTGCTTATCTTGACTTTTCAGCTAGCCACTGTTCACTCCTGGCGCCCGAACCTGTTATATTTGGCGAGAGCCAAGTAATGTCTCACTACCCCACCTTGCTGTGGCACTTGGCCCAACCCAAGATAGAGGCAGTAGGTAAAGCGAAAAGAGAGAACATAAAATGTATGTTTATATTATAAAATAATTGCCAGTATATAAACGGCTATTTACTATTCTTAATGATTGTGATATTTAATAGGGTTTTTTGCTATTGCAAAAGTTAAAAGTCAACAGCCCCCACCTGTTGGCTCTTGTTATGTCTCATTTTTCTTGCAACCGGATATGCTTCCGTTCGTTAGTGCGGTGAGGCTGACGGGCCACTTTGGATTGATGTTGGTTGGTTGTTCTACAATCCGCTGTGGAACCACACCCAGAAGGAATCATTTGCTTGTTCTTGAATTCGTAACCCTATAGTTTCTTGATGGTTTAATTCTTCTCGGATTTCTAGAAAGCGCTGCCGATAGTGTTTTGCACCCTTGCATCCCCGAATACCTCATGTAGTGTTTCGTTATTGCACAAGGCATTCATGTCGGGTTCTGCATCATTTTCGGATCTACAGATGGTACGATGATCAGCAAAGTTCTGATTAGCTACAAGCTAGAGCAATTTGAGTTGTTGTTACAACACATATGCAATGCAAACCGTAGGAACGTCCCACTTGCAGCCATCCAGTTATATCTATCAGCCCAATCCAGAACCTTGGATTTTCACAACAAGGTAGTATTTCTTCATGCGGGTTTCCACAATAATAGGGCCAACCGGTCCAATCTGAGAGTTGTATCAATTGCCTAGCCCAGTGTTCTCTTGATGCATCTGTGACATCCCTGTACAATATTGAGTGACAAGTAGCACATGACGCACCAGACCTCTGAGCCAAGCGCAATTGTAACCCTCTACTCGATGAAAGGCTCGCCTGATAGGGTATTATATGAGACATCAAGACGTGGGATACCTTACCAGGACCAATACATTCATATAAAACGGACACGGCCTCGTCGTGATTTGACAAAAGTGAGGTTCAGCATATTGCGCGATAAAGTAACGTGACGTGCAATTATTTGTGGCTTGGAGGAGTAAATGTATATTTACAGATCCCGCCGCTATCTCAGAGCAAAAGGACTTTGCACCAACCCTTGTAGATCCCTTGATTGATGTATATCCTTCAAGTAAATCACATAGCAAGACCAAACAAGCTTCGCCATGCTTTCGGCACTCCTGATTCTTGTGGGAGCTGCCCTCACAGTACTTAACATTCGCACCAGACCTCAAAAGAATCTCCCTCCTGGTCCCAAGCCCCTCCCTTTCCTGGGCAACTTGAGAGACTTGCCAGATGGGACCACCCCGGAATACCAACATTGGATCAGGTTCAAAGACCTTTACGGACCTTTGAGTCATGTTTCCATTCTTGGTCAATCCCTCGTCATAATACATGACCGTGATATTGCAAATACTATCCTAGAGAAGACATCAACAAAGACCTCAGGACGGCCACAGTTCATCTTTGGGAACGAGATGTGCGGCTATAATCAGTTCCTCACCGTCCTACCATACAACAAGACTTTCAAACAACAGCGGAAGTTGGTTCATCAACAGCTGGGCACCAAGACTATTGCATCCCGATTCAGAGATACTCAAGACATCGAGTCGCATCGATTATTATTGCGGATCATGGAAAGCCCTGAGAAGCTGTTGACACACATCAAAACGTAAGTGCCTGACCCTACTTATCCCCGATGTCTTGCTGATGCTACTGCTGCAGTGAAGCAAGTGCTATAATTCTGAAGATGACGTACGGCTATACCGTCGAACCACACAGACCCGATCCATTGGCCCTGTTGGTAGACCAAATGATGCACAATTTTGCACTTGCCTTCATCCCCATGACTTGGCCGGTCGATTACCTGCCGATACTGGGGTATTTGCCAGAATCCTTTCCAGGACTGTCCTTCAAGCGAATAGCCAGAGACTGGAATACCAAAGTGCGCATGGTGATTGAATTGCCATTTGAATTTGTCAAAAAACAAATGAGAAAACAATCACACGAGTCATCATATGTCTCTTCTCTTATCAAGCAACATGATGGCAACGTGGATGAAGAGACCGAGCTTGGGATTAAGCAAACCGCCGCAGTCATGTATGCTGGAGGCTCTGATACTACTGTCTCAGCCATCAGTAGTTTTGTACTAGCCATGTTGCTGTTCCCAGATGTCCAGAAGAAGGCACAGCTAGAGATTTATTCCGTTGTCGGGACCGATAGGCTTCCTAACTTTGAGGATCGTGATAGACTTCCGTACGTCGATGCGCTAGTCAAGGAAACACTCAGATGGATGGCCGTCCTTCCGATGGGAGTCGTCCACACAGCCGAGGAAGATGTTCACTACAAGGATTATGTCTTCTCAAAGGGGACAACGTTTATACCAGCGACATGGTGGTTTCTTCATGACCCATCGATCTATCCAGCACCATCTTCCTTTGATCCAGATAGGTATCTGAAACCACGAAATGAGCCGCATCCCAATTTTGCTGCGTTCGGGTTCGGTCGCAGGATTTGTCCTGGCCGTTACCTCGCTGATGAGAGCCTATTTATCAGTATCTCACGCCTTTTGTCGGCGTTCAATATGAAGAAGGCTGTTGACGGTCGTGGCAATCAGATTGAACCTCAGATCAGCATCACTCCCGGCATGATTGCTCATATTCGCGACTTTGCATATGACATCAAACCAAGGAGTGAGAAGTTTGCGGATCTGATTAGACAAGTCGAGATTGACCATCCGTGGCAAAAAGGTGATGCTCGTTTTCTAGACGAGAAGCTATTTTCAGAGGAGGCTAGAGCTTAAATCGGACGTGAGTGGAATGTTAAATAGCAATCAATCAAGGGCATCTATTTCGGATTATGGTTAGTGGAAATCCTCTACTGTACTATTGAATAGTAAGAATTGACCTACCAGAATGAAACTTTTAAAGGCACAATTGTCTAAAAATACAATGCTAATTAGTATTATAACTCTCAAGATCCTATATATTGCTATAATAGATGTTAGTTAATTGTGTTTAAGTATACTCTTACAATCTAATATTACGTATATGTATATAAAAGAAATGCCTCTACATACAGAATGTCAAACGCGTTCATGATGTTTTTATAGTGTTAATAGACGAAACTTAATGTCGAAGGTGAAACGCGCATAGTTTCAGATCTATGAACCAAGTCTGCTCACACCGCCATTTAATAAAAGTCAACAGAAACAACATTCATCAAGACAATCTGAAATGCATCTCGACCACAAGATCCCATGGCACTTGCTTGCTCCTCACTTCTCCTTGACGGCAGCTGACGGAGGGGGAAAATATAATCTAGCTGCGCTAGGTTTGCCGAAGCAAGAAGCAGTTATCGGCCACTTTAGTCGGGTCATCTTGGCAACTATTCGCGAATTTTCCAATACAGAGGCCTCCAAGAATGAACCAGAATCGGTTGATAAAAAGCTCTTTTCCGACGACGCCCTCTACTTCGCTGAGCGTCACTTCAATCTCGATACTCATGAGGACAACTCCGCTCTTCACAACCCGCTGAACTCGTCGCATCAGGACCTTGGATACTGGAAACGCCGAGCAAAGAACCCAGATAGCGATGGCGAGCCAAGCTACAGCACCGCAGATGCCAACCTGGCAGACGCGGCAAAGATGTTGGTCATTGTAGCCGCTACGGCCGACGACAAAACTACTCGTCGGGAGGCTTTATCTGCGCTTGTACGTCTTTCCAACGAGGTTCCAATCTCACACCTGCGAGGTCTCCACTGGGGTCACGCCTTTGGACTAGATCTCGTCGCCAGCGTGGCGTTGCAAATGTACATATTCCTCAACCTCATCGAAGTTGTCAGGTCTCGTGGAGGGAATCAAGTGCCATTATTATCTGTTGAACAGCTTTTGTCATTCCTAAGCAACCACTCCCTTGAGAATTATGACTTTCCTGCACAGAATATTCCGCATCGAGCTTTTTGGCACTCTCTCGGGGTTACTGAGTCGTGGGTTGCTGGTCGGCGTCACGGTACTCTTGAAGGGGACATGGCGATTACTGATCCATTGGCAGATGGGTCGGATGAAGTCCAGCAAAAGGCACGAGAGAGTTTGAAGAAGTACTTGAAGGATTGTTTCGCGATTTTATATGTCTATGATGTGCTTCTGAAAAATGCGGTTGGGACTGAGAGGGCGGACGAGTATTGGCTACATGAGCTTGTTTGGGTATTTCAGCTACTATGAGAATTTAACTGTTAATAAGATTTGATTTTCCAGGGGGAATGATTTCCCAAGGTCTTTCTTTGGTGCATATAGGACAAAGTAGCCATTTACTTTCCTCTGCTTAGATTCCATTCTCTTTATCTTCTTTTCTTATTATAACCTCTCTGGCTTAATCTAATTCAGACTCAAATAACTGACTCTTGCCTACTTGCAAGGTTTAACTAGCGTGTTAAATAGTTTTAGTTATAAAATATCAGGTTAAATATTTAAAATTACTATCTAATATAGCAGCTAAGTAGTATTATAACCTAAGTGCAAATCCTATCTTCTTTTAATCTGTTAATTCTCCCTACTACCCCTACCTTAAGTACTATAATAATTAAATAACTATATTATAATTATTAAACAAACTAGTATATATCTATTACAATAATTATATTATACTTATTACTATTAACTATAAACTATCTATCTAGTTTAAAAAGGAATATAAGGCCTAGTAATATAAGAAGAGCTTTTAAGTATTTAAAAGTAAGCTATAATAATATAGTTAATATAGTTACTAAGGTAAGTATATTAAGGTTAAATAGTATATAAGTTTTTCTATAAGCTTGACTTTTTAGTAATTACAGTAACTTAATTATCTTCTTGCAACTTTTAGACCGCTAGTCTTTAAATAGAAGACAAAGGAAACCGATTCATCGATACTCCTTAATGCCACCCTGTAAGCTACCGGTCCATTCTAAAATAAGAGCACAACCGGTGACGCCGTCCGTGCGACCCGAGCCGGGAACATACGCGGTGCCAACCAGTATACAAGGACAGGCCTCGGAGACCCACTGCGTTGTCACTCCTGCATCCATAAAAGCTGCTCGAATATAATCCACCTGTCCTTCGTGTTCTAGAAGTCGTGTTCTAGATTCAGGATCCATATCATGCTTCAGTCCAAAGTCAGACAGATCAAAGAGGCCAAAGGCGCCTTGAACTCGCAGTTGGGCGCCGAGCACCTGTCCAGATGTATCTACACCTGCAGACTTCACAACCCAGTTTTCCACCTTGAGCAATGTCTCCCAGGTATCTAGTGATGAGAGGAATCGCACTAGCCCTCTGCTAGTAGCCCAGGACCAAGATGGCAGCTTAAGCTGGAAATCATCTCGGGTCCCGGAAGAATTCACCAGATCAGTCCAGCATATCGCTGAGTCTGCTTCTCTCAACCAGGCCAACCCTTCGGGAATAGCTGACTCCCACAATCCAGCCCCATACTTTTGAGGGATGTACTTTTGAATCAGAGCAGAGATACCCGATAAAGCAGGAAGTCGATCGCCAGCAAAGGTGAACTTAGCACCGGTATAGCCCTCGATGAAGCTATACCACTCGCGTATGACTTGACTCGCTCCTTTGCCTTGCCTTTGAAGGTTGCGAAACAGAGGCATAAAATCCGAGACCTCCTCATACACCATTCCACTATCCCTATCCTTCAGACTCCGCCCATTGTGGTCAATTTCTGTGGCCCGACACTGATGGCATTCCCACAAGACCATATTATTCGCGAAATGTACAACTCTCGTCGACAACATCCGTTCTTGGATAGCCCAGCCTCTATCATATAGTGGGGCCCCCTTGATTTCTGATATCCAGCTCGGTACTTTCGGAAGAATTGAGATCTCTCTAGTTTCCCCGTCATGAATTTTCCGTCGCAAAATAACAGGTTGGAGATCAAACGCTTGAGCAGGCCTTGGCAAGAACAATCCCTCGTCGGAAGATTTGGCTCCAGTTGCTGACAATGTAACTGTTGCGTTTTGGTAATAGTATCCGAAGCGAGTGGCTTCACGAGACCAATCTTCTTTGTGGTTCACATCGTCTGGTCCCTCGCTTTGTAAAATACACAACGCATCAACCCATAAGTACCTGAAGCCAAGTTTACGGGTTAAGACGATTGCATCTTGTATCGTTTTAGGTAGTTGAGAGAAAGGCAGAGCTTTGAGCATCGTCTGAAGGTTGGAGGCCGTGGTCTTCAATGAGTGGTTGTTAGCTGGGCCCCATGCATAACTTAGAGCAACGTATTCCAGCTTCGTGGGTCCCGGAGTATGGCCAGGAAGGAACAGCCGTAGAACATCTGGATCTTCATCTGTTCCGACGTCGACGAGCCTTGTAGGTAGCCAATTAAGATCATTATCAGCGTCCAGATGTTTGCATTGACCGTGTGAATTTCGGCAGTTGTGAATCCATTCTGAAGTCAAATGGACAATATTCCCCATTCCCGCATCAGATACAGGGTCCTGAAGCTGACCAACAAGCTCTCGATAAGCCTCAAAAGCTTGCTTCTGTCCTCCGTTGTTAAACAGAACGGATAAATATGTACTACCAGCAGAATTTCGTTGTTGAACCTTGACAGACAATATGTCAAGCCGGGACTCCTCCGAATCAGGATCAATGATGGAGTCCTTGGTCATGATGTCGATCGGCGCGTCGACATCTTGAAGTGAAACACCTCCATCGTAGATCAGTGATTGGTAGATGACGCGACAAAGCGCGCATCCCTGCCGTGTCGAATCGTGGAGAGCTTGGACGTTCGGCTTCAGGGTATGGAGATTGTACTCGGAGGTAGGTCTGTGTAATGAGTCTTCGAACGACAGGCAATCTGAACATAGTGATTGTGACATTACTATGATATAACAATTATTCAAGCAGGGGGTCCAGTCGCGGTTGTCAGGCACGCAACGGAGAGAGAATGTGTTTGATTGTGATCGCTAGATCTAACCATAAGCTTTCTGAGGCATTTACTTATGCCCCGCAATAAGTCCTAGATTCCGTTCTTTTTTACACCTTTTATTAAGGCTCTTACATCTGCACCATAGTCCTCCTAAAAATTGGACGATGTACATCAAGTACTCTCCATGAAGATACTGTTCAAACATTGATTTTTGTAAGATTCGCCAGATAAGCCTTTAGACCCAGACCTTAGTTGGCATCGGGTTGACAATGCGTAGTTGCCATTGTGCTGATTTATCGATTCGCTTTGAGAGGCCTGTTTCTTAAAAAAGCTCAAATAGACATCGTTCCAGATCTAAGCCATGTCAGTGTACAGCTGTCACGCATCGGTCAAAAATCGAGGCGTGGCTAGCCAGTT
Source organism: Fusarium multiceps (assembly GCA_028416715.1). Lineage (NCBI taxonomy): Eukaryota > Fungi > Ascomycota > Sordariomycetes > Hypocreales > Nectriaceae > Fusarium > Fusarium multiceps. The sequence continues at coordinate 158,577 of JAQPZZ010000043.1, read as the reverse complement.
CTAGACTACAGGTTAGGCTCTGGGAAGCCCGAGTGGGTAGAAATCTAGCCGTAGCTATATTTAAAACGGCCCTGGGGTTAGTTCGGGTAACCCGGCGGGACTGCATGATTGCTCAACGCATAATTGGAAGAGATTTGCGGGCCAGTACTTTATTCCAGGGAGATATACTGGTGGGGACCTCGTATTCATTCTAGAAGTGGGGTGGAAAGAACGGGACCTAATTTCATAGCATGATTCTGGGCATGAATGAGTTCAGAGCCCTGTTTTTCCTTCAATTAGCACCTCGGCATTTGTCCCTAGGTGAGTAATAGAAGGACTATCATTGAGGCTGAGACTGCTAAAATAGCACAAGTACAGGTGCTCGCGAAGATGGATGTATAGTGACCGGGGTATTTTGTCTCTCAAGCTTCTGGACTCTAACGATCCCCTTTAAACGACCGTTAGATTGGGTCCTGGGATCCATCACGAGGCCAATGCCCAGGGTGGCCCCAGACTATGACGATGCAACACAATGACGATGCAACGTAAAGTCAAGCAAGGGAGGCAAATCTACATATAAGATGATCCTTCAGACCTTCCAATCCTACTTCATCTCACTCACCATTCACTCGCTCATCTACCACTTTAATCTCAAATCACTCTTCAGCAAATCAAACAACAACCTCCATCATGCAGATCAAGGCTATTCTCCTCACTCCCCTCGTCGCCGCCGGCGTTGTCTCCGCCGCTCCCAAGGCCACCACCCCCAAGATCACCAACTTCAACGCCCTCGCCCTCCGCTCCGCCTCTCCCGTCCACTTCAACTACATCCAGGCTTCCAAGGAGTCTTTCGCTTTGAAGCTCAAGGACCAGGGCGCCAGCTGCTACGACCAGAAGAAGCACAACGACGTCACTTTCACCCTCGACGGCGATGAGCTCTGGCTCTACTCCATCGGCAACCCTCGCCAGCAGGCCTACGTCGATTTCTCCGGCATGGGTCAGGGCAAGTTCGGTTACACCACTGGCGCCCAGCCCATGCCCCGTAACGCTCAGCGCGGCGGCTGGGAGATCTCCAAGGATGGTATCCTCACCAACGGCGGCTCCAACTTTGTTGCCTGCCCCAACAGCAAGAACCTCGAGAAGGCTTCTTGGTCTGTCTGGGTTTACAACTCCATCGACAACCCCGGTGGCAACAAGAACTGTGTTCCCTTCACTGTCAAGGCTGCTCCTGTTAAGAAGCCTGTTGCCTGCTCGTACTCTGCCATCCAGCCTGGCGAGTAAACTCGACTTTATGAAGGAATGTTTCTAGTATATATTTTGCATAGCATTGAATGAGAATCATGTAGTATTATACCGGCATACTATACATTATAATAAACATTACGCTACTGTTTATCCCATCACAAGCTTAACTCTCCATCTAAATTGTGATACACCTAGCTTCGAGTCCATGTCTCATCGGAACTAAATTTTGCTGGTCAGAGATGAACGCTTTTGACACGAAAGTAGACGTCAAGTGGCGGTCCTATGTTGAGGAATGCAAGTTTATTTTTAAGGTTAAATCACGAGTAGCACAGTCGTGGTATTGTACATGTGGTATGAGCACCGAACTGTAAGAAGGTAACAATTGTTTTGACCAGATCAATTCTGTAGCTTGGTGCTTCCTCAAACGCTCAAATTAGCGTAACGGCGTCAATGCACATCCCAATTTCCACCAAATCCCTACGGATGTTTCACAGTGGATCCTCTACCCCAAAGTCTGCCTTGCCCCCAACTACCTCCATCCTGCAATTAATCCTTCGTCCGTTTCAACTTAGAAGCTTATACAACATAAGCATTTAAACAATCCAATTATAATTCGTTGCAATGAATTGAGATGCAGATCTGTTGAGGCGCAGACGAAATCCTTCGATCCAGAAACAAGCTTATCTAAATTAGAGTACAACGCGAAAACGTTCTGATTGGTTGTGACGGTCCTACTTGGAACGAGCTGAGCCCACGCATGATATGCATATGCAGAGTGAGGTAATCTAGAGATGATTTGAGTCGCCATGATTTGGTGATTGGCGAATCCTCCTTGGATAGTGCATCCTTCTGTATTCCTTCTCACTATGGCCGTGGCTGTGATGATGGCTGGCGGTTTCATGACATCGTGTACTCACGATGTATGGAAAGCCTCTGGCGTTGAGATAGAGTCAGAATAGTATTTAATAGGCTCTCGGTTCCGCCAATAAACTCTTTTTCATCTCCTCATCAACAGCTTCTTCTCAATCCCCTCACTTGGACATCCTTCTTCAGCACCCTCTTGAACCAATTTTCTTACCTCTACAACTCCAAAATGCGCGGTCTCACAGCCATAACCCTCCTCGCAGGCGCTCTCAGCGTCGAAGCATCTCCCCTCCAGCACGCCAAGCGCGTCCTCATGGGCCGTCTTGACGATGGCGCCCATGAGATTGAGCACAAGTTCCAACCCCTCACCGACTTTGACACCGATGGCTGCTACTACACTTCCGCCATCGACAAAGACGGCAACACCAACCGCGGTCTGAGCCAGAAGGACGTATACTTCAAGGGTCTCGCGGCTGATTGTCGCGATCAAAACCGTCTTGAGAACAACAATGTTTACTCTCGACGTCGTTGTAACAATGGTTGGTGTGCTATTATGTATGAGTACTACTTTGAGAAGGACCAGATTGTGTAAGTATCCCTCTTTTGACATGAGATGGCGATTATCTAATGTTTCGTCTAGCTGGGGCACTATCGGTGGAGGCATAGGTAACGGCCACACCCACGACTGGGAAAACATCGTAGTATTCGTCCAAGGCGAAGACGTCAAGCGCGTCGCGCCCTCCTGCCACGGCGACTACGAGCACGCCACCAACGAACCTCGTCTCGACGGTCAGCGCGCCAAGGTAGTCTACCACAAAGACGGTGGCGAAACTCACTGCTGGCGCATGGCCAATGAGGGAGACGATGCTGTCGAGAACTACACTGGTCAGTGGTTCATTGGTAATCTTGTTGGCTGGGATAACTGGCCTGTTGTCAACGGTCGATCTTTGAGGGATTATCTCTTTGATGCTTGGAATGGTGGTGTTGGACCTAAGTTTTGGGATGCTGATAATAAGTTTACTGATAACTTGAGGAAGGCTGCTGGTGATGGTGTTCCTGGATTTGATCCTGCTGTTGATGAGTAAGGAACACGCTTGGAGGGTCAAAGCTTGTATTCTTCTTCTTGTACTTTCTGGCAAAGGGCTTTTTTAGTTTTGTGTTCATTGGTTGATAGAACCTTCATTCGATTTTGTTACTGCAAAGCTCTCCACTAAAGATCAAACATGCTCAATTGTACGTTTTCTGAACAGCCTCCTTCTCTCGAGCAAGAAACTCCCTGTAAGTACCCATCGGAATCCCCCAAGTCTTGACTTTCTCAGCATCAACATGCTTCACTCCATCCCGCAAAAACAGCGACGCCCCGATAAACGGATTCTTCTCCATGTCGTGCGCGATCTGTTCCTCCGTGTAAAAAGAAGCTGTAATCCCACGTCCCACAGCCTCAGATAGAGCCTCCATCATCTCAATAGCCGTCAGTCGTTCCCCAACAAGATCAATCCCATGACCGTGGAATCTCGCAGGGTCGCGCAACGCAGCGACAGCGAACTTTGCAATATCTTCGGGGTCAATCAAGTTGAGCTGAGTATCGGGTCTCAAGGCTGTCAACCAAGTATTGTTCTCAAATAAGTCGCGGTAGAAGAGGGCCTTGGGTGCAAGTAAATTGGTCATGATGAAGCCGGGGCGAAGAATAGTCCAATGCTCAAAACCAGCGCGCTTCACGAGCCCCTCAATGACATTTTTGACGAAAAGGCTCCTGGGTAGAAGATGCTTGGGTGAAAGAAGAGTGCGTTTCTCAGGAGCATCAGCGCTAATGGAGCTCGAGTGGACAACATCAGACACGCCTTTTTGCTTAGCAAGAGACAAGATGTTCTGAGCCCAAACTCGCTCATCGTCCAAATCGGTGTAGTTGGGAGCGAGAACCAAGAATAGCTTATTGCAACCTTCGAGACCAGCTGCGAGGGCATCTTGATCGTTCCAATCTCCAGAGTTGAGAATGACACCAATGTTGGTCAAGACTTGAGCCTGTGTTGATTGCATGTTTCGCACTGTTGCTCGGACTGTCCAGTTCAGTTGGCGCAGTTGACGACAAACTGCTGCGCCCTGGGTGCCAGTTGCAGCGACGACGTAAACAGTTGGAAGAGACATATTGGAGAATAGAGATAAGATAGTATAGTACTGTGAGATGATCCTGTTTCCTGCAACTGAATTATCTATCCTTTATACCTTCTGTATTGCGCTGTTCAACTGCGCTGTTGGTGATGACTAAGGCGGAATTCCGCTGAATAGTGGACCTTGCGCTGTAATTCTGCGCTGCGCTAATCCGCTTCCCCAAATCTCCCCCTTTGCTTATTTCCTCGAGCCATGGCATCTCTCACTGCATCAGAGCGCGATGACCCTCCTGTACGTCGCAAGTCATGCGAAGCTTGCAAGAAGGCTCGGAGGAGATGTGATCAGGCGCGTCCGACTTGTCAGCGTTGTTCTCAGCGGAGAATTGAATGCCGGTATCCCCAAGCCCGGGCACGTACCTGTACCCCTGCTTCAGCACCTGTAGCTGAGGATACGGGTCTTGGCTCTTTTGACCCTTCCTGTCTTGATATGCTTGATGATATCTTGCCTACCGATGACTTTACGGATTCATTGTATCAAGAGTCACTGGGTATTGGGTCACTGCCCAATTTCAGCACTGATGATAGCCTATCATCATTCGGTCACGATTCTCGCCTGTCATTGGCAGCCCAAGATGCACTGAAGTCATCGCAACTTGTCGCTGCGCCTCAAGTTGGGAGGGTGCTTACATCTCGACTTCAATATGCTATGGATAAAATCATGACGGCACCTTCTCAAATGGTTTCAATGAACAAAATGCCCTGGTGTCATGCTCATCTTTATGATGAAGGCATGCCAAGATCAATGCAGCGTATGTTTTCTTCTCTGTCATCCATTTTCTAGCTCACACGAGACAGATGCCGTCTCATCCGCTGCACTGCATGCTGCGAAAAATCACCTCAACGCGAAGGTAATTCGTGAAAACATAGAGTGTCGCGTACAAGATCTTCTCTCCAGTCCACCGGCGACGACACCACTCGAGATTCTAGCTTATGCGCAAGCTCTATTCATGTATCAAACCCTTCGCCTAGACGACACCGACCCTCGCGCTCGCTACACATATGAAACAACCATGCCTCATCTCGAAGAAGCAGCGCAGGCGTTAATTCCGCTCATCAACTTTGGCGAGTGCTGGTATACAGATTCCTCAAACCGTGATCTTGATCTAGTACCACTGTACCCTTCATCTGCCGCGCACAATTTTTGGTCTTCTTGGATCCTGCAAGAGTCGACGAGACGAACACTAGCTATTATCAATCTCTTTGTGGTCACGTATTACTACTTGAAGGGTGAGAACCGATGCAGTCAGAATATTGTAAGTCCGTCGGTGACTATGTCTGCGCATCTGTGGGATGCCAAAGATCATATTGACTTTGCGATTGCTTGGCGGAACGAGAATTATTATTTGATACATGCTGAACCGTGGGTAGCTACCTGTCGTAACAATGTGAATGGAGCTGATACAAAATGCAGGTTGGATCATATGATGGCGAGGCTGAAGAAAGTCAAGAGGGATGATGTTGATGAATATGGAATACTTTGTTTGACGACGATATTGGGATTTCATGAAGCGAAAGGGTGGCTTGCTATGAAGGGAATCACTTTATGAGTATAATAGAGGTAAAATTCAAGTAAGCAACCAGATTAGATTGGATAATTTGAGATCAACTTTGGTCCTTACTGAAGACCACACTACATAAAATCCCGTTCATGCAACTTTGCCTTCATCCTCTCAATGCGCGTCTACATAGTCAAAACAGACCTGAAGCGCACCTCCCCACTCTCCATCTTTTCAAAAGCCTTCTGATGATCCGTCTCAAAGGGAAACGTCTCAATCATACACTTGACCCCATGAGTATGCGCAAAAGCAATCGCCTCCTCAGAATCCTTCGCATGTCCGCACGGCCATCCATGCACACTCAAGCCCTTGATAACCATAAGACCTGTGTCAAAGTCTACAGGTCCAAGGGGCGCAAGAACAACCAGCTTGCCCATAGGTGCGAGACCGGCAACCAGTGGACTGACGGCTTTGGCATTCGGTGCTGTGGACACAATCATGTTCGCTCCGCCCATCTTCTGCAGGGCTTCTGTTGTATCCTCAGCTTTTGTGTCGATGTAATGATGCGCGCCTAATTGCATCGCAAAGTCCTTCTTGTCAGGGCCAGAACTCAGAGCTACAACAGTGTAGCCCATTTTTGAGGCGTACTGTAGCGCTAAATGGCCTAGACCGCCGAGACCTTGGACTGCTACGAGGCCGCCTTGCATAATGTGCATGTTTCGCATTGCATTGAAGACGGTTACGCCGGCGCAGAGAAAAGGGGCGATTTCAGCTGGGTTTGCGTCGGTGGGAATGCGAACTGCTGCCTCGGCGCGGACGGCCATGTATTCTCCGTAGCCGCCGTCTACAGTCACGCCGTTGACGACTTGATTGTCGCAGGTTTGGAAGTTACCACGCTGGCAGGAGGTGCAAGTTCCGTCGTGACCTAAATCATCAGTAAGTACTAACTCAGTACAAGGGTAGATAACATACCTCCATGCCAGGCGGCTCCAACACGGTCTCCAACACTCCATCTTGTAACGCCCTCGCCGACAGCTACGATATCTCCGACGGCTTCATGGCCTGCAGTACGGGGAAACACATCACCGAGGACGCCCTGCTTGACGAACAGATCCGAGTGACAAACACCACAAGCGATGACTCTGATGAGCACGTGGCCTGCGTCAGGTTGTTGAAGCTCGACGTCTTGTAGAACAAGGTCTTTGTTCTGGGAGGTGAAGATGGCGGCTTTGTAGGTCTTGGGTAGAGAATTCATGATGGATAGTAGTCACAACGATGTTTCCTTGGATTGCTGGATGAATAGCTGTGATAATCTGGTGTCCAAGGCAGAATTATATCCCATTTATATACACATTGTCACTTCCCAATGATACCATTCGCATTGCCAAGAACTCCGTCTCTGCCCCGCGATAAGGGATTCCAGAACCGAGCACCGAAGATAGGATCTTACCCAGTTTACATAAACGGTCCGTTCAGAGCATGGTCGTATGCAGCTTACGTGCAGCCCGGACAAGTACTCCCAAAACTCCGGCTAATGACGAGAAATGCAATTATTCGAAAAGGGAATACCATTCGTCACGACAAGTCCCGAAGGAATATTAAGCTATGCATGTCAGAGTTACAAATCCCTTACTAACTAGCAGAGCGGCTCTCGTTCAGAACCCTTCGCGATTGGACACCTCTACGCTTTCATCCATCAGCCAGTCCATGTTATCCAACTGCGTAAATATATCCCAGTCAGCATTAAAGTCAAATCCTTCCAAACCAACAGGCGTCGGGGGTCCTCTCGGATCATTCAAGATATGATCAAGCACCTTTTTGATCACCGCCCTGACTTTTACCGATGTAGAGCTTTGAGACGAGCCCAAAGATCCGGCGAGAAGGCTAAGTTGTTGAATGACTGATGACCGCGAGTATGTCTCTCCCGCGATAGTTGCGTTTATGCCTTCCACAGGGTTGGGATTTATGAGCTCCATGCAAAGGATAGCTCCGGCCAGAGTTGCATATGATCTTATCTGGAGACTGTTAGACCGGCGTCTAAGTTGGGATGGGATACTTGCTGTCCATTGATTCTCGCCTTTGACTTCAGCCCAGATATGCCGCTGGGTCCAGATACTCAAAGTCAAAACCACCATCTCGAAGCTGATTACCAGAAGATCCTTTCTGTTGGAGTTAGGATCACGCTTAACTAGCAAGCGCTCTATAAGGAACATGTTTAGCAAATGGTCCAGTCTGACTAGCATTCTCTGGTGGGCCCCTTCGGTGTTCATGTTTTGCATTCCGTCGGCGGGATTGTAGAGAAAATGAATTGGTAACTCGCGATATAGCTTTTCTTCTTCCTCGCGAATGCTCCTGTAGACTGGTCAGCAAATTCATCTCAACGATCCGTAGTCCACGTACAAGAAGTCGCGGTTGTCATGAACACAATTGTGACCCATGACAAATTCTAATATCCTATCCCGAATCAAGGCAATCTTCATTCTTATTCTCAAAACAGTCACGGCGCGGAAACGGCCATCGGTAGCCCACCCATCCAAGTCAAGGCTCTCCCGACACCTGTCAAAGCTTTCTTTATCTGTGAGTAGTGTCACGTCATCTATGTCCAGCGGCAATTCAACAGAGCAGAATCTGCGCGATAATAAAGGCGGTCGTCCGACTAACGTAGCGAGGAACTTGTCGGTTATAAACACCTGACACGAGAAACGGCGAAGAATCTCGCATGGTATTGTGGTATACGACGGACCGCGTAGGTTCTTGGAGCAGTTATCGTGGCGCCCGGCAAAGGTTAGCATGGCGACTGTCTCGGCGTGGAATTTCCAGAAAGGTAGACCTAAGTATTTAGCTTTTATAATAGTTGATTGAGGGTCAGAGGATGCTCACTGGTTTCGCCATGCATACAAGCATGCAAGAAAGAGCGTTTATACAAGAGATACAACATCAAAGAGCCCGAACTCCCTCCCATGTTGGCAAGAGTAATACATGAAGATACATATTCCGTATACTCTTCCAACATCCTTCTAGAGTCTTGACTCATGGTATTAGATACCTCATTGAGAGCTACATATAGGAACATAATCCCCACAGCTTCCCAGCGCAAGTTCGATCCTGAGAAACTCGCGATCCAGGATTGCGGATCCTCTTGGTCTTCGGTAAGCGTCTTTCTTGTATTTATGCAAACCATGCTTCCCAGCTCGTGGAGACGTGAGCGGTTTCGTAGATAGGACCCGAACGTATCCCATGTGCTTTCAATCAGTTTCTTGCCCACTATTCGTACCCAGTCATCACAATTTAGACCCGACCAGCGATCTTCAGAGGGTGGTTGTTCTGGAATGGCTTGTAGGAGTCTGGTGGCTAGGTTGTTCGCTCCTTGATCCATGTTTACCATGTTGTGTATCTCGGCTATAGATGGGGGCGTTGGAGTCGGTACACGCTCGGGAACAGAAGGATCTCCCGCAGCAAGACTGGTCTCGGTCTCGAGATATGCAGCCGTGAAGCTGGCCGGACCAAAGAATCCATCCGGTGCTCGGGCCGCCGGTGAGCTCCATAATCTATCATCAGGACCGAGCTGTCTGCTTGATAGCGGCTGCGAGCTAGATGCTATCGCTGTCGGTGCTGAACCCTGTGACCTCGATGTCTCACCAGCGGTTTCCTGAGTGGGTGAAGCGTAATAGCAATTTGCTGCACCATTGGGTCGCCTGCTGCAACGCCGACATACAGGATAAGTGTGGTCGCATGCAACTTTGCGGCGACGGCACGGTTCACATGCCTGTTTCTTGCCGTTGCGACGAGTGACTAGCGGACTTGACATAGCAGCGGTTAGTTTGTGGAGGCGGAGATGGACAAGAAGAATGAACGGCGTTGAAAGACGGTGCTTACGATGAGAACCGAGCACCGAGCACCGAGCACCGAATGGCACTGATAGGCTGGTGGGCTGGTTGTTGGGAGGGGCTGGTTAGTGCTTATGGTATTCCCGTACTTGGTGCATTACCTGCATATGATACAAGCCTAAGGGGAAAAGAGGATAGCGGAATTGGTTTGGTGTCAGATCGACCATTTTGGTGTAAGCGCTTCCACTGTTTCATTTTCACCTCGAGGTTGCCAGTTTTCTTTCCGCTCCTCCAGTAACTAAATGAAATACTCTTTTATCTGGTGAAGCTAGTGAAAAACATTTTGTTATTTATTATTTCGGTTCTATTGAAATATCTTGAAGTATTGTTCACGTTGCTGGGTCAATAGATTGAGCGACAATGTCTCGTAACACATGCATCGGCGTGTGAGTCAGACCATAACTCACGTAGCGAATCGCTGACTTGAAACACGTGCGGGGCATGAGAAGTCCAGCACAATAACATCAATGACTTCGCTCTAGACTTTGAACAATTCATTTTCATCAACGCATCTAACCATTCTTTTCGCTTCACCAAATTCACCATGACTGTATCCAAGGAAGATCTGCTCAAAGACTCCGAGTTTGACCCAAACGGCGTCGAGCGCATCGCCTTCCGCAAAGTCAAACACCCCATCGCAATCGTCGAACCAGACCCAACATGGCCTGAACATTTCGACCTTGCAAAGAAGCGTATTGAAACTGCCATCGGCGACACAGCCATCTCCATCCATCACGTCGGCTCAACCAGCGTCCCCAATCTTCCCGCAAAAGCGGTTATCGATATAGATCTCACAGTCCGCGACATCAACGACGAAGCCTCCTACGTATCACAGCTAGAGAGCCAGGGATTTCATTTCCTGCTCAGAGAGCCGCATTGGCATGGTCATCGCTTTTTTTGCGATTACGGGGATGTACCGACTAATTTGCATGTTTGGGGGCCGGATTGTCCTGAGGCGGCGAGACATAAGATCTTTACGGATTGGTTGAGGAAGAATGAGGATGATAGGAAGTTGTATGAGAACATCAAGAGGGAATCTGCTGCGGCGAGTATTGCGAGTGGGGAGGATGTCATCGAATATAATAATAGGAAGCAGAACGTGATTCGGGAGATTCTGCGCCGGGCGTTCAAGGATTTGGGGTATCTGTAAAGGCAAAAGGTTGATCAGACAGACGTAAAATCAACTGGTTCGACAATTCAGTTGCATAATCTGACTATTGAGAAGACTCTGATTGCCTTTTTGATGCTTGAAGACGATTAAACATCTTCTTCGCTGGCTCGTCATGGACGAACCCTATCCAAGGAAGCTGCTCATCCACCATCATCGCCCGAGCATCCGGCCATGAAAGACCAACGTCTACCATTCCATCCCACAGATCTCGAACTACGCGATTTGAAACATCGACCGTCGAAAGCAATCCCATCATCACAAGCCATATACCGAATGCCTTGTTGCTGTACTGTACCATGTAGCTCGTTTCCAGCTGACTACAAAGTCTCGACAAGTGTAATCTTCGGATGGGACTAAGTGATAGTGTCGTGAGGAACCCAAGTATTCCAAGCCGGATTGCTTCCTCCTTATCCGAGGGATCGTTTTCTTCCAAGCTCAGTAGCTGTGTCTGCATGGTGCTGACCTGGGGCTGGACTTCTTCCCATATCATACCTATGCCCATGCTCATTGATTCCGTAGCATGTTGAGCCAAAGCCTGCAGGTTCTGAAAAGCCTCAGTAACTGTCAAAGAGGGCACTTCCAGCTTCTCCAAGATACTCGATTTTCCGATCGTTGGAACTGTGCTATAGGGATATTCTAATGCAAGCCGCAAAGGTCTACCTGTGGCCAACGCCAACCTCAGATCGAACTGCTGTATCTTGAAAAGCAGCTTCGCATCCCAACCTGTAGGCAATCGATCTCTAATGATAAGTAACCGCCCGACACCCTCTAAATGCATACCCATAGCATCAAAGTCCTGCATCGCCTCAGCCGTGAACAGCAAAATCAGTATCGTCAGGACTGTCGTTGGAGATTGTTGGTTTACGGCTTGATGCAGGCCTTGATTCAAGGTAGAGAGCATGTTGCAGAGGAGTTGTTGGGTTTTAGAGGACAAGCGGGTGTTTTCGGTGAGATCGGTTACAGCTGATGATGCCATGTTGAGTGCGTTGAGGATAGTCTTATCGTGGTAGACGAGGAGGAGGTTGTCTGTCCAGCGGGTTTGGGCATTGACGGTCTGTTCGAGGGGATAGATTGAGTCGAGAATGACGTTGCATCTCATCACTTCAACGATGTGACATCAGTAAGCTGTTGAACTGGGGGCAGTGTGTTTACTCACCCATATGTAGCACTGAAGGTGGTAGAACTGAAGAGTCAAAGCCGATGTCATCGATGCTCATGCGCATTTGTGTGGGCAATGACCCAGAAAGACTAGCATGCGCCAACTCCAGACGATTCGTCACAAGAATGTCTTCAACATCCGTTCGGATAACTTCCTTTTTTCTCTCCTTAGTCTTTTTCGCTTTTCTTTTCGACCGTCGCGAATCCTGTCGTACATTGACACCCTTCATGCACCAACTTCTGATAGCGGCTCGACTGCTGGGGTCCGAGGGGCGACCAGTCCCGTCGACGGTCAGAAATGTGAAGTTGCTGACTGCCATGATTATCTTAGATCTTTAATTCTTGCTTGAAAGGAGAACTTAGAGAGTTTATCTGAAAAGGGATTGTAATGTGGACAAACACTTATTATTGCTGACAGGCGGAGCGAATGCGAGACTGCTGTACTGAACCCACATTAATCAGCGACGATCAGTGACCAGACTGCTGTCCTATTTCGTCTTAGCGCAGATTGTGTTTCAAAGTCCGAATCCTTCGGAGTTGAATCCTTCCGACTCCGCTAATTTGCCCTCTGACTAATCTGTCCAATGATGGTCGATTCATTGTGTGGCTTGGACTACTAACCACTTTGGGTATGCAGTCTGGTCGCGGTGACAGATCTTGGGAAGACAATTGTTGACCCGAGCGAAGACATATTATTCAGTCTCAATCTGCGCGCTCTAGTTGGTTGAACTATCTGCGGGTCTAACATTTCGATGATGCCGAGTCATAAGGTGGTTGAACCAGAATGATGTCCTAAAACGGATGCAAAATGATTGTAGTCGACAAGGTGCCGTGTTGTCAAACGTGTATTCTCAAGAAGTTACGAGATATAAAATATCTCTCTTGACTCTCTACAAAGATGAATATGATCATTCAATTCCATCAATTTCGTCACTAGTTCCATCTTTACAATGACAGTCCAAAGCTCTAAGTTCGCCAGCGCCTCCTCCAAGCTTCCAGCACTTACCCTAACCCCACTCCGCTTTTTGTTCAAGTCCCAATTCACCACACCACAACCAACGCCAAAAGATCTCGATCTATCAGGCCAAACAGCTATTATCACTGGTGCCAACAATGGAATCGGCTTCGCTTGCGCCCAACTCCTTCTCCAACGCGGGCTGAGTCAACTGATTATTGCTGTCCGCTCCGAAAGCAAAGGTCGTGATGCTCTTGAGCAGCTCCGACCAATTGCCCCAGATGCCAAGATAGAAGTCTGGAAACTCGATATGGGAAGCTATGATTCTATCTCTGACTTTGTCAAGCGTTGTGAGACACTTTCTCGTATTGATTTTGTTGTTCTGAACGCCGGCATGGGCAATCAATACTTCAAAAGCAATGAGTCTACGGGTCATGAAGAAACCCTGCAGGTCAATTTTCTGTCAACCGTGTACCTCTCCGTTCTTCTTCTACCCATACTCAAGGCCAAGTCATCGCCGTCAAAGCCAGGAAGACTGAGTATCGTCAACTCCGGCACATCCATGTACTGCGAATTACCCGAAGCCAAGTCAGATTCTTTAATCGCGGCCCTCGACAAAGGATCTAATTACGATGGAATGGACCGATATGGCAAATCGAAGCTTCTTGGTCAATTGTTCGTGGACAGACTAGCGCGGTACATCGATCCCAACGACGTCATCATTAACCTGGTTGATCCCGGATTAACAAAAGACACTGGCCTCGGGAAAGACGCGACAGGTCTTGCCAAGATTATCATGACCATCTTTTCAAAATTGATCGGGCGAACTAAAGAGCAAGCAGCTTCAACGTATGTCGATGCTGCCGTTCTCAAAGGTGATGAGACACATGGGTCTTATGTCATGGATTGGCGGATCTACCCGTAAGTTCCAACTGTCGCAGATTTGTCTCAGGCACTAATTTCTTGCTAGCTTCGGGAAATTTTACTACAGTGAGGAATGTCGGGATGTACAGGACCGATTGTGGAAGGAGATGATGGGTGAGTTTGAGTTTGCGCACATGGAGAGGATTATACATTCAATGGTTAGAAGAGATTCGGGTTCATGCTGATGAAGAAGACGACGATGGAAGCTATAGATCTTGTTTTTCTGTTTGTTTGTTTTCTGCACGATCCTTTCCTTGAACTTGTAATACTACTCATTTTGCCAATACACCACCATCTTTATTCCTCGGCTAAAGTCAGCACTGACCCGTTATCGGAATCTCGCGATATCGATAAGATTGCACTTTCCCTGATGTCACCCTCTGATAAGAAGACTCAGGCACGCGAGTCTAGATTCACCTGTCAAAAACAAGCCAAGACGGTATCGGCAGCCCAAAAGATCCCTCCTGCACAACACCAAACGATATATAATGCACAACCCCTGAAATCACGGACCAATCTCACAAATCAAGCGTCCAACTCTAAAAGTCCCTTCGGCAGACAGTCTCCAAACAGGAGACCCTTGCAACTCCCCTGAATGCCAAGGATCTAGACTAGGTTGGAGTCGATATGATTGGTGCACCACTCTTGAAATCTAGTCCGATCTTCGCTGCGCTTGGCTCAAAGAGGGAGGTTCGAGATAATGAACGACTGGGGAATCGGAGCATATTCAGGAACTTATGATTGTCGCATGGGAACTTCTGCTTTTTGGGTTCTGAATGCTTGATACGGTAATTGCTCCCATGTGACGCGATAACCTCGCTTCGCGACCTACCTTATCTGGTTCCGCAGGTGCCGTAATAGTGATCGTCCATACTGTAAAGTCTAATATATAACATGTTTCCCAGGCCTTGATGTTACTGTAGTTCGCCAAGCTCTCCTCTTCACTCTCTTTTACAGACCACACTCATTATTGGTCTTGTCATTCATTCTTTTACTTGTCACTCTTTTGATCAAGAACACACTCTTTTATTATGGTTCGCTTAGGACTTACAGCACTGCTTTTCGCAGGGCTGTCATTTGCTCAGGATGAGCTGTCTCAACCTCCCCAGCCTGAACAGGGCACCGTGGCTCACCTTCCCGGTGCTTACATCTTCGAGTTCGAGGAGAGTCAGGATGCGTCCCTCTTCTACAAGGAGGCTGATGACAAGTCTACCACGCGTGTCAAATTCGACTACGATCTCTTCAAGGGCGTTTCCATCCAGTTCGATGATGTCGCCTCTGCTGAGGATCTGGCCGCCAAGATGGCTAGTCTCCCCGTCGTCAAGAATGTCTGGCCTGTCAAGGTCTACGGCATTCCTAAACCCCGTGTCGAGTGGACTGCTGAGCCTGGCATGAAGGCTCCTCTTTCGAAGAGAGCTGCTAACGATACTGCTGATACTTTCTCGCCGCATGTCATGACTCAGGTTGATAAGCTGCGCAAGAAGGGTATCACTGGACATGGTATCAAGGTTGCTGTTATCGACACTGGTATCGACTACAAGCACCCTGCCCTTGGTGGTTGCTTCGGTCCTGACTGTCTCGTTTCTTTCGGTACGGATTTGGTTGGTGATGACTACGATGGTTTCAACGCTGTTCACCCCGATGATGACCCTATGGACTGTGGTGGTCACGGTACCCACGTTGCTGGCACCATTGCTGCTCAGACCAACCCCTTCGGTTTCACTGGTGCTGCTCCTGGAGTCACTCTCGGTGCCTACCGAGTCTTCGGTTGTGATGGTGAGGCTGGTAACGACGTCCTCATCGCCGCCTACAACCAAGCTTACCAAGACGGCGCCGACATTATCACTGCCTCTATCGGCGGTCCCAGCGGTTGGTCCGAGGAGCCCTGGGCTGTCGCCGTTTCTCGAATTGTCGAGAAGGGTGTGCCATGCCCTGTCTCTGCTGGTAACTCTGGCGATGTCGGTATGTTCTACGCCAGCACTGCTGCCAACGGTAACAAGGTCATGGCTATCGCTTCCTACGATAACAGCCAGTACATCTCTCTTCTAAAGCAGCACTACTACACTGTTGATGGCAGCGACAAGAAGATTGGCTTTGGTATGACTGCTGGTACCCCCGGTGATTGGGATGATGTCAAGCTTCCCATCTGGGCACCCAGCCTGGATACTACTGTCGCTGACGGTGGTTGTGACCCTTACCCTGCCGATACCCCTGATCTCAGCAAGTTTATCGTCCTTGTTCGTCGTGGAACCTGTACTTTTGTCCAGAAGGCTCAGAACGCTGCTAAAGCTGGAGCCAAGTACATCATCGTCTACAACAACGCTGGCGGCGCCAACGAGATCAACGTCTCTGAAGTGAAGGAAATTGTTGGTTCTGGCATGGTTACCGCCAAGGTCGGTGCGCAGTGGATCGGTCTTTTGAAGGAGGGCTCCAAGGTCACTCTTCAGATGTCCAACAAGTCCGATGGAGACGTTATCATGGAGGAGAGCAAGAACGACAAGACTGGTGGTGCCGTCAGCACTTACTCTTCTTGGGGACCTACTTGGGAGATGGACGTCAAGCCCCAGTTCGGTTCCCCCGGTGGCAACATTCTTTCCACTTACCCTCTTGCCAAGGGTGGTTATGCTGTTCTCTCTGGAACTTCCATGGCTTGCCCTCTCGTCGCCGCTACCATCGCCCTTATCGCCGAGGTCCGTGGAACTCTCGATCCCGAGACCATTGAGAACCTTCTGGCTTCGACCTCCAACCCTCAACTCTTCAACGATGGTACCAGCTTCTCTGACTACCTCGCTCCTGTCCCTCAACAGGGTGGTGGCATGATCCAGGCCTACGACGCTGCGTACTCTACTCTCTTGACCGATGTTTCCAGCCTGTCCTTCAACGACACTGATAACTTCATCAAGGTTCGCAACTTCACTCTCCACAACACTGGCAAGAAGGAGGTTGCTCTCAGTGTTTCGCACATCCCTACCAAGAGCGTCTACACTCTTGAGAAGGACAGCATCTATGCTTCTGCCTTCCCCAACGATGTCGTAGAGGCTCACGCTGAGCTCAAGTTCAGCGAGGCCAAGGTTTCCCTGGCTGCTGGTGAGAAGGTCACCATTGAGGTTATGCCCACTGCTCCTGAGGGTCTTGATGCCAAGCGTCTCGCCCTTTGGTCTGGTTACATCGCCATCAACGGTACTGACATCTCTCTGTCTCTTCCCTACCAGGGTCTGACCGGCTCTCTGCACGACGCTACTGTTCTCGGCTCCGATGACACATGGATCGCCAAGTCCAACGACAAGGACAACCTTACTCCCGTCCCAGCCAACACAACCTTCATCCTCCCCGTCAAGGGCCAGAACGCCACCGCCACCCAGCCCGCCCCTGCTTTGGCCTGGAACCTCGCCCTAGGATCAGCCAAGCTCGAAGCTGAGCTCTTCCCTGTTGGTGGCAACTCTACCAAGAGTCTTGGTGCTCCTGCCGGATTCCCTGTGCAGTGGAATCCCATGGGCAAGGGAAACATTGTGTGGAACGGAAAGCTTGCTGATGGTGGATACGCCCCAGCTGGAAAGTACAAGGTCAAGTACCAGGCTTTGAGAATCTTTGGTGATGAGAAGGTGGAAAGTGACTGGGACAAGTCTGAGTCGCCTGTTTTCAGCGTCAAGTACCCTTAAGTACCGAAATGAGTATATAAGGCGAGTAGAAGTGCTCTGTGGTGGGGTGGTTTGTGGCGACCCGCGACGTTCAACCTTCTTTCGAGATAGTTTCCTTACGTATTATGAGTTATACCGTATAATGAAATAATGTATAGCCTTGTAAACTCAACTTATTTAACTACGCGACAGTGATGAAACACGAACAGGCCTCCCTAGTAACTCCAATTGTTGCTCCATTTAACCTGCCTCCAATAGAGTAAAGGAAGCATAACTCCTAGGTAGACTGAACTGGCGATCGTAGTTCACAGTAGTCAGAGTGCTCATCAAGTAGATGATCCAGTCTAGCTGGATAGCATATGTCTGTTAGTGTAACAATTTACGATTACGCCTATGTACTACTGCTCATCACCAAAGACAACTGCATGCTCAAAAGCCCACTGACGAATCGCGTCAAAGTTTCGGCATGTGTGCGGCGTGCTGAAGTCTGGCCAATGTCCCTCAAACCCATCATAGTACTTGAACGCAAAGACACCAGTGTCACTCTGACACATCAAGTTAGTTCTCAAGAACTCAATGCAGTGGTCTAAAGATCACGTCAGCTCATGTCAGCAAGGAGTGTATAGGTATCAACTTACCCAAATGCCCTCTCAAGTCCTCGTGGTCAACGTCAATGTCTCCTCCAGTATGCGAATAGTATTCCCGGTATGTAGACTGTCTGAGCAAGTTGAGGCAGTGTAGTTGATGGAAGACCTGCATTCCGACGCGATAGCCTTTCTTCCCTGTCTTGGGATCCTTGATCGTGAGCGAAGAAGGATCAAGACCAAGGTTGTCGAGCTCGTCGCGTGTAATCATCTGGTCACCGACATCGTATGTGATGTGCTCCCATGCCTTGTCAACTTCAGGACCATAGCCGATGAACTCGGTCTCTTCGGTGGTTGGTGTGATGTTGTAGCGGACGCTGTGGAAGCCAGCGACTGACTCAGCCGGCGCTACATGACCTTAGCAAAGGAAAACTATTGAAGAGAGGGTTTGCACTTACAGTAAGGATACGTCGGTATTCTCTGGCCGCTGTTAGAAAGTGATTCCGCGCGCAGTAGTAATGACGACACAAATAATGTGAGGGAAAGAGAAAGTAAGATTCCATGACACGTCCAGACAAACCAAGGGCGCTGTGAATAACGCGCGAAGCGGTTTGGCACAAAAATGTATCGTTCTGTTGGTGAAGCGAGAGGCGCTTTCTCGTCGACAAGCGGCACATCGTCGTAAGAGATAGGCTGGTACTTGGACTCCATGGTTGAATGATAACAATTAAAATAAGGACTGAAAGGTAAAAGAAAAAAGAGTATTGGTTCAAAAATGGCAGTCCTGCTGCAAGAAGAGAAGTTTGGTTGTCTTGGTGTGAGGTTTCCAGACTTCCGTGATCCCAACAATACATATAGAGTAGTGCACAGCGATGAACAGCGATTGAGCATTATCTCCGACACCCTGTGAATATGTAAGCGGATATTCGGCTCTCGAATCAATCCCTGAAACGCCAAGTCGAGACGTACAGTGAACGACGCTAGTACCATAAACGTAGTTCAGATGAGTGACAGCCACCTTTCGAGATAGTTTGCAAGTTTCATGGTTCCAAATCTTGGCCCAAAGGGCTGGCAACGTCGCATCGGCCATAAGTGGAGTTTTGGGGAGAAGGTGGTATTTCCAGGAGATCTGAAGCATTTGGTGCAGTAGCTGTGTCAGGGGTGGCGCTACGGGTAAAGCGGGTTTCATGAAACAAGCAGAAACAATAGCTGACATTCATCTTCCACCAATCATTTAATTACCCATTGAAGGTTTTCATGTTGCACATTTCGGCCGATATATCCGTTTCTCGATTGGTTGTCTCCATATTGGCCACCAAGAACCTCCTCGATAGTCACTAACATGTAGGGAGAGAGTATCATGAAGCGCGCTACTACTATCACGTCAAGACTCGCCTACCCAAGGGAACGGCAATGCGGCATTATTCCCAAACACTTTGAGTCTTGTCAAGGTATTCGCGTTTGAGTATCCTGAGAGTTGGGAGGCCTGGACTCGAGATCTATTCTGAGGGATAGAGTACAGGATGACAGTAGTGAAAGCGTCATCTGAACGTTGAGATGAAGAGTATAAGAGGCTCCTGAATTTCTACCACAAAATAATCGTACCATTCCATCTCATCTTCACTTCTCATTCATCTGATCATTGCTTGACGCAATCATCTCTTCTTCCTTTCAATTCATTTATATCCAAGGCTAGTCCTTTTCATTCTACACTTTCTTTATTCTACCTGCCGGCCAGACTTCATTCAGTCCTTCATTAACACACATCATTCAATATGTACTTCTCCAACATCATCGTCAGCGCTCTTGCCGCTCAGGCTTTCTCTCGTGATGGCCAAGTTCCTAGTGCTGGAAAGTTCGCAGTATGTTTCTCCTCGCAATCGCTCAAGTTTGCAACTAATCTTCTTTAGGCCTTGATGGTTGCTGGTGCCATTCCAGGAAGCGCCCTGCCAGTCTTTACCACTCTTGAAACCCGAGAGGTGAGATTTGATCCAATACATCAGTGACTCATCGGCTAATACAAGACAGCCCCATCACCAAGGCGGCCAGAACAACCAGAACAACCAGGGCAACCAAGGTCAGCAAGGAAACCAGGCGGCTCAAGCGAACCAAGGCCAGAACCAGAACCAGAACGGTAACAACAACAACAACAATGACAATGGATGCAACGCCAAGCGCGACGAGGAACTTGTCGCCCGTCACCACCAGGGTGGACAGAACAACGGCGGCAACGCTAATGCTAATGCTAATGCCAACAACAACTGCAATGGCAACGGTAATAACAAGCGAGATGAGGAACTCGTTGCCCGCCACCACCAAGGAGCCAAGAACCGAGGTGGACGCAAGAACAACAAGAGAGATCTTGAGGTCAGACACCACCAAGGTGCTAAGAACAAGGGTGGCAGGAACAGGGGCAACAACAAGCGTGATGGGGAGCTCTTCGTTCGTCACCATCAGGGCGCCAAAAACCGAGGTGGACGAAAGAACAACAAGCGAGACCTCGAGGTCAGACACCACCAGGGAGGTCAGAACAACGGTGGTAACAACAATGCTGCCGCTGCCAATGGAAACCAGGGAAACAATAACAATGCTCAGAACAACAACGGACAGAACAACGCTGGTAACAATGGTAACAACAACGCTCAGAACGCCCAGAACAACAACAATGGACAGAACAATGCCCAGGGCGCTCAGGATAACAATGGCTGCAACAGCAAGCGAGACTTGGAAGCCCGTCACCACCAAGGAGGACAGAACAACGGTGGCAATGCTAATGCTAATGCTAATGGCTGCAACAACTAAACGATCGCTGATGTGCTTGGAATGAGATGTAGACTGGAGGTCCTTAGACAGTTAGGATGGGAATGACAGGATGCTTGGATATTAGTGGCTGGTCCATAAATAGCAGTAGCTAATACACTAAACGTTACATTGAAACAGCCAACACGCTACTGTCACCTGTGATTCGTGAGAAATCCATTTGAACCCCGCTTTCAGGAATCAGGGTCCTGCACGTGATACCCTTCAGCAATACCTCCAATAACCCATGTAAACACTGACAGTAGGAATACGGTGGAAGTCAAGGAGTATAGTCACTCCACAGTCTCTACCAACATAGTGCTACTATACTTTGACGTTCAAGAAAACTCTTTTCTCCCAACATTAATGTTATTAAACATCTTATCGTCTCATGCAGTGGCTTCGGCTAGAACATCTCACACCCATGTCTTTAAGTGGGCTATCAGACCACTTTGAAAACTCCTTCAAATAACCCGTCGACATTTTTCTGTGTGTCCAAAATCGATCTTTCTACATAACATTTCCTCATCAATATCAACAAAATGCCGCCCAAGAAAGCTGAGCCCGTAATCGACAATGTGGTCGCCTTCGGCCGAGTTAAGAAGAACCTGAAGATGGGATGTGTCGGTCTTCCTAACGTTGGCAAGTCGAGTTTGTTCAACCTCTTGACGGAGCAGAGTGCTGCGGCGGAGAATTACCCTTTCTGTACTATTGAGCCTAATGAGGCGAGATGTGCTGTTCCTGACGCGAGATATGTAAGGTTGATGTGTTTGTGAGATTGAGGAGATGGCTGACTGGTGTAGGACTTTCTTTGCGACCTTTGGAAGCCCCCGTCTATGTACCCTGCTTATCTCCAGGTCACTGATATTGCTGGTTTGATCAAGGGTGCTTCTCAGGGTGAGGGTCTTGGTAATGCCTTCTTGTCGCATATCCAAGCTGTTGATGGTATTTTCCACATCGTTCGGTAAGAAGCACATAACCATCTCTTAAGACCTTTTCTAATCAGTTGTTGTAGAGCTTTTGATAATGATCAGGTCTTGCACGTCGATGACTCGATTGACCCCGTTCGTGACTTGAGTAAGTTGAAAAGAGTCTATGTATGGGAGGACTGGAGCTAACGCGCGTGCAGACACCATCCAGAGCGAGCTCTGCAAGAAGGACCTAGGTAAGCGCCTCCTCAAGGAAGGGCTTAGGGCCAACTAACGATTGTTCAAGATATTCTTGATAAGCAGATCGTTGCTGAGGAGCTTATTGTCAAGAAGGCAGGTGGCAAGTACAAGATGCTTCCTCTCTTCTATGAGACAACATCCAAGATCCGAGCTGTAAGATCTCCGACACTTCACAGCAGATTGTGCATTTGCTCACCATAATAGATGCTCGAGAAAGACCAACCCGTCAGAGACGGAAGCTGGACACCAGCCGAGATCGCCCTCATCAACGAAAAGATCCAACTCATCACCACCAAGCCAATCATCTACCTCGTCAACTTGACCATGAAGGACTACCTCCGACAAAAGAGCAAGTACCTTCCCTCCATAGCGAAATGGGTCGCCGAGCATGGTGGTACATCCAAGGATATCATCCCCTTCTCGATCGAGTTTGAGGAGAAGCTGCATAGCATGAAGGATGACCCTGATGCTCAGGCTGAGTTTCTTAAGGAGAGCAAGGTCAAGTCTAAGTTGGATAAGATTATCACTGAGGGATTTACCAAACTTGGTCTGCAGTATTACTTCACTGGTAAGTTATCTTCTAGCCAAGTTTAACGTGATGTTTGTTAACTTGTATAGCTGGTGAGAAGGAAATTAGGTGTTGGACAATTCCCCGAGGATGTTTGGCACCTCAAGCTGCCGGTGCCATTCACAGCGATTTCGAGCGAGGCTTCATCAAGGCTGAGGTGGTGGCCTACCAAGACTTCCATGATCTCTGCGAGGGTAACAAATCGATGGGGCCAATCAAGGCTGCTGGAAAGTACCGCCAGGAAGGAAAGTCATATGTTGTCCAAGACGGCGATATTATTCACTTCCAGTTCAGTAGGTTATACCCTTTTTTCCGCCTTTGTTTCTGTGTTTTCTAACAATTGTCCCAGATGTCTCAAACAAGAAATAGTCACAGCACAGAGGGAAAAAAGCAACATGAGTAGTCTCGGAATGATAGATATTAAATTAAATGATAGATCCAGTATGTTGTATCAGTATCAGCCCACATTAAACAGCTCTCTTGGGCTTCTTGGTGACGATCTTGCCCTTGCTGTCATACCAAATCTTCTTGGCCTTGACCTGGCGCAGATAATCCTTGCCGGAAGTCTTAGCATCATGGTAAAATACCCACCACTGCCCCTTGTACTTGACAATGCTACCATGAGTAGTCCAGCCCTCAACAGGCTCAAGGATTCTTCCCTGGTAAGTGTAAGGTCCGTACACACTCTTGGAAGTGGCGTAGACCATATAGTGGGTTGTGCCAGTGGAGTAGCTGAGGTAGTACATGCCGTTGTACTTGTGAATAAAGGGACCCTCGAAGAATCGTCGGTCATAGTCCTCGACAAGCAGAGGCTTCTTGGTCTTGGGGTCGAGAATCTTGATGTCTCGGGGCTTCTCTGCAAGAGTGTGCATGTCATCGCTCAACTTGGCGATTTGAGGGCTAAGGGCAGCAGTGCCGTTGGGAGGACTGGCTCCTGACTCGTTGTAGTTGTTCTTGTCCTGCCATCGCTCGAGCTGACCACCCATGAGACCGCCCCAGGACAGGTATGCCTCGTCATCATCGTCGACGAAACTGGCGGGATCCATACTGAAAGTGTTGGGGATCCAGCTCTTGTCGGGAGTGAAGGGTCCACCAGGGGTGTCTGAGACAGCGACACCGATTCTGAAGATGCCGTCCTTGTCCTTGGCGGGGAAGTAGAAGTAGTATTTGCCGTTCTTGTGGGCAGCATCAGGAGCCCACATCTGTTCAGAGGCCCATGGGACATCGTCCACTGAGAGAACCACACCATGGTCTTCGGGGAGTGAACCGTAGATCTTGTCGATGGAGTAGACGACGTAATCTTTCATGGCATACTGGCCTCCATCAGGGGAATTCTCAAGACCGGCGTCCCAGTCATGCGAAGGGTAGAGCCAGAGAGTGTCGTTGAAGACATGGGCCGAAGGATCCGCGGACCATCTGCTAGTGATGAGCGGACAGTCGGTGGCAACGCTCTGACCAGCGAAAGCGAGGAGAGCCGAGGCTGGGAACAACAAATTGGACTTCATGATGAGATCCCAGAACTGTGTGGTAGTTTATTGTGAGTCTGAATTGGCTGCTCTACTGCTGATCTATAGGCGATGTCTCCATCCTTATATACTCATCCACCCTTCCACCCTCGCCTTGGATGAACTGCTGTGTGGGTTTCCTGGATGTAATTTCCTTAAACTTTGACATATCAGCCTATTCCCCGCAAAGCATGGCAACGTTGCGGGGTAAACCCTTGGCGTAATGGATTCCCCGGATAAATCACCAGGATCAACCGACTTACAAAGACGTTCTTGGAGGATTCTAGCTTACAAGTAGACGAATAAGCATCATCGTCGTCTTACTATTTTTCTGGGCGTAAGCTAAAATGTCTTGATATTAACGTTGTCATTGAGGCTAAATGCCAGTTGCAGGTCTTGGACCTCTCAGTCATCAACTAGTCATTGACTTGGAAAGATCGACATTGAGATGGTTGTATTGGGAATGGGCCGAACGTCATCGCGAATCAGAGACTGGCGCGCTTAAACTGCCGCTCGTTTAATTACGTGAGTAAGCATGCACTCGAGCGGAATCGGCTTTCTTCCCAGGGACATTTCACTGTTACCCAGTTCATGCACAGCCTCAATGGATACCGGTTGTTTTGCTAGTACAGAAGATCAACGCATGGTCATGTCCAATTAAATTATTACTACTTTATATAAATATTCTACATATTCTTGATATTGTTAAGCGGATGCGTATAATGAGTCGCATCTATGAAATTCTGTTCCTGCGCATGGTGAAACCCAGCGTGTATTCTCTTCACGAGGGTGTCAAGAAGCATCTGACGCATGTCGTTCGCAGGATAGTCCTTGTGGAACCAGTGATGACGGATGAAGACTCCACCACAGCTCTTGTCCCCAATGTAAGGAGCTCCATTTCCATCCATGCATGGAATTGTGCGCACGTCATCCGGACGATTGTAGTCGTAGCGAACATGATTCGAAAACGCAGCTTGTTCATGCGCCCAGTCGTGAGCCCATTTGCTGCAATCTTTGTATTTCGTATCGGTGGGACATTGATTCCAGTCGTGGAAAAGTTCTTGGGTTCGGTTACTTTGGCGAGCGACCATGAAGCCGGTATTTTGCATGACTTTGCCTTTGTTGTCGCGGTTGCGAGGGGAGTCGGGGTCGTTGGCTAGGGCGATGAGGGTATTGTCGGTGATGTTCCAGAGGCTCATGAGCCATTCGAAGGGAATCTCGGGGTACATGAAGACGGCGTCGGCGTCGAGAAAGACGACGGTTTCGTGTGTCTTGAGGGCTTCTTTGATCATTGGGACTTTTACCCATGTTCCGTGACGGTTGCGATAGTCGGGCGCTCGAATGAATTGGTAGTCGTATCCGTGAATCATAGCTGTAGAACGCGCTGGTTAGAATATTTTTCCCAACTCGGAAACAAGATCGGCTTACCGTATAAATAGTGGTTCATCATTCCGCCGGTCCTTCCAGTCATTTCCTCCGCCTTCATAGACGTTTTGTTCATCATGGCGCCAGCGCCAGTGTCAAGTCGTGTATCGACATCAAGAATGAGCAGCTTCTTCTTCTGTGGCGCCCATCGCTGGTTCTTCTTATTGATCTTGTAGTGATATCCCTCTTTCGATATGAAGTTGGTCGCGTTGATGTCGTGGAGGAAGGGCTTCCAGATATGGTGCATCAGCTCCGGCGTGTTTTCGGCTAATGTCACTGGTAGAGGTGTCGATAGCTTATGTCTTACCGATCACGAGTCAGAAAGGATACACGAGATGTGCATACAAGCGATCACTTACCGAAATGCCAAGTCGCTGGTGGATGGGAAATAGAAGAGCCAGGAGTGTACGGCCAGGCCAAAAATCACCAGAATGCCCATCGCCAATAGCACACCTTTCCGCCTATTGGCACGGAGGAGAAACAGGTGATCCATGACTGGTGTTGGGAAGCCGAACGACTTGGACATTCTAACAGAGCTGTTAAAATGAAGGTCAAGGAGATCAAACAAGGACAGAGAGGTAGAAGAGGAACATGGTACGGGGAACAACCGACGGCGCGGGCACCACTCTAATAATACCGAAAACTCAATCTCTCTGTGTCAAATAAACCCTCTCACGTTCGAGAACGGCCAGAAGGTTTTAGGGGCGCAAAGAGGAGCCAAATGTGTCGGATCCAACCGAGACAGACTAGACTAGAGGCTTATCTTATCGGCTTTACGAGGTGGGCTCGTCAATCTCTAAACGATGTCTCATTGGGAGCTCCGTAAAGCTTGTCTCTTGATCAGCCATTCACAAGAACTGGATTGTCCACGCCCCTCTCGTTTGGCGTGCCGAATATCCAGCATCATTGATGCCGTTATCCGATAGTTCGGTCGAATTGACATTTTCAGCCATCCTCTTTTTTTTTTCGGTCCAATTGACTATTGTGTCAGAATACGATAGTTGGCTCTAGTGTGTGGCCTGACTCTGACTCGTCGCTGAAGAATCCACCTTGACAGCCCCCGATTTCCGTATGGCGCTTCTTGAGGCGGAAACTCTTCCGTTTGCAGGTGTCGATAAGCCTTACGACTCCTTTTTGGATGCGCCAACCGTCGATCTCGATGTTCAAAGGATCATACGCTGTGTCCAATTGCATTAATTGATTGGACGTTAAAGTTGAACTTGGGGACGTTTTGGGACGGCCTGAAATGGAGATAATTTACCATAACTTTCACATGCATCGTTTATCGCTCATTCTATTATTAAGTATCGCCTGATTAAGAGGCTGTGCAGTTGGTTGATGTTCCGCCACCAACACGAGATGGGATGAAAGACAGATGTCAATTGAGCTGAGATACTACGTAGTAATGTGTGGCTGGCTGATAAGGAAAGACAAACATGATCTAGTGGGCAGTAGCCTAACAATAGCACATTTTAGCTATTGCTCTAGTGCACTCGGCAATCTCCAGAACCCCTTTCCACTCTTCGCGACCGTTAAATAAAGTGCTCCAGACTCTCATACATAAATCCCAGATGTCATTCACATCAAACCGTTCGTCCTTGGCATCGCCCAAACGTGTTTGCCAATCAATACTTCCCATCGTTAGTGCAAAGTCCAGACTGTTGAGCTTATCATGGACTCACAATAGGGGTCATCGTGGATATCATTTAGCGACAGTGGCACTATTCAGGTAGAGGTTGAAATACCTATCTCTACATCGCCCATCCCATGCTTAGGGAGTAGGAGCAAGAAGTGCAACCTGGGCGCAAGTGGCTGAGCATGTGCCAAAGGCAGCGTTGCAAAGGAGGATACTGGCAGGAGCTGTGGCTCCAAAGGTGGCTCCCCAGGTAAACCCGGCTGCGGAGTAGCAAGCCATCACGACGCCAGCACAGCCAGATTGACAGGCGGCGTAAGCGAGTGGACCCGCGGAGACGGTGGATGCGGCGCAGGCGATCGCAATGAGGGGGGTGGTAGGCTTCATGATGATGTTTTGACGGGAGGTAGTGTGTTCTGTATTGTTTTTTCGTCGTAGGTGACGGTGATTCTTGGGCTGGTGAATACTAAACGTAGAAGCTCGGTTGCTGATGATAAGATGGAAAGATGGAAAATGAGAATGACAGAGGTTGTCAGATCTGATGATAATATACTGCTTACGGACAAAGAAGAAGTGAATGGTGGGCCTCCCGCAGTCAGCGAGCCTCATTCTGACGCATGGTTACACAAGGTCTTTAATCATCATTCGCTGGCTGTAATCCTCTCCAACCACGCGGTGAATGATACTTCTTTGTTCATTTTAGGTAACCTTGTTTATCTTTACTTTAACTGAGAGCTTTCACTTGGGTGAGCTACATGAGAATAGTTTCAGTATATTCTCAGATACCTGTGCATGAATAAGGCAATTAACAAGGATTTATTAATTGTTAGAGACTAATTCTACAATCATAATGCAGTTTATTGAGAAAGTTAATTTATTAGGTTTTCTATGATCATCGTGTGCTTGTCCAAATTTGTTCATTTACTCTGACTCCTGTTTATAATCCCAGATCTGTTATTCGTATCGAGCTATTCCTCCCTGAGAACATGGGACCAGCCTAGACCCTCATCGTACTCCACAGTTACCAGTGCCTTCTATTGCAGTGTTAGCTGTGTGGCTAAGTGAGGACTATGGTTAGCATCATGAACTCACAGTAACCCGCGCTGTGGATGTCTCTCTTGACAGCAAGAAATGTGTCGGACTACAGATATATGGGCTGGGACCTTTCTCTAAATCCCATTTCGTACATGCAATCAAGGACGTTAGGGCAACCACAGAAAGTCAAGCAAACGTCGAACACGATGTTGCATGTCTGGATAGTCTGAGTTGAAGACACATCGGTCGGAACAGCCGAAACCCAGTTATAACCAACTCGGGAGTAGCAGTTCGCTACTTGCGCGGCACAGCGAGCTTGACAAAGGTGGTAGGAGACGTGGCCTGCTGAGATGGTCGATGCCACGAAGGTGAGGACGTTGAGGGGAGTGGTAGGCTTCATGATGATGTGTCTTGATGGAAAGCCGTTGTGTTTCGTCTGGGTCTCTTGGTGTATGTTATGATATTTTGGATTTGCAAAAGTCCGTTGTGTCAGATGATTGATGATGATGGAAAGAGGGAAATATGAGAACTGCAGAAGTATCTGATGCTGAAATACTCCTCACGAACAAAGCGACTGCCAGGTCTCCCGCAGCTACTCGGGGTTTGCTTGTGACACATCTGGTGATAAAGATGCCCGCAATGCGTACTTAATAAAACAACACTTTTGATCATACAAACTGTTATTCAACAGTTATCATTTCTGTTGTCTCCCGCAGTTACAGAGTCTCATTTACTAGAACATGGCGACACAGGACCTTCTTTCATCACTTGCCAGCTGTATTGAACAGTGGCCATGGCTGAATGAAGTTTCTTTGTTAGTCTTGGGAACCCTAGCTATCTTCACTTTGTTTCCAAGTTTCCCTTGTGCAGCTGCAGAGCAGCAATCCATGTTTGAGAGCAGCCGCGTGTGTCAGGCTATCATTCTTTCTTATAAGTCAATTCCAGTTGTAATGTAAGGCGCTTTATTATTCAGCGAAACTTCATTCAACAAGGTTGTGTAAGAAAGTACTGAACCCATTAGTCAATGCTCCCATTTCTCAATGTTCAGGCCTTGATCAGGTACTTTGACAATAGCTTTGGTGATTTTGAAAGTTGACAAAACTAAGTTAGTATACCTTCATCTAGACCGTTATTCTAATAATGGAAAATCAATGGGACAAAGTAAAGGATATATATTGGCTTCCAACGATCGTTTCTGTTATTTAGTTATTTCATATAATTGGGATAATATCATACCAAACTCCAGAATTCAACAAAGAACTATTGTCATTCGCTATTCCGTATAAGACACAAATCAACACTGTTTTCCAGATTATAACATGGCTTATTAGTAAGCTGCGAGCCGGGACCTCTCCGTCGGGGCTCATCAATGCCATCCAGAGCTGAGAACTTGGGAGAGCTGACAGTTGCGAAACTATCCGCAAGTGGCCAAGGAATGCCTCAATGCACTCCAATTCGTACGTGGCCCTTCTTAGGTGCAGTAATTCGCCAATGAGCTCCAGTTTGTCAAGTGGCTCAAAAGAACTGTTATTCAATGTCTAGCGTATCCTTTGAAAGATAAACTCGGTACAATCGGACAGAAGACCGTCACGGGGGCGCGTCATATCCGAGGTTTGTGTCTCTTCAGACTCAAGCGATGCGGCGATATCGAGCAAGGTAAGCGTATCTCGGTAAAGCTTAAAACGGCGACAGCTTGAACTTTGCTGAACGTCGGAAGATTCTTCGAATTCGACCCAGTCATCGATTTTGTGTAATAATCGGAGGATATTGTCTCTAACCTCAGTCCTCCGGCTTTGTTGGAAGCCAGCTACATATTTCCTAAAAGCAGCCTCGCTCTCTAACAGCTTTGCGGATATGGCGAGGATTTGGTGGCATGGGCAATCTTCTATTGAAGGATGATCATCCAGAAGACACTGGCTATGTTCGCCAGGGAATATTAAGTCTGATATATGGTTGGGCGGGTGATTCAGATTCAGTCTCTTGAAGTAAGGACTGTTCGACACAAGAGCGTTGAGAGGTCGTGTCAGTTGCATGTTTTGCCAAGGAAAGACGACGGGAGCAAATTCTGGCGTCAAGGCTGTCAACATCTTGAGGAGGTTTGGAAGCTCTCTGGAAGGTAGCAAAAGCCAAGACCGACATCGGGGACATTCCGACCTGTGGTCAATGCAGCCCTTCATGCGGATCTCAGTGGTCTCGGTGTTCGTTGAACTATGCTGTGCAGATTCTGCCTGAGCCGTCGTAGAGTTCGAGGAATACGAATAGTAAGAAGCCCTGCTTTCGAGGGTCATTTCCGAAACTCTGGAACCATTTTCTGGCTCCGGGTTCTGATTCAGGTCTTGCTGTTCTTCCTCTGTCTGCTCAATGTCTTGCGTCTGGGGCAAGGTCATGAGGTCCATTTCTCCACGAGCATTTCTGACAGCAAGCTTGTTTCGCGCAACCTGCTGTTGCTCAGGTGTAGAAAGATCTTCTTGGATAGACGCAGCAGTTTCATCTTGAACCTGCCTCGGACTTCTGTCTCGTGAAGACGTAGAGGTATCATCTTGTCGGGTTGTGGGAGTTCCATCCTGAACATTCAAGTAGGTTCCATCTTGTGAAGATGCAGGAGTGCCATCTTCAACATTCGTAGGGCTTTCATGTCGTGAAGACGTGGGAGTGGCAGCTTGAGTAGTTGTAGGTAAACCATCCTCAACATGCGTTGGGGTTCCATCTAGCGAAGGACTATGGGTTCCGCCTTGCGTGATTGTAACGGTTCCATCCTGGATAGGTTCAGGCGTTCCATCATAAGAAGGGGCAGGGGATGTATGTCGCGAAGCAATAGGTGCTTTATCTTGATCATGCTTATGAAGATCCATGAATGATTTTATGATACTCATAAGAAACCCCCATACATCTTTCATTCCAAGATTGTGCCAAGACCAATGAAGGCATCGCAATATGAAGCGCTCCAGAGGATGCTGAAAAATACGTTCATGGTCGAGATCCATATCTGACGAATAGGCAGAGTAAACCCCTATTGTCCCTAGGGTTGCATGGTCGCGTATATCGAATTGGTACGCCTTGCCTCTCATACTAGGGTATGCTTCATCCTGGTGCAAGCGTATTTGAGCATCAGCGATTGACATAGTCGTGACGATGAACCCAATTTCAGCATAGGCAGGAACTGCGACCATGTCGCTTGGAATATAATCTGCGATGTTCTTCCTGAGAGGGAATTTAGTCATGCTAATCTTGCCGAGACTGATCTTTTGCATGAAAGCTACCCAGGTAGCTGCTGGTTCAACATGTCGGACCATGCAAATTTCCCAAATCTTCAAGACAAGATACAGGAATCCACGACTCCATAGTAACCTGACCAAGGGTTTCATCATCCAGAACAAAGGCTTTAATACCCATGAGAATAGAGGTACTAGTACCCATTTGAATAGTAATTTGAAGAAGAAAACTGCCTTCTTTTTAGACGCCACCCAGAGGGTAATGCCCAGGACTGAACAACACAGATTACCGACACATTTCATCGCGCCTTTCAGTAGAGAAGCTAATAGGGATTTGAGCTTGGGTTTCATGTGTATGAAAGCTCGGTTGAGGTCAGATGGTTCTTCAAAGTCAAGCGAATCTTTCTCGCTGAGAGAACCGAACGTTTTCAGTATATGCTCGAACGATGAAAGAGTCAAGACGGGCGTATTGGAGATATGCCTGAAGCTGAAATCGTAAAAACTCCATTTCCACTGGGTCTTGGTGGACCATCTACCAATCGCATGGCCATCAGATTTCCGTCTGCCTTGACCAGCAGCGAGAATAGCTTGGAAAATGGTGACTAGCGCAAATAATGCTGCGGAAAGGGATATCGCAACCGTGAAACCAAAGGTGAGGGGGTCCCAGTTGTACTCTGAGTCGTCGCTCCTACGAGATTCCTCAAGAAAAGTGATCAGGACTCGCAGGAGACAGTCCGTAGAGTTGACCGCCTCAGTGCAGTTGTTGGCAAGAGGCTCCATGGCTCTGGTACCTCGATGTTTGCCTGCTATGAAGTATCATGAAGATTAGGCATCGATTGATTATAGGTGCAATAACATGAAATGTCTGGGGAGGATTTTGTATTCGATGAGTAGAGGGGAAAGCGTTATGCAAACATAGAACATCTAGGTATAGACAGAGAAAGAAAGTGTAGAGAGCCTGATATATCATTAGGCAAGAATACATCAACTGCCAAGACCAATATTATGCAACTGGCTGTTCAGCTCCTCACCGGGTCAGAAGTGTATTGAAGCGCCAAGCCCAATCAGATGGCCAAGATGTCCCCCCTTTTCAATTGGGACTGAGAACATGCCGTTGATTCCCTTTCATGCATGTCAATGTACCAACCAACGGTCACATTCTGGTAAAGTACATTAAATATAACTGGTCGCTTTTTGAGGCCTGATATGTAACTTTATGGAAACGGATATGATCCTAGCACTCCGACAAGGTTGATCTGTACTCTAAACGGCTATTCAGAATCTGACATCACGTGTCTAATGTAGTACATCCAACCACCCTCTCATTGCTCCAATCTTATGCCAGCCTCATTAAAGGGTCCTGCACTAACATTTTCGCACCTTGATCACCGGAGCTTGACTTCCCCTTGCGGACCGCTCCGTGTGGGTGGTTCGGACCTCAGCCAATTGTAACCACCACAATTACGATGATACGCCGCTGATCTGCAGATTACCATCTTCAATCTCCACTTTCACGGTTTCAGTCGGAAATGTTACTCTGAATATCCAGTTGTTCAAAGAGGGGTCTTCTTTGTTCTTCTCTTCTTTCTCCTCCAAGCATCACACAAACAAGATGAGTGACGAAAGTGGCGCTTCGGCAGGGCTGCTGCGTGATATTCTTCAGCAGTTCACAGACAACCCTAAGGTGATCATTGGCGCAGCCGCTGTCGGACTACTGGCTTTCTTTGTCGTCGATACACTGCGAGCATGGTACCGCCTTTGTCACGTTCCTGGACCCTTTGGGGCAGGACTGACCAGGCTTTGGATGTTTAGAGGATCGATGAGAGCGCAGCAGCCGATGGAGATACAAGCAGCGATTGAGAAATATGGTGGGGATAATAATCCTTTGCAAACTGACCCTTGGCGCATACTAAGTAGCTGCAGGATCTTTGGTGCGCATTGGACCCAACGAGTTAGCCACGGACGACGCCGCGCTGTTGAGGAGAATGAACTCTGCTAAGTCAACTTATGTCAGAGGACCATGTATGTGAAGAGATCGTCTGTAGTATCCCGGGAAGTCACTAACGAAGTAGGGTTCGCATCTATGCGCTTCGAACCTGGCAAGGACAATCTCTTCTCCATGCAAGATGAAGAGGGTCACAGAAAGCTACGCAACAAAATGGCAGCTGGTGTATGATCTGCCCATTCCATCCCAAATTTTACAAGCTAACGTGATTAGTACTCTGGCAAAGAAAACCCTTCACTAGAACGTTCCGTCGACTCCATCATCGCCAAATTCATCGACCTTCTCGAAACCAAATACCTATCCACTGAAGATGAATTCCGTCCTGTAGATTTTGCCCAAAAGGCACAGTTTTTTACTCTTGACGTTATCAGCGATCTTGCTTTCGGTCACCAGTTCGGATACTTGACAAAGGATGAGGATGTCTATGACTTTCTCAAAATCACCAGAGCCTATTTCCCTGTCACTGTCACCATGGCGAATATGCCTTGGATGATTTCTCTGCTTCACTCTCGCTTATTTAGTGGTCTTTTGCCGAAGGAGACTGATGGTGTTGGTTTTGGCGCTTTCATCGGGTAAGAAGCTGTCTCTGCGTTGTGAGAAAATGCTGACTATCGCAGTGTTGCGAATAAGAAGGTTGCGGAACGGTTCGCACCCGGTGCGATTCCTCATGCTGATATGCTAGGTTCTTTCATGAAAAACGGATTGAGTCAAGAACAAATGTCTCGAGAGTCACTTCTCAATGTTGTCGCTGGAAGCGAAACTACCGCAACTACCATTCGCATGATCATGCTTTGTATCTTGACCAACCCAGTTGCCTACAGCCGCCTTCAGCAAGAAATCGACGATGCTATCAAAGCCGGAACAATCTCATCACCCATTACCGACGCTGAAGCCCGCAGGCTACCATTCCTCCAAGCCACCATCCAAGAAGGTCTCCGTATCAAGGTACCCGCGGCAGGACCTATGTTCAAGGCAGTGCCTCCAGAGGGCGACACCATCAATGGAATGTTCATTCCCGGCGGTACACAAATCGGTATCTCACCGTTCGGCGTCTATCACTCCAAGAAGGTCTTTGGTCCGGATGCAGCTATCTTCCGTCCTGAGCGATGGTTGCATGCCGACCCTGAACGTCTTGAGGCTATGGCTGATCATGTTGGTCTTGTGTTTTCGAGTGGAAAGTGGCAGTGTCTCGGCAAACCTGTTGCGATCATGGAACTGAACAAGATCTTTGTTGAGGTAAGTCTGCAAGCTGATTAATATATGAGAGGAAGACTAATGTGACTGTAGTTGTTGCGACGATTTGACTTTAGCATCGTTAAACCTGAGAAGCCCACTGACATTTTCAACGCTGTGAGTGGACCTGTATCTTTGACCTGTAGTTTTTCGACTGACTGGAGTAGGGCGTCTGGATTATTGAGAACTTCAATCTGCGTGTCACGCGGCGCGACATTTAAACTTACCCTTGTAGAGCTGAATTGATCCATGAGTCCATTGTTCTGGTAGCCCTGCTGGGAAGCAAGGGAGGATATGGTCTCGAACTTGGGTAGTGGGACCAAACGGGCTCTGGATGGGGTTGTAGCGGAGCTTTGAGAAGCGTCCTGTCGCTAGCCCAGGAAGTCCCATTATGAATCACTGTTTTTCGCTTGCTTGGTCTTCTACTTATAATTTGAAAGATAAACACGCCGCTTCAATCGCAACCTCGTGGGATTTACGATTGACGAGCATGAATGCAGAGCGAAGGTCAACAAGTCCTGGCCATGGACTTCTTCGCTTCTAAGCCCATTGAGGTCGCTAAAATACAGGGTCTCAGTGGCGCACTACAGGGCGGCAGCCTCGGTTAAGGCGCTGTCATAGTGCCAAGGAGAATTATTAGGGCTAGTGCCTGAACTATTGGAAAAGCTGAAGCAAAATGTCAATAGTTTCAAGCAATCCGTCCACTACGGAAATGAGCCTGCGGGTTTACAAACATGTCTAGGTGACTCTATTTATGCTAGCCTGCGCCATTCGTTCTTTTGTCCGATGTACTGAATTACTTGTCAACTGTTCTTCTTTCATCATGCGTGGCGTTTTCTTTTGCTCGGTCGCTTTTGCGGCTAACACTGCTGTCGCGAGTGTTTGTAAGCCTCGTCCTAGAAGCTCTGGTAAGCAATCACAAGAAAGACCCGGCCTTATCCATAGACTTTTTAACGTTTAACTAGACTCTTCGGCTCTGCTTCTATCAACCTCGGCTATACAAGGTGTGACGAGCACTACTCTTCTCGTCGTCCCACCAGCCAGTACTTCCGCGCCTGTCTTTAGCGATGCTGCTTCCACGTCGCTGTCAGAAGGGATCGCAACAACAACTGACCTGTCGCTTTCCGTAACTATCGACACAACATCGGAGAAAACAGGCGTGGCCATTAAGACTACTTCGTCCGTTGACAATGTGGAAACTCCTACTCTCATCGACACTGCCACAACTGGGCTTCCCACCACTACCGCCAACACTTTGACGACTGAGCTTTCCTTTACGACGCTGAAAGAAGCTTTATCCACAGAAGCTTCCATCGACGTGGATACCACAATAACAATCGGCGTGACCACTACCGAGGGAGAGGTGACTCCAACTAGTGTGATTATTATCTCTGCGGACGCTACAACTGCTACAACGCTGGAGGAAGCCGTGTCTAGCGAGGCTGCTACAGCTAACCTAACGCCTACAACACTGGAAGCGACCACTACTTTGGATACTACAACAACCGAAGTATCCACTGCCGACGAAACAACTGCGACAGCCGAGGCCGCTACGACTACCAGCCACGACCCATGGCAGCCTCTGCCAACATTCGATCTCGTCGGTATCGGCTCACCATTGAGCAACATTAACGGGGAACGTCTATCAAAGTGGGACATGACTTGGGAAGTGATTGGCTGGAAGTCTAACGAACCAGCTCTTCACATGGCCATTGATCCTGAAACAAGCTATCTGAGAGAGTCCTGGTCTTCCTATATCTGTGTTCTCGTCGACCCTACAGAGCCCGAGTATCACAATCGTATTGTCAAGTGCGATGCAGAGCTTCTGGACATGCCTATTGTTAGGCATCTCACTTGTGAGCAGAAGTCTGATGGGAAGCTTGCATGTTCGGCACCAGCTGTGTCTTGTATTCTCTCTGAAGCCACGTGGGAGTTCGAATGCGAGGACTTGGAAGGAGAATTCGACCGGTTTTATACCGTTTCTGATGGTGGTGTGGACCTCCTTGCCTTTGAGTCTGAGAGGTATCCGCCTCCGGGCACTGAGGTTCATCCCATCGAGCTTGGTGTTATAGCACCCAGGTCAGAGCTCTAGAATATCTCGAGTCTCATATGGCGAAACAATGTATGGGTGTCAGAGGTCTGATACTTCTAACTCTAGCTCCACCATCGAGGCAAAGCCAGCACATAGCCAGTCAATACATATCGCTTTTACGGATACGCGTACTTCATGGTTAAACTTATCCGTTCCCTTCAGCTTAGTCGTGCTGTCACATGGTTGGCCCTGCAGATAAATCTTCTCACTGGTTAACTTGGGCTCAGTGGGTCTCTTTGGTCTCGCCAAGCATTATTTGAAGGATCAACTCGCCAAGATAGAGGCGATCCGTAATCCTCCTCTGACCGTAAATGGGACTTTGGTAAAACCACTCTAGCTGAACACAGCAATTCAAGTTAGATCCTTGCAGAGCCTCTTGACAGCGAAGCCTATAGGATGAGATATGACATAAATAATCTGTAGTCAGCTTACTGATTGGTCATTGAAGACCATTGCTATACAAACCTTCCGCATATGCTTTCTCGGTGCCTCAGATGTACATGTCAGACCATATAAGATTCATCCTTCAGTGGATTCAGCATAATCCTTTCGAAATGCTAATGGCGATTGGCTACGATACGTATGTTGAGTAGTAAATACGTAGTGCGAACAGATATAAAAGCCTAACCGGGCTCTTGAGCAAACAGGTATTCCACATCAACTACTCATTCCATCAAACACCAGACTCCAATCATGAAGCTCGCACTCTTTTTTTCCGCTCTCCTCTCCGCCCAAGTCCTGGCCGTTCCTGAGCCTGACTACGCTGTCGTCAAGGACGGCGAGTACACCTACACCGGTATCGACAAGGTACGTTCACTCCATGACAAGCACCACCTTACTGTTATTGACATTTTTACGCAGGGACTCCTGGCCGCCCGTGGTCTTGAGAAGCGTTGCAACTGCTTCCCCGAATGCCGCAGACCTGGCTCCAACTGCGCTCCCGGCAAGTGTGAGTGCTCTGGTGACTATGGCTGCTGGTCCTGCGGTGGTGGTCGAATGCAGTGCCAGCCTGGTCCTGGCTCTGGAGTTTGCTGGACCAAGTAAACACTCTCAGTCCACTCCGGTGGAATATAATATAGTCGATGGCTACAGAATAGACTGCAACCCGGTGTGTTAGATATAAGTTTAATCGATGGTCTATTGATGCAATACCATCCTGTCCTGATTCTTGTGATGAGATTACCTGTGATGCTACTACTAACAAGAGATACTGTCACTTGCATTCTGGGAACTGGCTGTCCAGGACAGAAGCTTATTGACGCCAATTTCTCATTTGGCTTCTCCAAGTTCCACGTATGGCTGTGTCTACCATCGAATACTCTTTCTAAGATATGCATTCTGTGACCAATTCATTCACCTTTAAGTGGCACAAGATGTTGTTCCGAACCGTAGCGTCACTATCTCCAAGCCAAATACAGCATAGCTTGATTCCCCATATTATTCTCAATTGCCTCGGCAAATGTCGATGATGGGACGGCTAGACAAGGAGATTATATCACTATTCCCGATTAGGCAACCGATCGCGGCATAACAAGGGCCATTAAGTCATGGTGAACGCGGGGATGCTGGAAGCAGATCAATCAATTATTCAAGACATAAATCAACTTGACTTTTCAACTACATATACAATACAAGATCATAATACTTTCAGTGATAGACTTTTTTGTCAAACAATTGGATACTGCCATGGCGCAAAACAAGCAAGACAAGATTCCCCTCGGGGCTTACCTCTTCACCCGTCTCAAACAGCTCGGCATAGGCTCCGTTTTCGGCGTCCCGGGAGACTACAACCTGAAGCTCCTCGACTACGTGAAACCAGCTGGTCTACACTGGGTTGGGAACTGCAACGAACTGAACGCCGCCTACGCAGCAGATGGCTACTCTCGCATGCACACTCTGGGTGTGGTAGTTACTACCTTTGGTGTCGGTGAATTATCGGCGATCAATGCCATCGCAGGCGCATACGCTGAGCGAGCACCGGTCCTCCACATTGTCGGCGCACCACCGCGTTCTACGCAGGCTGCGAGGTTGAATGTTCACCATACCTTTTTGGATGGCGAGTATAAGAGGTTTGCGGCTATGCATGCGCATGTTACTGCTGCGCAGGTTTGTTTGACAGATGGCTTGGGGGCTGCGGAGAGGATTGATTGGATCATTGAACAGGCGATGATCCACCAGAGACCTGTGTATCTTCAAATTCCTGACGATATGGTTCAATTGTCTGTTCCGACTACCAACTTTGATGTCAAGAGTGTTCTCAGCCCCTCTTTGGGTGCTTTGGAAGTTGATACGGATAGTGTTGATAAGATTCTGGATCGGATACACTCAGCACAGAAGCCACTGATTCTCGTTGATGGTGAGAGTCGCAACATGGGCGTCCTTGATGAGGTCAACGAGGTCATTAACATTACTGGCTGGCCGACGTGGACTACAGCTTTTGGCAAAGGTCTGATCAGCGAGGAGTTGCCCAATGTCCACGGTGTCTACCTTGCAAACTGCGGAGACAAGAGTGCAGCAGAATACTTCAAGTCATCTGACTTGATCCTCTTCTTTGGACCGCATCTGAGTAACATAAACACCGGTATCTTCACGGCAATTCCCAACGAGGATGTTACCATCTCGTTTGCCCCAGAGCAGATCAAGATTGCGAAGGGAGTCATTCGAGATCAATCGCCTCGGCCTTTCATCCAAAAGCTGCGCAGCAAACTCGATTCGTCGCGACTTACCAAGGTCGATGGTCCGGCAAAGGCTACCAAGTCTCATGCTGAGCCTGAGCCATCTGGTCCTCTTACCCAAGAATTGTTCTACCCCTACGTCAACCCCATGTTTCGTCAAGGCGATACCATCTTGACCGAAACAGGCACTGCTGCAGAAGGCGGGAAAGTGTTCAAGCTCCCGGAAGGATGTCGCTTTTTTACAGCTGTGACGTGGTTATCGATTGGCTACATGCTTCCCGCCACGCTAGGAGCAGCTCTAGCGCGACGCGACAAGAACTCGCATAACAAAGATACCGAGCGCACGATTCTATTCATCGGTGACGGTAGTCTACAAATGACTGCTCAAGAAATCAGTGTTATGGTCAAAGAAAAACTCAACATTGTGATTTTTGTGATTAATAACAACGGGTACACGATTGAGCGCGC
Organism: Fusarium multiceps; assembly: GCA_028416715.1. NCBI lineage: Eukaryota > Fungi > Ascomycota > Sordariomycetes > Hypocreales > Nectriaceae > Fusarium > Fusarium multiceps. Next base: position 118,689 of record JAQPZZ010000043.1, on the reverse strand, counting down.
TATTCATGGCAGGAAAGCGGACTATAATGACATCGCGCCGTGGAACTTTAAGCATGCGCTGGGATTGTTTGGATATAGCGATGAGGAATTGAGAAGGCGGTACTTTGCGGCAAAATCGTGGGGAGAGTTGAGGACTGCGCTTGATTCGGAGGTGATGAAGGGCAATGATGGGGTGAAGATGATTGAAGTGTTCATGGATCAAGAGGATTGTACGGGAGAGTTGAGGGGATTGCTGGAAAGACAAATTACTAGGGAGCAAGGCTCGAGATAACCACCAAAAGAACATTCCTTGGCTAATCGCCACTGACAATAGCAATGTTCTGGCCAAACTGCATGACAATGGAAATTATGAATTGTCCAGTCAGGAACATAACTGACTCGATACTTGAATCTATTTTCTCTACTCAGCAGATACAGCTACAGCTTCAATTAATTCTACAACTAAACAGCACAGGTATCTGTTATTCTATACCATACCGATACCTCTGTGTTCTGAAGTTGATGATAAAATCGCTCAAGTCGTAAACTTACCCTAAAGACTCATGGAGTTGACCCGATTTGGACCACTCCGCTAAAACTCCACCTGACGTCAAGTTCCCTCCCAAGCGTCAGTGCGTCGAGAACGGTCAGGACCCGGCAAACGCCGACGGCCTGCGGGCGCCCAGGATAGCTCAAAGCAGTTTAGCCGGCCAGCTAACAATGTCAATTCATGCTCTTGTCGTGTAGCGGTAAACCTTCTAGAGCTGTCTCACAGCGACTCAGCTATGCATGACAGGTCATTTGGTCGCTGCAATGAAACTTTTCCAGGGCTTGGATATGGGGGAGGTCAAAACACGAGACGACATGAAGCTTTGATACGGACGAGCCGTGGCAGTTGAAGAGGCTGGGAAGGTCAATGCGTCTTTTGATCCAGGCTTTTGGGACCGTTACTTTCGATCGTTGTTACGATGAACTTTTTGTTATGGTTGTTTAATCTTAATTGGAAGACAAAGTAACGTTCGAATGGGACAGAGTCGGTTAGTTCATGTCAGACAAAAAGCTTACGACGCCTTTCCGCTCGAATCAAAGACATCATATCACCCATTTTTCGTCTCCCTACATGTCACTAGTCATAAGCCTAACGCAGGTACCAACACTAGCGCCAGGGGCACGGAGAAGCCAGAAAGCAGGGCGACAGTCCGTAATGCACCTCTCGTATATTTTGTGAGACTCCAATTGGCCAGAGCATTTCTTTTTAGTCAGGGCCCTGAGAGCCGAGTTCCGGACCTCGATTCGCTTGGTCCACTGGCAAATTACCCCTTCGTATAGAATGTCAACAAGTGACGAGGACCAAAAATAAACACGAGCTTTTTCTGGGTCCTTGCGCTCATCATATCCCCGCATGCAGGGGCATCGATCGTATGTGATCGCTTGACAACAATAGAACAAAGCAAAGCAGAGCAGAGCAGAGCAATTCCACAACTTATAAACTCTCGTTGCATCCGCCTCTTCTCCAGTTTCCTTTCTCTTCATCCCAGACTCGATAATCACATTCGTTACTTGATCCAACTTCTCGCGTCCTTTCGCTTAATACACTCGCTTTTAACGCTTTAATCTTTCAAGCAACAACCAACCGTCACAATGGGTTTCGTCAAGACTGCCGCTCTCGCTAGCGCCCTCCTCGGTGCCGCCAACGCCTCTCCTCACTATGCTCCTCCTTCCAACGAGACCATCCACTACACCACCGAGGTCGTCACTCACCTGACTACCTACTGCCCGGAGGCTACCACCCTGACCTACGGCGACAAGACCTACACTGTCACCAAGGCCACCACCCTCACCATTGAGGACTGCTCTTGCACCATCACCAAGCCCGTTGCCACCGCTACTGGTTATGCTCCTCCTAAGCCTACCCACACCGGCGACTGCGCTGAGATGTGCTCCGACAAGTTCGATGCTTGCCGCGTTGCTCCCGATGCCAACATGGCCGAGTGCGCCGCCAAGTACGCTGAGTGCCTTGGCTACAACCCTTGGGAGAGCGGCAAGTTCGTCGAGCCTACCGCTTGCCACGAGGGTGCTAAGCCCACCAAGCCCGTCTACACCACTGAGGTCGTCACCAAGCTGACCACCTACTGCCCCGAGAAGACCACTCTTACCTACGGCAACCAGACCATCCCCGTCACCAAGCCCGGTACCGTCACTGTCACTGGTATTCACCACACCACCACCTCTTGCGTCCCCCCCACCGGTTACGCTCCTCCCACTACTCCTTCCTCCCCCGCTGAGGCCAAGGACTGTGCTGAGATGTGCACTGACAAGTACGACTCTTGCCGCTCTGCTTCCGGCTCCAACAAGGCTACCTGCGCTGCTGAGTACTCCGAGTGCCTCGGATACGCTCCCTTCGACAGCAACGGTTCTCTCGTCAAGCCCACTGCCTGCCACGGTCCTTCTGCTCCTCCTGCTGGCCCTACCGGTACCTCCCCCAAGCCTTCCGGTGCTCAGCCTCCTGCTCCCGTTGTCCCCTCCGGTACTGGCGCTGGTGCTCCTCCTGCCACCCCCACTGCCGTCACTGCTGGTGCCGCCCAGGTTTTCCCTGCCGGTATCATGGCCGTCGTCGGTGCTTTTGCCCTTCTCTAAATGCTCTCTTTATAGAGGCATTGGACTATTCTGAATAGACTTTTAAACCACATAGAAATATTTATACACGTATATTCTACCTTTCAATCTGACTTGACCCGCAACCCTGTGATATGACTTGTAGAACGCAGTTTTTCATCAGACTAAACAAAAGTGGATCATTCGTATGACCTGCATTGAGCATCTTTCCCCGTACCACCATCCCCATCTTCAGAACATAAGATCCGCCTTCTACCATCCATGCCATGCTCTAAGAATCATTAGCATCCTTCCACATAGAAAGAACCATGATTGCCGTGATGTTTGCGCCGTTGCAATGAAATGCAAAAATGTGGTTCCGCCTGGGATCGAACCAGGGATCTTCTTGGTGTCGGCGAGGTGCCATGATCTGATTGGTTAGAATCAAGCATGTGGATTATCGCCAAGTAGATTTCTTGACGCGTCCTACGAGGGAACCTTGACTTCTTCCACTCCTCCCGTGGATGACATCTCGCTAAAAAGTATGGAACATTCTTTTTAGAGCGACATCTATCTTTAGATCCCGTGCAATACTAGGATCTATGCTTAGTAAATGCCTAGAACAGAGCCTCAATCTCGCAATCTCATTTCATTTCCACAGCCGAGTCTTGGAAGTTAACCTGTCAGCTGATAACTCGGCAGGGTAATGTGCTTGCACTTTATGCAGACTATGGATGTCACCGGGTTGAAAATCGCGAAGAATGTCAAATAGGCACTCGGCTCTTCAAGCCACTCAGACTTGTACAACGGCGGAAGCTGACAACTAAGCCTCTATGTAACTATTCAGTCGGCATGCATTATTGTGTTGGTAGCGAATATCATTCTCTCATCCCATAATTAGGCCATCTCTCTCACCGAGTCTGGAACAGACGTGGACCAGTCACGACGCCGGTCTGTCTTCGCCCAGCATGTATCATTTAAGGCTGTCGCTCTCTGGATGTTTCTTTTGCTTTTTTCTCAATCAATTCATCCATATACTTTAAGACTCGATACCAAAGCCAGACCAAACCCCTCGTTACATGCCAAAATGGTTTCTGTTTCTCGTGCGCCAGAGGACAACCGTCGTGAATCCAGCCGTAAGGAATTCCGTAAAGAACAGATTCCCCTTATAAACGATGCTATTAAGAGAGACCACGAAGAAAACAAGAGGGGCGCGGCTATAGTCGTTGTCGTTCGCGAAGAATCAAGTGCCGAAGAAGTGGAAAAGGAGTGGAAGATACATAGTTGGCAATCGCGCAAGAGTATGCGTATAGTTGCCTTGTTACAGATTTGCAACTGACTGTTCTCAGGGAGACTGTTCGTTCGAGCCACTAGAAGGGAAAGGCTACAAGATACCATCAGGGAGGTATCTCGCAACGATGATATAAATCACCTGACAATTATTGCATGTGAAGGGATTTCCAAGATCTCTCCACGAGTGCACGCACCTCGCATTCAAAATATGAGGATCCTCTCCTGTGTTAGTCAAGACCGTTCTCAGCATGAGGTGAAGATCGGAAAATCCTCCAAGTTCAACAGCAAACATCTTCGTGATTATGCCCCTCGACATGGATACAATAATAGCCGGGAATTTAACTGCAATGTGAACATCACCCTCGAACAGGAGAAGCCTTCCATTCCACATGGGAACGAAAGCGATTTGTCTGACAATAAGAAAGAGGAGCATGAAGCGCATAGCCCAAAGGGGACACAAGAAACTAACACAAGTGGTGGGTGGTGGAAAAGCTGGAGAGGAACCGTCGCTGGTGCTGTGGGCCTGACAGTTGCAGCTGTCAAAGCGGTTTCCAGTGTCACCATTGCAGCCAAAGGGTACTGCCTCAGCCTTTCTTGGAAGAGCTTTTCTCTCTTCTTTTCTAACGGTAGTGCTGCAGCTTCCTTGAGCACATCGGCGGTTTGCGTTGCCGCGGCGTACGGCCTTGTTGTTTTTCTTGTTGTCTATTTTGTGCCTTGGGGAGATCTGTTCAACTGGTTCGATAGTACTGCACAATCATGGTACAACGGCGTCTTGTCTTGGTTGAACCGAGGTGTGGAAAGTGGGAGACGTGGCCGTGAGTACTCTCGTGTTATTTAAATGAGTGGACGGGGCAGGGGGTTTGAAAGGAGAGATTGTCAAGAAAACGTCGGAGTTTTATTGTTTTAACACTGGCACTTTTTTGTGCGCGTAGTAAACTCTTCCCGTGTTTAATGATATGTGCTAAAGTGCCTGGGCCCTACGTTCCAGACCTGCCTGTTGATGCCACTTATTTTTGAGGCATGGCGAAAGTTTGTTGGCTGCCAATCCAGGCAGAAGTCCCAAAAGTGAGAGTCAGCAAGGTCTTGATCAGGTGAGCAAGCCTTGAAGTCAATTCCGAAAATGGATGACGTGGCGTAGTCTCGACCAAATGGCTTTCACAAAATGTCCAATCCCAATAGACCACGAGAAGAACAATGAGATCATGATCTGTGGCAAAGCTGAATTCAGGGTGTTCTATATCTTAACGCCTTTCCCCAGGATTCTCTTGTCTGACAGTTTGACTCTGACACCCCTCTCCACTCCAACCTTATCCATCACTGCCATCTTCCCGACCAAATAATCAAGGTCAGCTGACAAAATAAGCTTCAAGATCAATCCACTGACTGCCGCAGATGCCTACCACCTCAGGGACCGTCAGCAGCTTCGACGGAGGACACAAGATCTCAGCCACTTTTGTCGTCGATGGAGTGCAGTGCACCTTTAATGGCAGCTTCGACCCCCCAGTTGGAGACTTTCACAGTTATGACGCGAAGTTGGACTACAGCGATATCAAACAGTTGACCACTCAGCGAGAGTTCAGTGGGAAGGTTAGCTCTCAAAGTCTTGTTATCGACACGAACAATGGCGCAAAGATTACGACTCACCCTGACACGCCTATTTCTCCTGTCAGTCGGTTGTCGGGGAGGGGTAACTGGGAGCACAGTTGATGGGGGATAATCGGGAGTTGTCGATATATGGTTTTCTGTACAAACTTAAACATATCTCAAACGAATTGAAAACTCAAGTTCGCTGTTAGGTTTTACACAAAGTAAGGGCTGATGTGACGTGTCCTGGCACAAACCCTTTTGCACGCACAGCAGTCACTTGGAATCTTCTGGAAGCCATCTACAGCCATGCTGGCACTGGGGTGAAGAATAGACGATTGTCAGAGCATGTGCTCATAGACGGGGACAAGTAAATTGAGGCTTTCCACTGACGCCCCATTTTGTAAACACCAGGTGCATACTAGTTCATGGATGAAGACGGCAATAATAGCCACATGAATCATTTTATTGTGTCGTCTACCGTAGAACCTCTCGATGAACGACAGCTGGACACAAGAAGTAGGTCAACAAACAGAATCCATCCTCGATACCAAAGCTTTAGGTCAACCCTGTCCCTACGTGAAGACTGCCCGACACAGGACCTCCCGCCATGAACCTCCCTTGTTTATAGCAGCGTAACTCCTTTCGTTGTACGCGACCCAACCGTGTGAGCCGCCGGTTTTCGCGCCGGCCGGGGCGACATCCTAAAATCTTGGAGTTAACCTGGTGCCTCTCAAAGGTGTCAATGGGTCTTACTCGACAAACGGGCGAACCTGTCTATTACTCGCAGCACTGGGTCCCCTTATCCTCCGTGCCGTCGCCGCCCTCTTCATCAGTTGATTTCTTTTTGTCGCTGCCGCCGGCGGCGCAGGCAGCGGCAACAAGTAGCACAATTACTACTACAACGCCGCCAATGATAAACATCTGCGTCGACGAAAAACCTCCGAAGGTGAAGGTACCACCACCCCTGGGCATTAAGAAGCCGGGCCCGCGTCGGGCAAGTGTGGGGGCGTCTTGTTCGTTGGGGATGATCATTTTAGAAAGGTGAGATGTAGAGTGTGTGTGAGAGAAATACGACGCGGTCAGTGGTGGTGCAATTGTGAGGTTCAAGTCTGGGAAATTGAAGTTTGGGAAAGTTGGAAGAGAAAGGTGACTGGGATTTTCTGCTTGATAAAATGTTTCTGGCTTTATAACAATGTGTGCCCTAAGATAAACTCATACAAATCCATTGCTCTTCCTGTCAGGATGAGTTGAATCATTTTAGGCTTCTTCCAGATTACACTGCCGATGTGTTCGACCAGCTCACGTTTTTGGTTCGAGTGTTTTTTTGTCAAGGTTGGAGTTTAAACCGCTGTTGCAAAATCGCCGCTGATGAGACAACGCATATTTTGTAGATAAGATTTACTTTCTCAGTGTTTCTGTATACCGAATTTACATGACAATATCGCACTTCCCTCCTTTGGGTACAATAAAAAACTCGCCAACCTGGGCCATCATATCATCTGTCGTATCGTGATGTATCCTCAACCCCCTACACTCGCGAAAGAAAGTAGCGAGCGTGACAAGAATTTCCATGCGGGCGAGGTGCATGCCGATGCAGCTCCTTGCGCCAATGCTGAAAGGTACGTGTGCTCTACTTTGTTCATGCGATGGATTTGTGAACCTGGTGGCATCAAACCTGGAATGGGTTAGCGATGAGATAAAGGTGGTTATAGGAGATTGACATACACATCTGGACTAGGGAAGATGTCTTCAAGTCGCGACACCAGCCAGCCTGTCGTATAAACCATTGTTCCCCCTGGAAGATCCCAGCCATGAACTGAAATACCAGCTGGAGGCACAATTCTTTCGACGAGTGCAGCCGCGGGGTTATACATTCTCAAGGCTTCTTCCAGAGCGCTGCTCAAGAGTGGCAGCGCCTCCAGATCTTTGGAAGTGAAGTCCTCCCGTAGACCAGCTACCTCATCCTCAATCTTCCGTCTCAGATCCGGATCCCTGATGATCTCCCATGTCGCATATGTTAATGTAGCAGCTGTGCTGTCAGACCCAGCTACAAGCATCATGGCCACCTCGGACCCCAACTCATCGTCACTAAGCACAGGTCTCTTACTCAACTCCGCTTCACTCAACATGTGCCTGACCATACTTGGCCCACATGAGGGTGAGAGCACTTCATTGAGTGCAGTCGATACTCGATTGAAGATGATCTCAGTAACTTGACCAACATCGCGCAGCCAGGTGATGGGAGACCACTTGGTAAGAGCCAGAAGTGAGCTGGGCAGCATGACCTGCAGAATGACACTTGGGCCAGCATTACCCAGAGCCTTGAATACAGGCAAGTCTTGTCCGCCAGATTCGAGAAGCTCAAAAGACTTTCCGACCGCCATCTCGCTAATAACGTCAACTGCCAGGCAACGCCACCATTTGTATACATCAGCTCTGCCATCCTGAGCCTCCTTCTTGATCTTGGATACAGCAAGCTCAGCCAAGCGTCGAATAGTGACTTCCTGCTCTTCCTTCATAGCAGCAAAGCCACGGCCAAGAACCCGTTTCCTTTGCGCGTGAAGCTTTGGGTCGCGCATGGTGAATAGCATGGGTGAGTGACTGAATCGGATGCTATCGAAGACAGGTGCTTTGATGCACCTGCTTCCCACGCCATGAACTTTGTAGTAGCCATCAAGACTGTTGATTGAGACCTCACTGGGTCCGACCCTTACTACTGGACCATGGACTTTGTGGATGCGGCGAAGATGTTGGCGACTCGTTCCAGTTGCTCGGGTGTAGAGCAGCGGAATGCCTGTAAAATGCGTGTACCACGGGCCGGGTAGGGCTGAGAGTGGACCGCGAAAGAAATTGGACAGCGCCTTGACAACAGTTGCCACAAACAATAATGCAACTGCAAAAACAATAGTGATAGACATTGTGACAGCTGTACTGGGGTATGATCAATGCAACTTGAGTGGAGATACAGAAACACATCATGCATGAGCATTATACACCGCATTGTATATATACAAAAGCAATCGACTTACCATTGGTGTCAGATCCTGTGATATCATCATCATTGACCTGCACTCTTCGGTGGCATTGGGCTGTGGTTCTATTTTTTCCCCTCCCATGCTGGAAGACCCATGATTTGCAAGGGACCCTCACTGCTATCCCAGTCAACGAAAGCCCTGTCATCGCTATCAAAGACCTCTCTGTGCCACTCCATCGCGTTTCCAGGCGCCCTGAACTGCAGCTAAATCAATAAATCTCTCACTGCATGTCTCAGGTGTCCAGCTCTGCCCCTCGGGTCCCGAAAGTTATTTCCTGCGCCTTTGGCTCATAGCCATTCATACCCTGGCGCAGTGAAGTCAAATTTGAAGCCTATCGTGAGCGTACCTTGTATGACTGGTTCAAGCAAAATCACTCGCCTCAAGAATAGTTGTGATTCGCCAATTGCTATTGGGCGATTAGATCACCGGAAGGATTTAACACTCCACCCTTACGTGATATTCGCATCTCGTAGATCTTGTCATCCTCCCGCATGAGCTGCGCCATACAAAGATTACCCAGTCCGAGTCCGCATCTTTCTAGAATGAAAGCATGTGAAGATGCATTCCTGGTCCGAAGGATCCGAAAAGGGTATTTCGGACCATAAGTCCGTGTCTGTTGGCTCGCAGCAAAGATCTGGACTCAATTGGGGGCTGCGCTAATTAAGTGCTCATGTCATACCATGCAACATCCATGTTGTTTTGGTTCTCGGCTAGGGCTGTTATCACCGATACCTTCTATTTTAGGATTTTATGCTCCGTTCAAAGTGGGAATGCAAGGGTGAGAGGACAAGCAATCTGTCGGGGACAGCCGCGGATTGACTCTTCAGGACGAGAGCTCGTCAATTGTTGATGTGCTGGCAAGGCTGATCAGGCCTGTCAAACGCACGTGGGTGAGGATAAAGAATTACAAAGCCCGCAGATTGATGACAAGGGTAGGCTCTGTTGTCGTCTGCGAAGTGGACGCCTCTTCTGAGAAAATTGTATCAGTCCATGCAGGCTATCACAAATTGGTATCTTGTACTAGGATAAAATGGATTACAATGTTCCTATCAATCTATCAAATTGTCGCACAGCATGAAAGGTAGCCAATAGACGATAAGAAAATTCCTCGGTGTCGCCGTGAACACCCTCTTCGATTCTTACTCTACGTCTCATTCCACTCTAAGCTTCTTCCCCGTAGGATCGTGAATCTTTCCATGCACCCACTGGAGCCCGGAAGATGAGGCAGTCAATAGTCCAGCTGATGCCACAAAGATAACAACACGCTGTGTAGCAGAGAATTGATCCATCATCGGATAAGGATACCTTTTTAGTGTTAGTAGAAGACCTGAAAGGGCTTGCTGTGAACATACCAGCCATTCTTGTAGAAACACAGCTCAATCCAACACCAGTATACAACAGCCAGAACGGTGCTGAGCGACATCATACTTCTTGTAGAGATTGTCGCTCGTGGACTCCATAGTAGTAGGTCCAGAACCAGCAAGACAGCCGGGACGAGGTGAAAGCCAAGATCGGGCAGAGGATCAATAACGAGATCTTCGGGCATGAGTAGCGCTGGGTCATGCATCCTGATAGACCAGTACAAAACGGCTATCAGGACCTCAAGAGGGGTCGCAAGTACTGAGACCGTGTCTTTGGCCTCGGAGAACACATTGCTGAGTGTCAAATCTGCGATAAGACCAAGAGAGAATGTGACTAGCGAGAGGGCAAGGCCGACAACGGTCAAAAGCTGGAAGTACCACCCGAATGAACGTGAGTAATTTGAGTCCCAAGTTGTGAGAAGGTAGAAGCTGAAGGTGAATGATGAGACACCCAAGAGGTGAAGCAAGGCTCTGGAAGAGCGGTTGCTGTTTGCTGTCATTGACATTGTTGCTGGTTGTGATCTCAGATTGAGGATGCGGTGCGAGGATAACTTCAATTGCGTATCAATGGTAGAATTAAAACATCATTCAAGAGAGTCACAAAATTGATAAGCGAAATAAAATACCCATGCATTCCGATGAAAGAGGCTGAGTTGGTGAGCGGATTTGGAGGCATCTCATTTGATGCCACCAGCAAGATATTTTAATCCCAGTACATCAGCGCGGATAAGCCCGATTGGAGGACAAGATTAGTGCTTATCACTCGGCAATACATGATCCTTCTCATCCTTCCGAGATGCCCTTGCAGGTATTGATGCTTGTTTCTACTGAGGCTGTGTGTTGGTGTCTGCTGTCAAGTCCGATGCGTGAATAACGACCGTCTTGTGGCCTCTTGCAGGGAGGTACATGCAAAGACAAGGAGTACATGGAGCGTTAGTGCCTTTGGGGGCTGGTTGGGGGCCGGCGGCTAAGGGAGGGTTGTCATTGGCTTACTTAACGAGCAGCGTGTCTGGCACCTCGTATTCGTGTTTGTATCTGTGTCGTCATTAATGAGACGCGTCGATACGCGACACGATAGAATGCGACAATTGTGATCTTGATACTCTGTACCTCCCTGTGGAATGTTGAATCTTCTCTGAGCTTAGCTTGTAGTAAATATTAGAGGTCTAAGTTCTCCGGAAAGTGATGGATAACTTGGTTGTTGCTAGGAGTTCACTGCAAATGACAGTGTAGCCACGAACACCCACCCCGGAAAGGTAACAACACGAAAAGAATGTTTTTGGGAGCAAAGCAAAAACTGTTAAAATGACATGAATTTTTAAGTCGTCTGCATTTGAATACAGGAAGCTACTTCTGTAACTCACCACAGCTCGAATAAGAGTTGTGAACATCAAATTGCATCCGTTGTCGATATTACCCTAGAGCCCATAAAGAGAACCTACACGGAAACGCGGATATAGGGGATGATCACCAGCCACACCACGGATTAACTCATCCGCCTCATGTCCGTTCCATCACGGAGGCTTTCAATCCTTGATCCCTGCACCAGTACGCTTTGACCCTCGGCTCATCAAGCTAAACCAAAAGCCGAAACCACCTCGAGATCTTAGTGTTTCCACTTATTCCCAGATGGATGGAAATATCAAGCTACAGTCCTGATTTGGAATATTGGATTTGTGATTGTGCCTTGTTTAGAAGCCGTGCGAGTACTAGAGCTCTTACGAGGTTGCAATCTAACATGTCTCTCCACACGGTAGTAATACGACGCCTTAGCTAAAAGCTACCGGACCGACGGCACCCGTTGCGGCCACCGTTGTGGCGCTTGTAGTTTGCAGCAGAGGCTCTGCAGCGTATAGGAGTTATCCATAAGCTTTTGTTTTCTTGGGATGTCTTGAGGCTCGGTCTCGACCAGGAGCTACTGTACATATTGCTTTCTCTTCTCAGGGAGGCGTCTGGAACTGAATGCTAGACACTTGGCAGCTGAATGGCAAGTAAACTGTGATAACCCGTGCTGTAAGCAACCACCACTATAGAATAAAAAGTGGCAGACTTGCTCTTTTGCCATCAACATCACTGAAATCCATCGATATTCTTGGCTCCACTCGTTACAATGGCTCGTCTTGCGATCTTCATTCGGCTGGCCGCGCTATTCAGCGCTGTAACTGTCGCAGCTGAGGATGGCTGTTCTGCGTACTCTATCGATGGCCCTCACAATGCAACTTTCGACTTTTACCGCTTCTATGACCTTCGCAGTGCCCCTGCTACGGATGAGATTCCTACGGGAGATCCAGCAGCCAAGAACAGGGAGCAGCCTGATGTCTTAGCAGCCAGCAGACTGATTAGCAACTCCTCATGGAGGGATGATTGGAAAGTGACTGTGAAGTACCAAGGTCAGCCGAATGAGAAGGCGTTGGCACGTCACTATGTGGCAGATCACGTCTTCCTGGGTATGTGTTTTTCTTTTTCTCACAGCCCTGTCTTGGCCACCAAACTATTGTCTCGAGTCCCTTGGCTAACCCTTGGCAATAGATAAACCTGGAGATGATACTCAGCTGGTGCTGTACACTGACCGTCTGAGAAACGAGACTCAACAAGCTGGAGAGGTCTACTTCAGCGAGTCCCTTGTGGACTCAATCTCGCTCCGGGTATATGCACGCATTTCCGGGGGTCCCGGAGCAGTGGCTGGGTTCTTCACCTACTACAACGACACGCAAGAGACAGACATCGAGGTCCTTACCAAGGAAGAAGATGACAGGGTACAATTCTCCAATCAGCCTACCGAGAACCAAACCACGTGGACCACAATCCCTGGGTCAACTCACAACGAAACAAGATCTGGATCATACCGAGACTGGACCGTGTATCGTCTGGACTGGCTGCGCGAGCAAGGTTTGACTGCGTGGTACGTCGATGGGGAACTCATGAAGACTTCTGAGATGAACGTACCCGTCACGCCGTCGACGGTCTACATCAACATGTGGAGCAACGGTGGGAGCTTTTCCGGCCGAATGGACTATAACACTAACGCCACGTTGGAGGTTGGGTGGATCCAGATGGCCTTTAACGCGTCCGGTGTTGAAGCCGAGACGGACCGAGAAAATGGCTCTAGATCGGTTTGTTCAATTGAGGATGGGAAAGCAGAGCCTACGTCATCTGGAGTGAAGAAGGGAGTTGTACCTTTGCTGTGGACGTTGTCTTTGGTGGTTATTGTTAGTATTCTGTAGATAATGAAAGGAGGCGTTTATGTCGCAGTGTAGCATACCATTTCTCCTGAATTTGACAGACGCCATAACGCCTTCTCTACCTGTCATTATGCCATTGTTGCAGCTGTGTGGCTACCATTGTAACAATGGCATTTTGCTTTTTCCCAGTGAAAAGTCTAATTGCTGACCACCATGGCTCCCATTACCAAACGAAGGCGTCATCGAATTAAGGTTCTTCGTACGTACCAATCCCCCTGTAATCTCCGATACTCCCGTTGGTCAAGCTAGAGCGCCACTTAGTGAGGCATTTGTTAAACGAGGTACATCATGGGTGGGCCACTCTTGGTGCAAGATCTCGGTACTTTTCTTCCAAGCACTATGCCAAGTGTCTCGGCAAGCCTCAGCACACATTTTGCTAGAGGGGCCGCGTAACCGCGGGATGTGGTTACAGCACGGGAAAAAGGCGTTCTGGAAACGGGTCCTTGTGTCGCATTTCCTAGAGTTTGTAACTAGATACGCAGGGGGAACTTCAGTGACATTGTTCAGTGACATTAGCCAGGAACAAACCCCCGGATTTTAACGGCGATTGAACTCAATTGTGATTACTCAATTGTCATTAATTACTGATATTATCTTTTATCGAATCTTAACAGGGTTTATGCGAAATGAAACATGCAGAAAAAACAAAAATGTACCAAGATCTGACCCAAGCACCAGCACAATCCCATCAAAAGCAATTACCCAGTTTTTTCCACCTGTATGGACACACACCAATTTCTTACGCACTAATGTTTGTTCCGTGCGCCTCCAAGTAGCGACACAAATCTTTGCAGCTGTCAAGTAGCGTCTTCTGAGGCTTCCATCCCAACTCAGTCATTGCCCTTCTGGGATCAGCGACACAGACGCCCACGTCACCTTCTCGACGACCAACCTTGGCCATGGGGATATCTCTTCCTGAAGCGGCCTTGATGGCGTCAACAACTTCGTAAACAGTTTGACCAGTACCAGTACCAATGTTGAAAGTCTGAAAGCCCTGGCTTTCCTTGACAGCCAAGGCAGCTAAGTGACCCCTGGCAAGATCAGAGACATGGATGAAGTCGCGGATGGCAGTTCCGTCCCGAGTATCCCAGTCTGTACCAAACACTTGGAGCTGCTCCATCTCACCGAGCATCACCTTGAGAAGCACAGGCATGAGATTGGTGGGTGCAACACGTGGGTCTTCTCCCAAGCGGCCCGAGTCATCACAGCCGATGGGGTTAAAATACCTCAACGCAATAACAGTCCACTCTGGATCTGCCACAGCCAAATCGGCTAGGATAGCCTCGCAGATCCATTTAGTTCGCCCGTATGGGTTAGTCAGACCCGTGCACCCGGAAAGCGTTGTGCGTGCCTGACCGCTGGCATCGTGCCATTCGGTAGTAGCATGGGTACAGGACTCTTCCACCAGACGGCCTCCAGCATCAGCGAGAGAGCCGTAAACGGTGGCTGAGGATGAGAAGACAAGGTACTTGATGCCAAAGTCGGACAAAGTACTGCAGAATCGGATGAGACCGCCGACGTTGTTGTCGTAGTACTTGAGTGGCTTCTCAATGCTCTCAGAGACGGACTTGTAGGCAGCGAAATGGATAACTCGTTTGATCTTGGATCCAGAGGGAGTTGAGTAAAGAGACAGGATATCCTGAATCTTCGCATTGTCACGGAAGTCAGCCTCGTAAAAGTGGAGGTCTGGACGACGAGAGCTAGCGTTGAATCGCTTATTTGTCATGTCGTTGAGAGTGTCAAGAACATTAACGAAAGCATTGCTCAGGTTATCGATAACGACAACATTGTTTGCGTCCTTCAGGAGCTCCCAGGTAGTGTGGCTGCCGATGTAGCCAAGGCCTCCAACGACAAGTACGTACTCATCAGGGGAGGCTGTGCGGGCGACTGGAGAGGGGGGTCCACTAAAGAGTACGTCTTGCTCAGTGGCAGGAGTGCTGGGACGAGAGGCAGACGAGTTGAGGGATTGGTAGGATTGAGAACGAGATGGGAAGGGGAAGCCAGTGTCAATTAGAGGACTGGCAGTCCCAGGTGTAGATTCATAAGAGTCCATCTTGAAGAGGCGAAACGAAAGGATGTAAACGAAAGTATAGAGATGTAAGCGAATGTGGAGTCTCTTGCAGAGATCGACTGATGATCTTTGTTGTCTACAACACCAAGACTTGAACACGATGAAGGGATGGACTGTCAGATTATATACCCAGCTCTTCTTGACTACCATCTCTACAGCCTATCTGTATGCCAGCCCAGAAGACAAGTGCTAAAAAAATTTCAAATAAGTCCCAGCGTCACGGCGAGAAGGACACGTCCCACAGCACCAGCAAGACGAGGCCGAGAACGATCGGTTCAACAACGACAACAACAACACCAAAGACTAGCATCAGTACTCACTTCGATCACGTCTTAGTCTCGATATCCGTCTTTCAGCTCGCCATGGCGGTAACTAGTTGCAAAGTGTTTCTATCAAACCCGGTGAATCCGGTGAAGCTGAACAGGAAGAGGCGCCATCAACTGGCGATAGTCAATACCATTTTTGGTCTAGACATCTATAGCGTCGTTTACTGCCAGGTACAGCTCAGTGCACGTTCTTGTTAAGAGTTAGATAGTGGAGCGATGACTGTCGATGGCATCACGACAATTCATCGCCGTAGGGATGTTTGCCATGGTCTCGAATTCGCCGTCGGGGAGCCTTGCATGGAGATAAAAGCAAGACGATAAGCTAGCAGAGACTATTAAAATTACCGGGAGACTAAATTAACTAAACGGTCCAGCTGTCTGCTTGGGGGGTCATTCATTCAGCCTCATCGCGATGTTTGCCGTTATGGAAGGGGTGGCGATGAGGTTCAACGGCGACAGAAGCAACACCATTATAGCCTTGGCTATCACTATCAAAAGTCCAAGTGCGGATCTACTCCGACGAAGCGGCGGCTCTTGGCGAGTCCAGAAAGTGGAGGACAGCCTCCAACCGTTTAGCCGGTGTAGCTCTCTCTAGTCGGCACTCAGTCCTTGAGATCGTAGACAAAATTCATAGATCGTAGATTTAGCTGTTCCATACTCATTTCCCCTGTCCACTATAACACGGACTCTATAACCTTTTCGTCGTATTCCCATCGCAGTGCTAAAAAGAAAGTTAACGGTAGCCAGTTAAAACTTTGCAACAACGCACGAAGGACAAGGATATCAAATTATCCCACCATAAACTGTCAGCCTCTTGGCCAAGCCACAGATGCATCAATAGTGAAATGCCATGCAGACCTACCCCTGCAATTCGCGACTGGTGCATGTCACTCCCTGTCCTAAAAAGTATTTTTACTTCTTTTTCTAGGCAGGGATCGAGTGCGGCTTAAGCCACAGCTTACCAGGCCCGGTCCCAACGGCTGCAGGTCTCTGAGACTAACTACCGCACGCTACTTTAGTGTCTGTTCCACTTCCCCAAAGTGGTCTCACCAGACACTAGCAAAGTCAATGACAACACCTTTGTAGCTGCCATCTGGATTCGGGTCTTTGCCACGGCTTGGTACCTGCGCCAAGTCCATATATGGCTGACACTAAATGGCTAGTGCTAGACTTGATCTCTGTCTCACTGTGCTGTACTGTACAGCACAGTATCGGCCGAACCTCGTCTTGCAGCGAGTGTGCATCACCTCATGTTCTGTTCCGATGGCAACGGACTTTGATCCTTGTCTTCAATAGCTTCATTTCTCAGCTCTGCTCGATGGGTCTAGATCGGATCCACGGGCTTGGTTATCCTTGACGGCGTGTGCGGCTGGTTCGCTGTGAACTGGGAGTGTTGTTTGTTTGCCCCAATTAATCCTTCAGCTGTGGAAATTTCTATTTCCAATGTGTCTTGTCAAAGGGTACATTTACCTTGGACATTCGCTTGGTCACCCAACCTCTCACTCAGGCATTACATTCGTTCTTTTCCACTCACTTTACCTTTGGGCTCCAGCTTGGCCGAAGATCTCTTCCAAGTCTTCTCTCTTTCTCCCTCTCAATGGCTGGCCAAGCTACCAACCCCTTCTGGAGCCAGAAAGATCCCTCCAACGAGGATCTGATTCTGCCATGCACCGCCAGACTAGACCCGACAGTCCCTGTCTCGCAGGAGCAGACGCGTCCTCCTCTGGCCAGCACTCCTTCCACTCGTTCTCTGCAAGACCCATTCGCTACTCCTCCTCCTGCCAGCCCTATCATTAGCCCTGTTTCTACTCCCCCACCAGCCATCACCTCAGACAGAACAGCCCGCAAGGTTGGCATCTACGGTCCTTATTGTGATTCTGCCTCTGTCTCCGAGACATCTCTGAACAGCCAATCTGGTAGAAGGCTTACCGACAATGTCGAGAAGTCTTCACTTGATACCAAGAAGAGATCGCTATGGACAAGATTCTGGCGTGCTCTGGGTAACCAGTTCTCTCCTCGGGCTTTCTGGGATCTCATTAACCCGAAAGAGTATGTCTATCCCATGACTCTCAAGAAGGGCGCTGCTCTTGCTTTTGTCATGGTTTGTGTTGCTGCTCTGGTTATCTCCAACTGGGCCACCGGCTGGATGGTCAAGGCAATTGCCCAGACTCGCAGGTACATGCTGCCTGTTCTGGTCATCGTCCTCACCCTTGAACCCCTCATGTTTCTCATTATCATGTCCATCGCGCGTGTCCCGCCATACAACCCACCCAAGGCAAGCCCTTCCAATGCTGTCCAAGAGGTCTTCAATGAGAAAAGCCCCAGCGATCTCGAGAAAGGCGTTGTGATCACCACCACTCCCGAAGCTTGGGAGACAGCCTTTGTCATCCCCTGCCACAACTCTGACCGCGACGCTTTGCAAAAGGTCATCGAATCAGCACTGCCCCACTTCAGACCCCAAGACATCTTCATCATCGACAATGGTCGCTCTCGATACCCCACTGATCTTTCCTTCCGACAGTGGCTCAAAAACCTCCACCCCGACCTTGTGTACATCTGGTCTCCCATTGGATCCAAGAACGCTGCTCAGTTCGTCGGCTCTTTAGCAGCCAAGAACTACAAGTACATCCTCACCACTGATGACGATGTTTCTCTACCTGATAACTATCGCCATCCGATTCATCTGATGAATGACCAACTTCGTGCTGTCGCTTTCCCTCTCAAGGGTATCGATGCAGAGGGCAATATTCCTCTTGGCATGGTCTCATGGCAAGACTGCGAATACCGTATGGCTGGTCTGACCAAGCTTGCCGAGGACCGAACATGTGGTGTCAACTTCCCCCACGGTGCTGGCTGGTTTGTCGATCGTGACATCTTTGTCGAGCTGCTCTCCAAGTACCACCCAATGGACTTTATTGCCGAAGATGCCAATGCTGGTTTTGCCATGATGCGTTTGAACAAGCGCATTGCGTTCGACGCCCAAGTCACTCTGGCGACTGAGGTGCCTTCAACTGTCCTTGGTCCTGGTCTGAACTGGTGCAAGCAACGAGTCAAGTCTTGGGAGATGGGACGTCACAGTCTCATGGGGAAGCTCTTTCGACACCTATTTAGCATGAACGGCCAGCGAACTATTGCAGGCATTTTGATGCAAAAGTTCCTCTTCCTGTACACTTTGGCCTGTCTCGTCATCGATTGGGTCCGTATTCCTGTTCTCGTTGCCCTTGGCGCCCACAAGCAGTACTGGATCTTCTTCTGCAGTCTTGCTTTCGTCGCCTGTCTACCCCCCCTCCTTTACAACTACATCAGCTGCTGGCGTCGTCCAGATATGCGCATCGATCTTTGGACCATCGTTACATACCCTTTCTACAAGCAGCTCTATAGTTTCATCTCTGTCTTTGGAGCTGTTCGCTGGGCTCTTTTCTACATTGGTGGACATGTTCGAGCGAAGCCTATCAAGCAGATGCTCAAGGATGGTGACGATGCTTGCTTCTGGCTTGACCCAAGGTTTGAGACCAACCCTGCTTGGTTGGCGGATGAGAAGGAGCAGATGGTGGCTTTGGAGTCAGCGAACACAACTGTGATTGGCTCGGCTCCTCCTACACCAGGTGGCTCTAGATAGACCACGCATTTCACACACTCTCTTATATTCTACCGTCTAAAATTAATCTTTAAACAATAATATGTATATATAGAAACAATTGTTCATTATAACCCGATACTGCAATACAATTTCACAATTTCTCTTCATTCTGACATTTGTGCATATCAATTGGTAGTTGTAGCGCGGCTCTGCTATGTTCGATGGGTTGTCGCTTCAACCGAGTGCGTAGTAATGACGGATGTTAAATCGCACACAATCTCGAGTGAGTCACGCAAAGCTTATGACTCATATTCTGGGAGCATTAAAGGGATTTCCACACTAACAGCTTATCGGATGTTGCTTCAATTGACAGCAATAGCCCCAGTCATATCTTCCAGTGATCGCTACTCAATCCCCGAACCCCATTCAAGAACCTCTGTCACAGATCTTTTCAGACCCCTTGAGTCACATCAGCATAAAGTCAATGCATTGAACATACACGTGTCTATTTAACTTATCACGATTGCGGGGTGTTTCAGAAATGGCTCATCTGAGAATCTCCTGATTGTACCCATGCATTCGAACGTCTTCGTTGTTTGAAGACGTGAGTGGATACAACTTCGATATTAGAAACGGATTATAAGTCAGGGAAGTAAAGTTGTTTCAATGCAAGATGGTACTCTAATGGTCAATGGCATGAATGAAGATAGCGTAAAGTGGCTCATGCTTGGCTCGTGCATAGCGCTTGCAAGCATTAACATGTTTGCACTAATGACTGGGAGTCTTTATGCCTCACAGCACAGACCCGAAAAGAGGACATCTTGAACCGAGCAGAATTGTCAAATACTACATACTTTGCAGAGCATGAACTTCAATAATTTTTAATACACCTTCATACTTCCACTAAGACCTTTAGAAGTAAGGTTAACTTCTTAGGTATATTGACCCTGCTATAGCATAACGAGGTGACTCATTGTCGATTGTGTATGGCCAGACATTAAATAGCTACGGATCTGCCAGTCCGTCCCAGTATATTCTCCAGTTTATTTATCTAACATTCTCTTATTACCAGACATCTCTTTATCGAAGTCTCACATTTCTTCACGGCGCTTCAGTCTCTTAACTCGGGACAGGAAACCAATACCACTTAATTATTAATCTTCATTTTATTGAATAACTGCTGCGATGTTTTCTGCAATGCGGGGCGCAAACTCTCCAACAACAGAAACACCGCCTGATGACAACGTTTCAGCCCTCAGCGGAGATGCCCCTCAGGCCAGGACCCTTTCAGGTCCTCCTAAAGCCCGACCTGCCTCATCCGCTACCGAGATCCTCTTGACCACCACGCGCAAAGAGGCTTCTGAGCAATATGCCCAAGCCGCAAAAGCCGAGAAGGCGTACCGCACCAAGAGAAAGGCTAAATTGGCACGAGCCAACTACAACGAAACAAAGGAACACTTTCGCGAGGCCATTTCTCACTTTAAGTTGGCTTTCAAGGGCTTGTTCTCCGTGATTGGAAACATCAGTTATCTTATCAGCGAGAAGCGTGACAACAGAAAACAAGCGGCTGAGAAGAGAGCACATGAGAAGAATCTTGAGAGGAAGAGAAAACTTGAGGAGCAGTTGGCGAAGGCAGAGGCGGAAGCAGGCCCAGTCGCTGATGATGCAGAGGATAAAGAGACGGCTGTTGAGAAGTAGGATGGCTGCTTAAGGATCTATAACGCTATGAGGAGTTTGAGCTCGGTTTCCTTTGTCTTTGATTCAATCTGACTACATGACATTATTTCCTTTCATATACCCTTAGATATACAATCCATAATACAAAGAAACTAATACAAATATTCCCAACTGCATCCTGTGGTTTTTTTAAAACATGTGCACCCTCCGAGAGGAATGGAACATAGCTGGAAGAAAGCCCTTGTTCTCATCCACGCTTTCGACAGCAGTCTGCAGACTCTTGGGCGTCCTTTTCAGAACGGAAGTAGTCAGATGCTTATCGAGGTGTTGAGCATGCATTTCACAAATCTTCTCATATGCAGCAAGAACCGTGTACTCGCCCAGTGCTGCGGTGGCCTCCTTGCCCTGGTCAAGTAGTCCATCAAAAAGCCCTTTCCCTCCGTCTTCATCATCATCCGAGTCCAGATCCTTGGCACCGACCTCCTTGGCGTCAGACTCGGTGAAGGGTAGTTTGAGCATGGACGGTGATACAGATACTGATGATCCCATACTCATGACCCGCTCAAGACTCTGATTCCCTGCATCCATAAACCTTGCATAGTTTTCATTCGCAATTTCTGAACTCTTGTTGAGTCTTTCCTTACCCTTCATAGCGCTCGTAGAGCTTTTGATGTACTTGTCCAACACATTACACATCTTGCTCTTCTTACGATTCATATATACCTTCCAGGCCTTCATAAGTCCAGGTTCAATGGCCGAGTTGTTGAAGTTGATGTCGCTGGCTGAGATGCGATGGCCATAATATGAATGTGTGGAGCCCAGTTCGAGATAGCAGAGGAACCACTGCGTTCCTGGTGTCCCGGAAAAGCGCGCCAGGACCCACTCTCCTGCGACGAGCTGAAGTTGAGGCTCTTGGATGAAGTCAATGATACGTACGATGGCGAGCTCATCTTTGGTAGGCTTGGAGCTATTGATGTTCTTGCCGGTAGGGTCTTCGGTGTCGTTGGATTGAGCCTCCTTAGTCGTTGGTGCACCATTATCATTTGGCTTTCCAGCCACAATCTGTAAGGTACTGTGGAGTTTCCGTGCCCGGTCCTCCTTGATGATCTTGTCCTCGACTGTTTGTTCGACGTCCAGCTGCTTCTTCAGCATATGTTGCTCGCAGGCGAAATTGACAACCACACTAGCAAAGCCTGTGCTGATGATACACCAGCCTGATATCTTCTGTTTTGGACTGCTCGCTTTGGCAACTTGTCTCGCGAGCTTCTCCCGGTCGATCATAGTGACGACAATTCGCTGAATGTCGAAGATGCCCTCGATCCCGGAACTGTTGATGATGATCGGGTTTGGACAAGTAAGGTCATCATCAAGAGAAGTGTAGCCTGTGTTGGTTCTCTCTATCTTGGCCTCCGACGCCGGCCTCTTAGTCTCGAGTTCCTGGATTCGAGTTGGTAGGCGGCCTTTGGTTTCAGCGTTCGACGTAAGACTTTCTAGATACGTCTTGACCTCTTGATCCAGTGATAGCCATTCTGGTACTTCGGGCGCGGTGGGCTTCGGAGGAGAGACCGGCTCTGGAACGACAGCCTTCTCCACAGGTTCAGAGTGATGTCTTCCAAAAGATGGCTTCGTTATTGAAGTACCCCCAAAGCCGGGCAGCTTTGGTGTCTTGAGACTCGCTCCGACCTTCATGCTTGGGAGCGTTGGCTTGTTAAAGCCCCAACCAGCCCCAGCACCAGACTTTGCGTCTGGAACTGGAGGTGGACTCTGGACCACAGGTATTTGCTGCTGGGCAGATGGGGTAGGGGGTGCAGGGTCGGGCTTGACACAATGGTCTTGGATGTAACGAAGAATCTTGCCGATATTCTCCAGCTCAGGTCCAAGGACTTCAAACGTGGACGCTTTCACGAAAACACAGATATCGCGGACCCAGTCCAGCGGAAGTCCTTCACGGCCCTTGTCCTTGATGCAGTCTATCGCGTCTCGAAGCATGGTAATAATGCCCTGGTAGGCAACCATGACATCTTTCCGCTGTCTCTGAACTTCTGCAGAAATCATCATATTATAGCGCCTACCAGAGTCTTCCTCGTTCGAGTACGCTTTGTGTGAAGCGGGATACATGGAACGACCACGAACGGGACTGCCCATAAACGCACCTGTCCAATTGAAGACAGAGACATCGTTGTGGCTGATGATGACCTCGTCGAGAAGACGAGATAAAGCTTTAGCGTAGCCTTCTGCGTGAAATGATTGAAAGCGCACGCCGAGTATTCCCATGAGAGAGTATACGTGATCAACTGGCACGGTTGCGTTGCGACTACAAGAAAGCTGGAGAACTCTTTGAGCGGAGAAACCGCTGCGAGCGATACCTTGCTTCCATGAGTCTAGCTGGTTGACTTGGCCGAAACTTGCGATTGACCGTCGGTCTTCAAGAACAAGATCCTTTGTCGTTGTAACAAGGGAATAGAGGAGAAAGTTGATAGCATTTTGCGCCTCTATCTCGGCACCAAGACCTTCTGTCTTAGTTGCAGTGGGGATATGATGGTTGACTTCTGCAAGGATGTCTCTCATTGGGCTGCTAGCATTGTCGCTCTCATATCTAACGAGATTATGTGCTGCGAGATAGACGGCGCGACTAATCTCTGGCAGGGCAGTCTCTGTTGTCATCTCTCTCGGGAATATGAACCCTAGAGTTTGAAGAATGGAGGCAATGCGAACTGCTGTACTGACACTCTCTGAAGCACTCTGGTCTTCACCATCGTTACTGGCAATGATGACCTCATCTACGGCCACCAGTGACCCGAGAGTTGCTGAGTTTCTAATACCTTCCACGGCATTCGTCTCGTTCCCATTGGAGTACACGTCGGCTATGTCGCCGCGGGTATACAGATCAATGAACGGAATCAAAGGGTAAATGTAGCCTAGACTTTCGACAGGTCGACTCAGTGACGTCCACTGCGAGTTGGTGAAGTATGCCATTTTGCTCATCACCAACTCTTGTAGAGTCCAAGCACGTTTTGACCACTCGGGAGTCGTCCCTTCAATAGCTTTGAAGCTTGGAATATTAGGGCTGTTGTTGACTGGATCTCCCTTGAACTGCTTCCAGTCATGGATGGCATCTGCAGCCCGACAGTCTGTGTCAAGATGGACGAGACAGAACTCGGCGTTGGCGTACCAATCGCCCATGAGTGAAAGAGACTGAGAAAGCTCTCCGTAATTGAGTTTGTCGATACAGCAAGTATCAGACCAGATGTAACGAGCGCCATGATTCGGGAACATGTTCGTTTGGAAGATATCCCGAGCCTCACTCATGGACCGGCCGAGCTTAATGGCTGACTTCCAGCGTTGGAGTCGGCTCATCATCTCGTCCACAGCATCTCCAAGTCGACGGTCACTTCCAAAGAACTCGGCGTCTTGATTGGCTTTGTTCTGATTCGTGATAGATACTTCCAGTGACTTTTGAGCTTCGGCATATTCTGCTTCCGCTTCGTCGACCAGAGGAGACGCAGTAGGCTTCGGGTCAGCGACCTGTTCCGTATCCTCGCTGATGTCCTTCTGGATGCGATTCATCAGATGGTCAAACATATCTTTCTCCATCATGCAGCGCTCAACCTTGGACTTCTTAGCGTCTCTGTTCTGTCGCGCCCGATTGACCTGGGACTTTGCGTCGCTGGCAGCAATACGCATCTGCAGCAAGTCGGCGATTGTTCTTCCATCTGGGTTACCACCCAGAAGAGACTCGATCATCTGTTCTTGCTCTAAGATATCAAGCCTAGATTGCTCAAGGACGATGTGAATGTCACCGTCAAATTCCGAAAGCATACCATCCCGGGACCGCTCAAGATGCTTTTGTCTCGCTCGCTTGATGTGAGCCAGAGTAATCTCATCGCCCTTCCACCTGTGCGAGAGCATGCAGTACGAATCTGAGGGGCTTGTGTTCCAGACATCAACAAGATTGCCCGTCTCAAGGTCAATCAGACGCAGAGGCCGTTGGGGACTCTCTGTGTCCGGCGACTCAAGAAAGCCGACATCTTGAAGCCCGCCAAAGGAGTAGTCTTGTGGCTCAGTGAAGGTTGGTTTGAAGTCGGGGACGAACCACAAGTTGAGAATGGTGCGCAGCTTCTCGGGGCTGCCACCGATCTCGAGGAACAGGTTTTTGAGATGTTCCGGGGTGAGGTCTGTGTATGTGCTCAGGTCTGTGACCTTTGCAATCCTTTCCGTGATGTTGTCCATGATCACTCGCTGCGAACATGAGCCTTGTTTGGTACCAGAGTGTCGTTTCTTGATAAGAGGGTTATCCCGAAACAACTTCTTGGGGGAATGAGTAGGCGAGAAAGCTTCAGAGGTCGGATCCCACAGTCACTCACTTCCTGAGGAGAAATAGGCATATGTCAAGTATCAACCAGAAGCTGTTTGGAACTGTGGCCAGTAGAATCAAAACTTTCGCGAGGATGCTGCCAGTGTTGATAGCAACCCGTACTGATTGGCAGTGGGTTTTGACAAGTAATACTGCAGCAGGTATGACTCGTTGTGTGGCTGATCTATTGGCTGACATGCATTGTTTCTCTGCGTTGAATGGTGGTGATATGATACGACGTGCCATCCTCTAGTTTCGGCAATTGATCTACAGACTTTGGACAGCTGGAAAGCCATCCGACATGTCGTAAAGGCGAATTATGACTGGATATAGATTGACCGGCAATGTACTGCATGAGCTGAACTTCGACTCCGCAAGCTCCGGTACTGGCGATTGGGTGTGAGAAGACCCCTCTTTGTTCAGCTGTCAACAGTCATGTCAACACGGACGTCTAGACGGAATTGCCTGGTTCATTCTATGTCGCGATTGGCTGTAAGCTTCGTGATGCTGCTTGATGCAGCGCTCGGACTGAGCGGGGTGACGTGGACCCCCAAAGCTCGCATGACCTTGACGAGAGAATATTGATTTTTTGCATGCATTTCTGTACGACCAGCTATGGGTGTTCGCTTGACGACTTCATAACGGCCATTTGCATTCTGGCCCTTCTCATCTCAACAGGTACCAGTCCTGGAGCTTCGACTCGAGAATTGGCCATGGCTTCCTACCACAGGGTTCTCAGTACGTTCGACAGATCGGTCAACCTCAAGAGCGCCGAATGCGACTAGTATGTCTTTACCCCATTGTCATTCAGATCAATAGACTCTAACAATACAAGTGACATTCACCCATGGGATATACTCATCAACGGCACACGATGGGATGGTAAGATCCGTCTCATAGGCTTCGTTGATGTCTTTTTCTTGATCTGCTACTCTGGAGAGTCTCGCTTTGAGAAGGGCATCATTATATATAGTAAGAGAACTTCATATCCTTACTGAAGAAGAACTAACAGCCTGCAGAGGATGATGTTTTTATTCGCAACACCTTGCAAGACGCCAATGTCACAGCTGCTGAGCTGGGCCTTGAGGTCGTGAATGAAAGCGAGATTAAAACAGCCCATGATAAAGGTCGAGGTATGTATGCAGAACTCAAGTTGAACTTCCGAAGTCAATTAACCTTTATTTCATGATTAGAACCGGTTCTCGAAAGGCACTTTAAGTTTGAGAGTATACGCGGTGGTCTCGATTATACCATCACCAGCCTCGGCCATGAAATCGGCGTCAAGACGCGATACGACAAGACAAATTTGAGAAAGTATGAGATCAAAATTCGAAAGGGTAGGGATTTCACAATGCAAAGTAAGTTTAATAAACACAATCCAGCGATGCTATTGCTGATGAAGTCAGAGCGCATCCGTCGCGGAGTGACCCAGCATGATTTGTTTGACTTGATGCACGACGCAATTCGTCTCGGTGTTATCACCCATGCTGAACTTATCGGGCACATCGTTGGAAAGACAATTGGTGGCACTACTGTGGAGGATATGGGCTCCAAATATTTTGAGGCTATCACAGGAGCTAAGAGTTCGCAGAATTTGGCCTTGGCTGCTGACAGATAATTTCCTGTAATGAAGACGGGATTGGCACTGTACTCTCTCTACCCTAGAATGTGACAGCAATTGAACTTTCTTAGTTGTGAAACGCGACAGAAACAGTTGGCTCTTTTCATTGCAACGTAGCTCCAATCCACAACACCACAACCCCTGTTCTGCACGTCCCCAACAGTGGAAACCAACTGTCACTAACTTCACCGTCAGCATATCCTGATTGGATAGATTTGCTCTTTTTCAGCTTAGCCGCCGACATTGACGCCCGTGCTCCTCGGATCGGCTCTGCAATTCTTAGGGGGCATAAGCAGGGATTTTCCTGCCCAAGGCACACACAATGTCAGATCACATCAGCAGCCCTCAGCCAGCCTCCATCTTTTAGACATGACTGCATTTACCAATAAGTTGAGCCCAGCCTTCCAGCAACAAGTCCTTGGCGATCCAGCACTCAACTTCCCTCCCTCTCTCATCATGTCTTCGACAGTTGTCCCAGATGCGAGCTCCGGCGGAGATAGCGATGATAACACCGAGCTCATCGTCGCGGTCGTCGCGCTGGTTATTTCCGTACTCGCCTTTGTCATCGCCATTCTTCAGGCGCTTCAACAGTATCTCGGTACCGCCACCGGCTTCTCATCGTGTAGCGAGGCTGTGATAGGGAAATGGGCTCAATTTGCTCGGCGACAAATGCTCTGGACCGAATTCCGTTTTGAGGTTCAGTTTGAGACGCCTGTCATTTTTGTCGCCAAGCCAGGCAACACCAGAGGTCCTTTAGGCGATGATGCTCTCGCAAAGGAGGAGAGGCAAAAGATCATCCGCTTAGATGGTGGCCACGAGAACTTCAAATACACGGATACTGTTCAGGAATATGATGATAAGTACAGAAAGAGTACCCAGCAGGTTGTCCATACTGCCGACAATGAAAAGGCTACTTGGTTGGCCCTTCTTATGGCAATTGTTCGCATGGAAAAGGAATCACGCGAATGGCAGGGCAAGAAAACATCCGAGTGGCGTAAAGCGACCGGTCCCCGCCCGCCACTAGACACGGCAGTGGCGCCCGAACAACCCGCTACCCATCACTCACTACTGGTCTGCATGCAGAGGAAAAGACGAACCTGGGACAGCATGCCCAAAGACTTCGCAAAGCCCTACGCTACCACCACAATATCTCACATTGTAGAGATCGCTGCCATGTTGGGTATCCATTGGAGACAATTTGACCTCAACAACGACCAGTATCGCGCTCAAGGCAACGGCTTTGTTCTTTATGGCTCTTACACTGATGGTCTTGGTATTTGTTTCAACATTCAAAAGCAAGGTCCGACATGGTTTGAGAAGAATCGCATCGTCCCCAGTTACAATGTTAAGCAATTGTGCTTTGGCATGGCGCCGACAATTCTTTATCGGGATCGTAAGGTTTATGCAGATGAGGCCAAGGGCGCTGAGACTCTCCAGCTCGGAAGTCTTTCAGAGATAGCCAAGACTCTTGTGGTTCTCGGCTGTGACATCAACACCGTAAACTATTTCCGCAAAAACACCGACCAGGCTCGTCACAGCCATCTATTTGCCAGTAAGTTACCGTCGACTGAATGAAGAAGTGAACTAGTTCTAACATCCAACGGTTCCATTCGAGATCCTTGGAATGGTAGGCGAGATGTTACATGTCAAAGACACTGTCTTCCGTATGCTTCCAAACCCCACTGTCTTCTACTGGGATCCGAATACCTTCTCTCTGCCTAATCTGCTATCCGAATACATCACATCTTTACGCCTCTTTCGTGAGAAGCAACTAGCAGGCAGTGAACAAATCAAAAGTATCTTGGATTGGGCAGAGACAGACCAGAAGTTCCCGCTCTTGCGAGCAGAAGGATCAACGCTCGACGTGTTTGGCGAAGACATCAACGGAGCTACTCTAGTCAATAGCCTCAACCATCTACGTGCTGGCATCGAGCTATGCGACGAATTCTTTGCCAAAATGAAGAAGCCGAGTCTTTCTCTGGTCAAAAAAGTTACGCGTACACACATTCAAGAAGTCATGAGCATTCTCCACGAGAAGAACGAAAAGGACGACAAGACTACCAACGAGGCCACGAACAACGCCATGAATAATGCACTCATCACCATCCACGACATCGATTCGGCACCAGCAGACGAGAGAGAAAGCTTGTTGATGCAAATGTATTTCGATCGCGTTCGACCAAACGTTGCTCGAACCATCGGCCAGCAAACTCTTCTGAGCAAACACATGAGAGAGAGACGAGACTCTATTCCCTCAGACAACGGTTCTAATATCGCCAGCCCAAGGTCTGCCAAGATGTATACAACAAGCGATGAGGTCAATGAGATCTGGTGTGTCCTTGTCTTCCGCATGCTGTGTTGGTTGCAGCTACATGACTTTCACAAGATGGATATTCATATCACGAAGAGTGATGCTTATGCGAGCCGAATTCCCGTTTACATTGTCTAAGTGGAACGTTTCGTGTCGGACAATGAAGGATTGAAGTTCTTCAGAGCCTAGTTGTGTCAGATTGGAACAGTCCTCACTATAGAGCATTATATGGGAGTCGATGGATTAAGTAAATTGGCATTCGTGTTGATGATGAATTATGTACAACTTGCAAATGACTAAGCATGATACCATGAATCGATTAGGTTTCACTCTTGGATACAGTGCCCGTGAAAATGTGGTGTGGTCGCCAAAGCGCAGGCGATTGGCCTGAACGATTGTTAGCTCTGCTTCACAATCACTGTTGTCTTGGTTCACTTACTCATAGTCTCTCGTCAATGGGCCATGACGCGTGGCGAGCGTGATAGACAAGAAAGTAATAGGATGGTATCAGTCTCGATGCCTCTGCGTACCACATTAGTAAAGGTCTTAATTTGCTGGGCAATAGACTGCAAAGCGACACCTGTAAGATTGCAACGTTAGTCATGGTTTCTCGATTAAGTCGAGGTTAGTTAGACTCGTGGATGTCTACCGGCTCCCTTCCACTGACAAACATACGCCATCGGTCAGACCTGTGAGAATGTCAGCACTTGGTTTGTCGCTTAATTCTTTGGTGCGTGATGTCGCGGCAATTCAACTGCATTCAGTGCTAGTTGGGAACTTAGGACACGATAAGCGGGGCGCCATTAGCTGTAAGAAGGTCCTCTAGTGCCACTTCACGCTTGGACTTGTCCTTGTATCGGAAAAGATGTCAGCGGTTTTTCACTGCTATCAATCGCCTTATAAGAACAAAGCCTGAGCCCAGGTCATGGCGTCCAGTGTTAAACATTCTCACGTTATTTTATACTTCTCACACAATGGCTAGAGGCACAACTCTTAGCAACACACCTGCGTACTAGGCCGCACTTCTGGGAACAATGATCGATGTCCAGGTAGGCATTCAGTGTAACCTGGAATGAACTGCACTAATAATTCATTGCAAGCAGTCAGTACCCAGACATGACGTCTCACTTCTCGTTGGAAAGCAAAAAGCACCTGTCTGGCAAAAGATCAATAAGTGGCTACCACCACGAGACGCTCATCAAAACTTCTTGAGGATTAATTTCACACTCTCATCTAGACCGTTTCTGAATCTATGCTTTTGAAACTTCTTTGAGTCACTCATCCCTCAATCCAGTCTACAATCCTAAGCGCACAATCCTCCCAGGCAATGTCCATCATCAAGTGATGAGCTGATCCCGGGATTGAGATAGTGGTAACTACCTCACTGCTATGACTGGTCTCTGACTTTCCTGGCAGTCTCTCTACTGCAGCATGATATGCCTTAGCATTCTCTTCGACCATAGAAGCTGTTACTAAGCGGTCATTGGATCCAGAAATAAGCAAAACCTTACGCGATTGCGTTGATTGACCTTCTATCCCGACAAGACTTTTCAGAACGTCACTTGCTGTTCCAAAAGGCCAGAAAACACTAAGTCCCGTCCGGATGCCCTCACTTGCTGTTTTGCAATCGGTCAACCATCTTGTGATAGTCCCTTCGGGGGTTTCAGGTTGAAAGAATGCTGTCCGAACCTGTTCCGGTGTATCGAGCTGTGAACGGGGACTCCATGGGTACTTGTAGCCATCAGGAGCCTCAACTCTTTCCCAATTGGCCATGATCTCTTTTCCGCCACCAGAAAGAGGCGCCGCAGCCAACAGAACCAAGCCACCGAACTTAATAGGTGAAGAATTACTTTGGGATTGTTGCCCAAGCAGATATTGCATATGTCCACCACCAAAAGAGTGCCCAACAAGCACAATCGGCGGTGCGTCAGGATGTCGCTGCTTGATGAAAGATGCCGCCGCCATAATATCCTCGACATAGTTATCCAATGATGTGAGCAGAGTCCGTGTCATCCACGACATCTGCCATGATTTACCATGGCCACGTAAAGATAGTGAGTAAGTCGGATAGCCATGAGATGCGAAAAAGGTGAGGAAGTTGCGATAGTCTTCAGCCGAGCAAAACGCGCCGTGAAGGCATAGCATAGGCGCCTTCTGAATTCCAGGAGGAATGCAGGCCAACAGCTCGAGATCGCCAGACGGGGTAGTGAGAGAGAGGGTCTCGACCGCTGGAGTGGCCGCGGTTTCAGACATTGTGAGGGAATTCTGAACTTGATCTTCTAGAACTTGTAGACAAAAGAGAAAAAAGAATTGTGATGGATGTAAGCCGTTCTCTGTCATCATCTCAATTGATAGCGATAAGAATTGTGGAGTGAGATCTCGGACTAGAAGCTGCAGGGGATCCGAGCTAACGAATCAAATTTCTAGACATACGCTGGCGGACTTCTGTTAGTCCGATTCCAGCTTACCCTGACCTCTTCCAGATACAACACGATACAACTGAAATAAATCTCTTCTCTGACCCATATGTTTTCTTCTTCTCTGAATAGCCAGCGTTCATATAGTAGTAGTAAGTTCAATCCCACTAACATGAACGAGAATAGATCACGTGGTTGGTCGAATTCCATGGCCTGTCTGTCTCATTTTATTTCTTACTGCGCGTGGATTAACGAAATTCCTATCGCGTCCGAAACAGGAACACTCGGCCGTCTCATAAAGGGACTAAATATACAGACATATTACACATTGGCTATCTGATACTACGCGTCTACTGGAATAATCACAGCCATTCCTCAATGCCACCTCAAACCACCTTCTTTGGTCGCTGACCGTGTTCAGTTGGCTTCAGCTCCCTGCGCACCACACTTATTCTCGCAATAGTATGTCATCTAGGATAGTTAGCAAGGTTACTCAGACACCAAGTCGCAAGACGAGCCAGGACGTGTTACTTACCTCATCACCACCGATATGCCACTCATCAGAATGACAAACGAGACCGTCCTTTTGACTCTAGGTTAGTAACCTTCCAAAGCCTTGGACTGAGGGCGTCACTTACAAACCAACAGTCAGGGCACTTGTCCCATTTGTTATTGCCAGTATTGCGTCTTCTATAGTAATCACAGGCACATTTGGTGGCGTCGGGGAGGATCTCGTAGTTCACATTCCAGTTGTAACTGACGCTGAAGGGGGTTCCTCCGGACATCGAGTAATGTCGATTAGTGACACAAACGGCCTGGCTGTGCAGCTTGGCGGACGCGCTGTGATGATTGTGTTAGTAAAATACAGAAAAAGCGGATGAGGAGGAGAGAAATCTTACATGGGTGCGAGAGCAAGAAGGGTAGCTGCGATGAGTTGCATGATGAAGTCGTGTGTCGGGTACTGTATACTGGTAGCAAACTGGGATTTAGAGGATAGAATAAGGAGAAGTGTCGAGTGATTGTCTACGAGTGAAGTTGCTCAGCGTTTATAGTCGCGGAAAGCTCAAGTCACTTGAAAGATGATAATCAAGGGAAACACCCTATCACTGTTGATAACGCTCAACAAGGATTGTTGCCGATGTGCCGAGTAATCTCGAAGAATGGCCTCGTACCTGTCAAGTTCATAACTCAGTTCTAGAAGTATCTCATATTAGGCAAAATGGATAAGATATGCAATAACCACTCACCGCGATTACATTTGGCACGGAGCCACGGCAGTTGAATTTCAGGCACGATACATCAAATGATTGCAGGGGTAGGGAAGTTCTGGAAATTAGACCCCAGTTGACATTGTGTCCGGTACGGGTAAGGCTGGAAGCTTGGGCCTAGATAGTGACATTTTGTCGCGAACTACTAGCCCAAAACGTACATGGCTTAATTAATGGATCGAGAGCTCGGCACTTGCCACGTGCCGTGTAAGCTTCCGTCTCGAGTCAACATCCTGGTTGCTTGGTGATAGTGTCAACGGCGGACGTCTATAGCCGCCTAAAGGGTCTGTCAACCTTGACGGGTCTAGACTTTGACAGACCCGCCTCATTATCATCACTGATAACGACCTTTGTGGATCGACTCGTCCAGATGCCTCTCACTTGGCACGAAGCCCGACAAGCAGATCAGTTCTGCAGTCGATAATACAAAGTATAAAGACTCAGACATATCTTGACATTCTTCTTTTTCAACCAACTCTTCAACCCAAATAAACAATCACCCCTCTTTTTACTTCCATCAATCCTCCAAATCAAACTATGATCCCCTCCAAGGCCATCCTTCTCGGCTTGGCCGCTGTTGCCAATGCTGTTCCTTTCATGACTGAGCGCGACCTCAACTCGACCGTCTGGACTCCCGAGCACGTTCTTAAGCAAGACGAAGTAATTCTCTATGGCAGTGGCCGCAGTAAGTCCCATTCTGTACCCAGCCCTTCATCAAAGCCGCCAACTAACATATTCTGTAGTGGAAGTCGTTCATGTCAGCGTCTACGAGAAGCTTCTTGAGTTTCACGGCGTCAGCCCCGAGACTCCTGAGATCGACCACGCCTTCCTGGAGGCCGGAGCCAAGTCTTTCAAAGAGGCCAAGGCTCTTGCCACCCGTGACGTGGAAAAACGCGGTTGTGATGGCACTATTGCCTACGTAACTGACACCACTCAGCGTTTTGTCGACTGGGACGTGCAGATGTCCCCCGTCGTCATCGGCGCAGGCCGTAATGGTATTGACGTGAGCGTCGCCCGTTCCTGGAGCACCTCCAACGGTGTTACTGTCAGCGCAGGCCTTGACTGGAAGGCCGTTAAGGACCGACTCGGCGCCAATTTTGGCATCAACTACTCGCGCACATGGACGACTCAAGCCACCGTCACGGTCCGGGGCACCGTTTACGGTGGTGAGACAGGTGTCGTCATCACTAGACCCTGGACCAACCGTCGATACGGACGTGTCTTCCAAGGCTGCGTTGGGTCTATGCGAGAGATTGGTACTTGGATGGCTGACTCCCACGACGAGGGATCTTATGAGGGTGTTAGCTGGGTTGCCGGTGCTATTACCATGTGCATCAAGAACCAGAGCGGCATTCCTCTTTCGCGTTGTAATGGCGGCGGTAACTTCCGCTAACCCTTTTATAAGATGGAAGTTACCTAACTCTCAAATTCCTTTCTATCCTGGGTAGTTGGACTTTAGAGTAAGCTTAGCATCTACAGTAAGAATATTACACGTTAGTAGCAGTTTACAAAATATAGTATCCCTATATATAGCCTCAGTCTTATCTTAGTATTAGTCTATCAATTAAACTTTGCTCTCATTATCAGACAACGCTTACATAGTGACTTAATACATGAGATTGTCTGACAATTCGTCTTGTTTATAATCTGGTGATGTGTAGGGTTTAGAGTGAGGCGCACGTGAGTTATAATGATTGGCTGCATTTCCAGTCACGAACTCGTGCGTTTCTGCCTTGATGTCCGCCCGCAGGGGCAACGAGGCATGGATGCCTGATCTCTCCTGTCTCATAAGGCATTCTCCAACCTAACCGTCAGCACTAAACCCTTTCCCCTCAATTTTCCAATCAGCGACACCGAACAACAAACCTCTCCCGATGTTATCCTCAAGGCTTCCATGAACTAGACTGTATTTCTCTGTTTTATTTGAGAGGTCAAGCCCCGCTATGCCGCTCATTAGCCATACAAATTTCAGAATCCGCGGCATCCCGCTTACTTATGAAAGGAAGGACAGCGTTCGAAAACTCGTCAAAGAAAACCTAGAACTCGACTCAGCGACGGGAATCAACATCCATTCTTTGGCAGTATCACCGAGCGACCATACAAGTAGCGTAGCTACACTCAGCTTCTCTAACATACCAAAGTGCTTCTTAGACCAGTCCAGAAATGAATGGGCGTTCCACCTAAAAGATGGAGAGGACCTGGACTTGAGTAGTTCCATTGTTTTTGACACGCACTTTAGAGGATTCACGCCTTTGCAGCGTACGGACAGTGATGGCTGTCATGTCGAGTAAGTCACCAAAAACAAGAAACTGATATTTGCCAATTCTGACCTTTTGTGAGTATAATTGCTGTGACTGGACTTGGCGGCCACGCCCTTGGTTCATTCAAACAAAGGAACGGACCATTTGTCTGGCTTCGAGACGGATTACCTGTTGATGAACCAGAGATGAGGATTCTCTCTTACGGATACGATACCACCATTGTCAATAGCAGTTCCTTCCAAAATCTAACAGACTTAGCAAGATCTTTACGACTTGAACTAGAGGGTATCCAGGTAAGCTTGGAAAGAACTAAGACCAAGGTTTATGCTTGTCTAACAGGTTTCAGGACCCAAGTCATCCTCGACCTATAATCTTCATAGCACATAGCCTTGGAGGTCTGCTCGTCAAAGAGGTATGTTGAACATTGCGAAGGGCCGGTGTTTCCTTCTGACCATGTGATATAAAGACGATAGTGCAATTCGCACAGAATCCTTTTTCGTCTGAAAGATCTGTGCTTGATTTGGTCTCCGGCTTTATGTTTTTTGGAGTCCCTCACCAGGGACTCGCCGTGGAGTGTCTAGTCCCCATGATTAGGGATTCGCCCAACCGAGCGCTCCTGGAGTCCCTTGGCAAGAACTCGCCCCTTCTGTCTCGTCTACAGCGAGAATTTAAAATGGCAATGGACACGAGATGCTGTTCAGTAGTCGCATTCTATGAGACTGAGAGGTCCTTCACTGCTCAAGAGGTACGTTTGCCAGTTTCTTAACTAGCATGAGGCTCTCATTTAGCGATTCTTGGGGATGGTATTGTTCAAAGGACACCTTAGATAATACATATATCGAGATCCTGGAGTAGTCAGTTTCTCAGTCTGTTGTATCGTCTAATGTGGGTCCAGGTACAACCAGGGAAATGGGAGTTGAGCGGCCCCAGTGAGGTACTAGTTGAAGTGTCTTCAGCGAATTGTGGCAGCATTCGGCAGCACCCCATCAACCGCAACCACTCCGAGATTGTCAAGTTTAGCAGTCGACAGGACGAACTATATCGACGGGTGGTTTTGGCCTTGAAGCCTTTGTTAGCAGATTCTCGAACCCTGCTGAGGTCTGGAGGAACTGAAGTCGGGTATAACCGTGGGTAGTTAGAACCTCATATAGTTGATAACCACACTAACGCACCTGTTAGCCATTATATCAAGATCAGAGGATGAGAGAAGTACGTGATGAGAAGGATAAATTCATTTGGAGGTGCGCTAATTTACTGAAGGCTGCCTGCGATCTCTTTCGTTCCCTGAACAAGATCACAGATTCACTCATCTCCGTTACGACAAAGATACCTGCGAATGGCTCTTGGAAGACCCACAATACCAGTCTTGGCTTAATGCCCCTCGAGGCCTTTTCTGGATCAAGGGTTCTCCTGGAACTGGCAAGTCTGTTTTAATGAAGTTCGCTGTTGAGGCAATGCGACGCAAAAATTCAGCGGATTTTGTAGTATCCTTTTTCATCCACGGCCGTGGAGTGCCACTGCAGAGGAGTCTGCTAGGTGTCTATCGCGCATTACTGAGCTCCCTGCTTCAGTCATTTCCTAGCCACCTTAGAGAACTTACTCAGCGATTCAATCATAGGCAGGAACGCTTCGGAGCATACGAACGCAAAAACGGCTGGGTCTGGACAGAGTCGGAGCTCGAAGAATTTCTGTTCAAGGTTCTAAGCCAGGGCACAAATACATACCCTGTAACAATATATGTGGATGCATTGGATGAGTGTGGAGAGCAAGATGCGAAGAGACTGCTCCAGTACTTCAGCGATATTATGAGCATTGTGGACGAAGAACAAGGCCTGCTGAAAATATGTTTCTCCTCGAGGCATTATCCAATCTTGGGCCTCGAGACCATGCCGACACTACTTGCCGAGGAGATGAACGGTGAAGATATCAAGCTGGTCGTTCGAAACCGCCTCAAAAGTTTCAACTTGCACGACAAGTGCCATCAGATCGAGGATGAAATCTTGCTTAAAGCCCGGGGGGGTTTCCAGTGGGCTATCCTGACGACGGACATCATTCGCAATGAACTTTTGCGCGGCTTGAACAGTGCTTGTCTCCATCAGGCGGTTACCACCATTCCCAGGGACCTCCAAGAGATTTATAGATTTATACTCAAGGGTGCCGGGGGCGAGGAAAGAGCTCACATGGTCAATCTGTTCCAGTGGGTGTTGTTTTCTGAGCGGCCTTTGTCTGCTCACGAACTTCGCGAGGCCCTTACTACTAGCCGAGACATGAAGCTTACTGAGACATCACAATTAAGGGGCCAACCGAACTATTCAGATACTGTATCCGAATTTGAGATTCGGGTTCGACATATCTCACGCGGCTTAGTGGAGTTCCAGACAAGGGAAA
The DNA here is from genome assembly GCA_028416715.1 of Fusarium multiceps. Classification (NCBI taxonomy): domain Eukaryota; kingdom Fungi; phylum Ascomycota; class Sordariomycetes; order Hypocreales; family Nectriaceae; genus Fusarium; species Fusarium multiceps. The sequence goes on along the minus strand of JAQPZZ010000043.1, from coordinate 81,323 downwards.
TTTGGGAGAAGTATCAGGCTGATGGCGAAGACTGGGATCGAGAAGCCCAATTTATTCACCAGTCTGCTGCAGACTTTGTTTTACAAGAATTCCTCATCGAGGTCGACGTCGGTCTTAGGCTCCAGTCTGTCGGTGGGGCGGCCCACTTTGAGATTTCCAGGTCATGTCTGAGATATATTGTCCTGCAGGATATACTTGAAAGCAGTGACCTATCACGGAACGAACTATCGGTCAACTTTCCTTTATTACCATACGCCGTCACATTTCTCCTTCGTCATATCAAGCTTGTGGAAGAAAGTAACATGACCCAAACCGACATCTTGGGACTTACTGTATGGTACCAGCCAGCCCGTGTAAGGAGGTTCTCAGCTCTCTGGCTGAAGATGGATCCTGATCATAGTCACGCACCAATAGGTTGGCCTTTTGCGGGTGCAACAGCTACACATATCCTTGTGGGTCTTGGGTCGAGAAGTGCCCTGCAAGAGTATCTCAACCATCACACGGTCGATCTTAATGCCAGAGACTCCTATGGAAACACTCCTCTACTACTCGCTCTCAGAGATAATTTACAGGACCTAGCTCTGTTGCTCATAGAGCATTCAACCTCCTTACAGGCGAGTGGTGGTTCTTTACTTCGAGAAGCTGCTCACACTGAGCATCTAGGAGAGATTGTAGACCTCCTGAGTCATGTAAATACGACGAACAGTGATGGAGAGACACCTTTGGGCGTGGCTGTGTCGACGAAAGCTCATGAAGCAATCCAATCTCTGCTTAAAGCTGGTGCAGATCCGAAGGCAGAGAAGGGCCTCCTATTTTATGCTATCGGCAACCTTGACATGCCTCTTTTGAGCGATCTGATTGCAAGGAAAGTTTGTCTCGATGGTGCCGTCTTCTTTGCTGTCCAGACTTTGGTCGCATCAGGCCAGAGTGATCATGAGACACCTGTTTATGAGATGATATCGGCCTTGTTGAAAGCAGGAGCCAACACACACAAGATTCACGGTGTGGTGAAGGATTTTAACCTTGACTATCCTGAGTACGAGGACGATGGATATGAAGACGTCGAGGCGATCATTGTGGCCACAAAGCAAGGACTAGGGTCTGTGGTAAAGCTTCTGATTTCACACGGCGTTTCCCCCGATGTGGAAGATTCGGAAGGAGATTACCCATTACTCATAGCCGCGAGAAACGGTCGCTCCGATATTGTAGAGGCCCTGAGACATACTGACATCGACGAGAGCACATATCCTTATATGAGGCATGATATAGCCACCATTCTTCTCAGAAGCCTCTATGGAGACGGTATACCGTCAAACATCCTCATACAGTGTGTCAGGGTTAATAAGTTCGAGCTGGCGCAGTTTATCTTACAATCGGACAATGGAATATGGAGTACAACTGACGATTGGCCTGAGACAGCCTTGTGGTTAGCTTTAGAGAACAGACATCTAAAAGCGACTCTATCATATAGTACCTCTTCTTCTCTACGTCAGCAAAAAATGGAAATAGAGTTAAAGAGGTACAAAATGGTAGACCTGCTCCTCAGGATGTATGACATCGATTTATCTATCGAGAACGATACTGGCGACACGCCGTTCTGGTGGTGTGTCACACGGAGTAAGAGAGACATCGCAAGCTTAATTCTTAACACAGGAAAGGTTGATATTCACAAGACCAACGACGATTACAATGGATCACCTTTCTGGTGGACTATGCGATGGGGGAATAATAATTTAATTGAGCTTCTCCTTGGTTTAGATCAACGTCATATTCATATGAGGTGGAAGGGACGAACGGCGTTCTGGTGGCTAACTAGAGGACGACCTTATGAACGTGGACGGATTGCTATTGCTAAAGCTGCACTCTGTGGTAAACTTTTCAATTGTAAAACAGTCGAACAGGGTTAGATCAATACTATGAGATTGGCGGTACTGACTCCTCAGAGGTTTACAGGCCAGTACGCGAGATGCAGATCGTCAACATAGAAAAGTAAGTACAACCTCGGATCTTTCAGTCTATTGATACAACAAGATCCGCCTCGGGCTGGGCTTTTTACTTTTTAGAGCTACATACCAAGACATGGTTCTCTTCTTCAATTGGACTTAGCCATCTCTATCAGTGATCAAACTATATCACACGTAGACTATCAATGGCTAACAATTGGCTAGACCCACCAGTTACTTGGAGCAATCAATGGCAGTAATCCTGATTATACTTCCAGGTGTTGAGATTACAAACCAACCATCCGCGGTACCCCGCATTCTACATCGTATCGATCTGGTAATTCTTCCGATGCCATAAATCGGCACTAGTCCTATACAGGCTTTTTGTTCAGGGCTGGTATTTTAAACTCCAGTTGTATCTGTGAACTTCCGAAAATTACTCCGCAGTGTAAAGTGAGATTGGGAACTTCTAGGGCCAGTCAGTGATTATATCTTAGAGACTGAAGTACTAATAGAATGGTTATTTACTAAAGAGATAAGGGATGTAGCCTATGGGACTCATGTTTTGTACTGTACTTTACCCCGTACAACTTGAAGTTGAAATTCCGCCACTACCTCGGCACGCTAGTATCGCGTTATCCCCAGAACAGAAGGTTCATAAATGAGTCCAAACCATCTCTAGTGATTGCAACATTGCAAGGGTAACTTGGCCAATCCATTTGATCTCCAAAAAGATGCGGGCATCTTCTAGGCCAGACGATCGCTACACGTGCTGGAGCCTTGCACATATTATATCATCGCTCGCCCGCCACGGAACTCTTAGTCCCAGGTTCCTACTCAATCACACAATACTGAGGGTCAGTCATGGTGTCCTTCACCACCCTCGTCGCCTGCCTGTCCGGCGCCATAGTCGCTACAGGATTGTCAATTCCCACATCCGGATCTGCCTACGCGCCAAAGCATGCATCATGTCCCTCTAAGCCACTTGTCAGAGATGCTAAAGGCGTTAGCGCTTCTGAGTACAGCTTCGTTACCCAGCGACATCGCAAGGCTTCCGCCGCATTGACGACCTGGCTAAGATCCGTCGACAAGGGCTTCGATGAGGCTACCAAAGGATGGTCTGGACACGACTACGGAAATGGCGCGAAAGCTCCCGTTATCGCTCTGACTTCCAGTGGTGGTGGATACAGGGCTATGCTTAGCGGTGCTGGTGTTGTCAAGGCTTTTGATGGGCGCGAGAAGGTCAAGACAGGCGTCAGTGGACTCTACCAGGCACTTACGTATGAGGCAGGCCTCTCAGGTGGGTCTTGGCTTTTATCATCGCTTGCAAGCAACAACTATCCCACAGTCAGTTCGTTGCAGAAGAACCTGTGGGAAGAAGCACTTGAGAGCAGTCTTCTCGTCACTAGCATTCTCCTTTCGTCTCAAAAGAGGTCCGTATATGATACGGTCAAAGCCGATGTGAAGGCGAAGGAGAGAGCTGGCTTCGAACCAACCATCATTGATCCTTGGGGCCGACTACTTGCGTATGGTCTGCTGGACGGTCCCAACGGAGGAGTGCGCAACACGATGTCTAGCATCGCTCAGACCTCTAGCTTCAAAAACCACTTGGCGCCATACCCAATCATCACAGCTCTTGGTCTTGAGACTGGGTCGTGTATTCCGGAGAGAAACGCAACGCAGTACGAATTCCACCCCTATGAGTTTGGCTCTTGGGACACTGGAGTTGCTGCCTTTGCTGTTTCTAAGTATATTGGGACATCCTTCTCCAATGGCCATCCTACCAAGCGCTGCATTACCAATTATGACCAGCTTGCCTACGTCCTTGGTATATCCTCCAACGTCTTTGCAGCAGGATGCGAGCCCATTGCAGCCAACAATTCCGCCGCTGCCACACTTGTTGAGAATTTTGCCGCTCTGGTTTATCCACCCGGATCAGGAAAGGACGAGGTCTCCGTGCGCCAGAGTTTCGGTCTCATCCCGAACCCTTTCCAGGGTCGTCGCAAATCCCCCGAGGTTTCTTCCCTCTCGACTCTGGAGCTAGTCGATGGTGGTGTTGGCGTGGGCTACCAGGGCAACCCGATCTGGCCATTCCTGTACAGGTCGGACGTGGACGTGATGATCGTCAACGAGAACTCGGCCGATACCAAGGACAATTATCCCAACGGTACACAGATTGTGAACACCTATAAAGCAGCGGTGGCGGCGGGTTTGAAACGCATGCCGACGATTCCCTCTTCTGAGACCTTTGTTGCCAAGAAGTTGAACCAGAAGCCTGTCTTTTTCGGTTGCAACAAGAAGGATGTCGCAACTATTATCTATATCCCCAACTTCAACTATACTTTCGAAAGTGGGCAGCCAACGTCCAAAATCCAGTATTTCAGGAACGAAACGGTGGGAATGATCGATAACGGCGTGGAGGTGGGCAACTATGGTGGTAAGGACAATTGGCCGCTGTGTCTGGCGTGTGGTATCATGAAGAAGCAGGATGGGAAGTTGCCTAAAGGGTGCAAGGCATGCTTTGAAGAGTACTGCTTTAACTGAGACTGAGGGATTCTTTAAAACTCCGCTACCTTTGTCTTTCCCAAGAAGTACATCAGAGTATCAGTATACTTCTAGCGAAGGGTATAGTTTGCTCCGACATTTGTGAAAACACTTGGTTCACATAACTACTGGCCCTGGCGTAACTGATCCATCTGACTCAGCTTTATGTGGAATCATACCCATCCTAATTGCCCAGTCGTCGCGACCCATCTCTTTGACCAAATCATGAGCTAGTTCCACGCGTCTTCTGTATTTCTTGGGCTCTCCATCCGCTTTTTGTATAACGTAGCCATGCATCAACAGTTTGTCCGTCAACGAGTTAGCTATGGCCGACAGAGCTACCGAGCCGCCTAAAAGTACCAGTATCAAGATCTTGCCAAACTGCGTCGCGTTACTGACAAGCGCTGCCGCGAGATAGACAACCATAGTAGCAAAGGCAGTGACCCAGCTCTCTCTCATCGTCGGATCTCGAAGCCATTGGCCAGAGGTCACGGCTTTTAAGTGATCAACAGCGCCCTGAATTCTGACCCACCGATCTTGACTGAGAAGAACCAAAAGATCACCGTCGACGCCAGGTTCTGATGCGCCGAACCAGCCCGGCTCGGCTCTTCGGCGAATGATGATGATGTTACCGATTCGCGCGATCATCAGCATGATAACGACCCCGAGCCCCCACCAATCGTGCATGACGCCCATGAGAATTAGCACCGCAAGGCCCCACAGAGCAGCAACCAGGTATACAAACCCAGCAACATAAGATGTTTCAAAATGAGGGATCAAGGCGGTCCGAACCTGAGAGTACCAAGACCTCCTACCATTCAGTCTGTCGACGGTTGTACCAATCTTAGACACATGGAGTGTTGTCAAATGACCAGTCTTGCCCACGCGCTGTAGGTAGTAGACAGTAGCCGGGTTCTCAACACGAAAGACATAGCCCGACACCATGTTTCCACAAGCCGGATACTCACCAGCATTGAGGGCTGTCGACTTCTGTTGCATATGTAATCCAGGGCAAAGAATGAAGACATCCATCAATGTCGCGTTTCCTGTAAGAACTGTTCGTTCTTGAATCGTGGTGAGGTCTGCGACGGCGACCAGACCGGCTGCGTCCAGGGACACATTGGGAGTTGCTGGTGCAGAGGGACTCAAGGAACGTTGATTCTGACAGATCCGGGTTAAGATAAATATGAAGTCTATCGATGCAGGGTTTCTTACTAGGAAAGAATTTCTTCCAAACATCTTGTCACCTGATTGTGATTCGCAAAGTGACAGTCTTTGAGCAACCTTCGCGACTCTCCAACAATCAAAAGAGATTTAGATATCGACTAGCCTTTAGCTTCAAAATTGGATGATGGACGAGACCACAAAACAGTTGCTGAGATACGGACAGCAGGTCATCTTCTTTGCAAACAGATCTGACAGCACTTCCAAAGGCGTTACCCCGCTTTCACCAATGAACAGCGGGTATCTTTATCTTATCTTATCCTATCTTATCGAGCGTCGATAAGAAACTTGGTTTTGCAGTTTCTTAAGCAATTTGCGAAAATCCTCGTCTGTACTTTGGTAGGATAAACAAAAAAAACAAACGATCACACAGGACAGTTAAATTATCTAGGAGTTATTGCTAACAGTAGTTGTAAATGCTTAGAACAGCTGGAAAGCAACGATAAGTGCCTTTGCAGTGCTGCGCCTGGTGTGAAGATTGCTGCGGAAACTCTTACCCCAGAGAAATCTCTCAACGCGTACCAGTTACATCAACACAAAGACTAATAACACTACTTTGACCCCAGTGCCAATAGAGGTTCAAGTCTAATTCGCGAAGGGAATCTTCTTAGATCATCACCACTGTGCGATAACTCTACGAAACGGACAAAGAGTCCTCAATCTCACCACGCTATACATATAGCTGCAAAAGTCGTTAATACATTCAGGTGACTAGTTATCTAGGCTTTTGCTAGGTCGCTAAGTCTAGCCCATAGTGCCTCAGGCTTCATATCCTTGGCTACCCTCAATAGCTTTCGCTTCTCCTTCCAGTCATTGTGCTTGCCCAGCCACTCTTTTGAGTGGCCAAGTAGCGGCTCAGTTTGATCATTAACCAAAGTCGAGTTGGCCCAGTCAAGCAAGTCATTGACATACTGAATCTCCTCACCATCGTCCGCCAGACTGTGGAACTTTCTACCTCGTCCCTTCCTAGCAACACGTCCGTCATACTCTTGTATCATCGAGTCCCGACTTGGGAGTCTTGCTTTTCCCGTGAGGGCTCGGGCCACTACTTGTGCTTGAAAGTCGAACAGTGAGAAGGTTACATTGTGATAAGGTACGCCGACAAATGTCAGTGACGGGTCTTCTATGTAGAAGATGTCTTTGTGGAGGTTATGCACCATGTTCCCTTCTGAGGTAACGAGTATGTCCCGTGTAGCATCGTCAACAGCTAAGTCATCGCGATGGTATTGCTGGAGGAAAGGATATGAAGTGATATACCCCATCGCCAGAACAACGCTGTCGACGTGGTCAAGTGTCTGGCCACTGGTCAATAACACGCGGCCAATGACTGAGCCGGCTGTCTCATGTCTTTCTAATACGAACTTCTCAATGCCACCAACATGCTCTACGCTCGGAGGAAACATTGCTTGAGGCAGATCAAAGTCGCCTCCTCTGGTGCTATGAATGACATTCTTGGCTGTTTCGCTCGCTTCGCGACAGACATCGTACGCGGAAGCTCCTCCGCCGATAACAAGGACCGTTTTGTCAGTGAAGTGTTCTGGGCGACGGTATTGCTTGGTGTGTATAACAGCCTCGCCAAAGTGAGCCTTCCACTCAGCCAGTCCTGGGACGTCGGGAATACGCGGCAGGCTATAGTGACCAGTGGCGACAACGATAGCATCAAATGCCCAATTTCGCTCAACAAGTTCTGGTTGGCCGTCACCTTTGAGTAAAGTTATGGTCCTCAAGTTCCACTGACTGCCGTCATCGCTTTTCTTGGCGTCTTCGACCCGCGTATGGAACACAGTTGCATCGTCAACTCCAAATTCCTTGCTGAGCCCTTGTAAATAGCTTCGTATATTGGCGTGGCCTGTAATATCCTCGGTATTTTTTGGCCAAGGGCCGAGGTTACTGTAGAGCAGACTTGTGGGGATATTGTTTCGTAGACCAAAGTATGCGGGACCTGGAGGTGAGAACGCAACCTCGAGGGCTTCACGGTCTTTTGTATCGAGAGGGTGGTTTGTGCTCTTCGCTTTGCCCTGTGAAGTCCTTGGCGGGAATTGTCCTGGAGACGATCTCACGTAGTCGCCGGCAGAAGGCGTCTCGCTGGGGTAGTCTGGAGTTCTCGGTGTTCTGGGGTCGTAGTGCCACACCCCAGATGTAACACCCGATCGCTCAAATACGGTAACATTTGCTCCTTCTCTGATGAGGTATGCGGCGGCACAGATACCGCTTACGCCAGCACCGACAACAGCCACCTTGACACCGGGACCAAATGTTGCAGGCTCATCGGGCGATGGCGATCGACCATTTGTGAGAAAAGGACTCATTCTCGGTGATTTAGGTGTTTAATGACTGAGTAGAAAGAGTTTGTCTAAAGGAATACGGCTCGAGATTCAAGCCAAACGGGTACGTAGATTTGGGAGGGTGGCTTAGTATATAAAACACTTAGCATCGTATGACTCGGGGTAGTCAATGGCAGGCAAACCTCTCAAATACTAAATGACTCTCTTTTTCATTCCGCGCTATTTACTGCCTGATTCCTAAACCATATCTCATTTAGTGTGCTTATGGTGTGCGTTCTCCTACAGTTGACAGGTGGATAAGCATCTAAGATGGAACCTTTGATCACGCCATATCGAGAACTAATGTCATAAACGCGGACAATGTAACGCAGCGCCGATCGGCGACTTTTTCACGGCAGATTGTGTAAGAAGCCCTCGGCTGACGGTCGAAATAGGTTAATAACTGATCGATAAGGACCGCATCATAAAACATCAATCGATATGATCCCATTGCCTAACGTGTGAGACAGCCGCCTGAAATCCTAGCTGCCGGCCAGCTTTTCCGTCCAAGTGCCTACTAGTGAAAAAAGAGCAAGATGACTCCTTGATGCGTTATTCTTATTAGACTAAAGAGACCCACCGGAGCGCCCAACAAGCTGGTGGATCTATATAATACTGCTTCTCAAACCGGGGTTTCCCAACATTCTTCAACGCAAGTTTGTTCAACAAAGATCGTTTCCATAATGCGAGCCCTTTTTCCCCCGGTATGTTTGCCTCAGCCAGAACAATGGAAAGTCCAACTCTCTCGAAGTGCTCTCCACGTTTCTTGAGTAAAAGAACAACATGTTCAGTCATTGAATTGTAACCGCGTCCGGAGGGGTCAGTGTCATCCACCCCCTCGCGTCTCTCGCCTTTGCCAATCATCGCCAGGACGAAGTCTGCTTCTGCACTAGCTGTAACCACAAAGTCTGGAATGAAGGTGGTTTCTTCATCGTCACCTTCGACTCTGGCAACTAGCATTGGGAGGCCAGATGCAGCTGCGTCGTCTCGAACACCTGGAGAAGTCCTGTAGGTTAAGCGAGAGACTTCTGCCACGTATGTGTAGATGTTTAGTACCGCTGGGCTTCTCAAGTGACCCGGCAATGGGTCAGAAGGATAAGGACTGGGACCATTCTTCAACTTCCACAGTCGCAAAGTGGCAATCAAAGAGCCTTCCGTGCTAACATGAATGTCAAACAGACGCTCCATAGTTAGCTTCTCTTGCTTATGGTAGGCCCTCGCTAGATCGTCAGTTCTATGTTCCTATAAGTGGGAATTAATGTTAACTCACGCGGCCTGAAATGCCACTGGCTATTGAACAGGTCCCATGTAGTAGTCTCATAGACAACTGGGCCTATCCAACCAGCCCAAGACCAGCTTGGAAATCCTTTACGTCGCTGTAGTGAGGTTCCTTTGCGAGCCACCACCCAAAGAAAATCCAGCTCCAAGTGCTCTTCAATCATTCCATGAGCCTCTATGTTTGGAGTAACATTGAACTTGTTAAGGATTCCCATCATAGCTTCAACAACGTCATCAGGATTTGATAGCTGTCTCTGGCTATAATCAGCCACAAATTGAGCATATTGCTCGTGACACCCACGCTCTGGTATTCATTTAGCTTTGAAGTTAAAGGAATATTTGTCTTCTGCCGAGTGGACCTTCTTGGTAACCCCTGTATCAGATTGTGCCCTTTCCTTCGCGGTACCATCTCGTTCAAGAATATTAGCCTGTGAGCGCAAGCAGGACGATCCTTTACCGAATCGGCTCCAACCTTCATTCCAGGGAGAAGTAGCTTGGTAAGCGGTTTTTGAGAATCGTGTTTCCAGGACGTAGCTTTCTCTCCACTCGCTGAACCTTCCAATACCAAAACCCTTGTATGTGCCGAAACGATCGTTTTCAACCTCGCGGGTCAAGGGGTATCCCTTAAGGTGTCCTTTGCAAGAGTAGAACACCTCTGTGGAGGTGAAATACAAGCAGCATCTCGAGAGCACATCCTCCTGGAACGTCCAGCCGCGAGTCGCCCATACTGTCTCGGCTAGAAGGTCTGGTAATTGAGGCCTTGTAGGTGTCATAAAGATGGAAACGTCTTTGAACTTGATCTCTTCAACCAGCTCAGGGTCTCGAGGCCTGAATAGCCCAGTGAGAGGTGCATTTGCATCCACTCCATTCGAAGCAACGATTGTAAACGAGGCTTGCTCGTAGATAAGATGCATTTTCTTAACCAACACTTCCTTATCAGCTGTGTCGTTTTGGTGTATACATAGCAGGTCGATCCATATATACCTCCATCCCATCAGACTGGTCAGCCTGATAGTGTCTTGGATGGTAGTTGGTAGGTTCTCGACACGAAGACGACGAGTTGTCGAATTGGTTGACGCCTCCGACTCGAAGAGGCTATTGACCCAGTCAACACGCTCACTATCCGTTTTGGTGTGTAAAATGCCACCCCATACATATGAAAGGGCTGTATAACTGATATCCTCCGACGGAACGACGAGGCATTCGGCCTCAACATCAACGACTCGGAATCTTCCCGTAGATCTTAACAGCGCCTGCCTATTCTGTCCAGCGATAGTGCACTGCGCATAGTTTGACTGGCATTCTTGTATCCAAGACCTCAACAGACTTCGATCAACGGTGGGTGGAATTTTTCGTCTCCTTAGGACTTGCTCCACGTCTTTGTCGAGGTCGGCTGTGAAATATTCGAAGCCTCCAGAGTTATGAACCCTGTCCAATTCACACAGAGTGTACCGAGGAGAGCCGTAAGCAGTTCTCCGAGAGTCATCTGGCTCCCAGTCTGTCCCCAACGATGGCCGATATCGGAAATGCGCGTCGGAGTCTTTTGTCTGAGCATAGTGAGCCCAGAGGGTTGTCTTTGCCCAGACATTTATGCTTGCCGACCGAGATGGTTCCCATGTTTCATCTTCCCATCTGGCCCAAACTCTCTTGATAACCTGGACCACAAAGCGGCAGAAAGAACAATCTCTTCTCTGGGCAATGTCGGCAAGTGTGCCTATATAGAAGCACTTTATATCCTCTTCAAACAGAGCATCAAAGTCTATACACCTGCAGGATAAGCAGAGACTAGACTTGCTGTCGATAGCAAACATAGCAGTAAGCTCAGCTTATCAAGTAAGAGTAAGACAAGATGCTATCTAAATTTTACACGTGTCTGTCTTACTCATCTTACTACCCCCACTTCACCTACCCTGCCATCTATTTCCAGATGGTATAGTCCACTTTAACACAAAAATGCAGGGGATATTGATAACGCAGCTGGAGGAGAGAAATACGTACAACGCTGTGTGGCACGTAATTTTACTACCTTTAGAATTGTATCACGTCAACCGACTATATGTCTCTACCAGGAAGCGTTGTCTGGAACTCGGATATACCTGTCTTCATTTTACAAGTAGACGTTCTCGGTCTATGCATTGAAGCTTGGATTGCAAGAGAGTACTACCTCCATATTAACGTCTATGGATAGCTAATCGTGGGTACCCGGAGTAGTTTCTGACAAATGTGCTTATGTTCGGAAGATCACCTTCTGAACTTTAGACTCATTGAATAGCTCGTAGCCTCGCACTGCGTCGGAAAGTGGGAGAATGTTATCGAACAAGAACCTATACGAGGTTAGCGGATTAAACCCTCGTTATCCACCGTCTGATAATGATGCAAATTCAGGAAGACACTCGATGTGGAAGAACATACCCAAGAGCTTTTTGTTCTTGTTTTAAAAGCTCCATAGCCTCATGGAATATGCTTCTTACAGGACAGCGTCCCATCTGCAGTCGAACATTTTTGCTACCCGCAGTTAGCATTGCTGTGGTCGGTGTGAATCGAGGCAACTTACTTGTAAGCCTCACTTCCTGACCATGGGATCTGTATCTAGTTAGGATATTGCGGTTTAAAACAGCATAAAAGCAGACATACCTCAGCGTTATGAACACCAATACTGCTGATAACACCAAATGATCGAACCAACTCGAAAGCTGTCCGGAGAGCTGGTGACAGACCAACGACTTCCACCACGATATCGGCACCACGGCCACCAGTCACAGTCTCCACACGGTCTACCATTCCAGCCTTATCCTCCACGAAGTTGAGAGGTTCAGCTCCAAGCTTTGCTGCCTGGTCTAGCCTGGCCGGAACACTGTCCACGGCAAATAAATGCTTTGGCTTCAAGGCAGCCGCAGCAACGACAGCGCATAGTCCCACAGGGCCGCATCCTATCACCACGATAGTCGCGTCCTGCAAGTCAAGCTTCGGCATCATTTCAACCGCGGAGTTGACGCCAAAATACCCCGTTGGAAAAATGTCAGCCATGAGAATTAGAGCTTGATCAGATATGCCCGTCGGGGCTTTGATGACGGTTCCGTCTGCGAATGGGACACGGACGTATTCGGCTTGGGCTCCGTCGAGATTTGGAGAACCGAGTGCTTGACTGTTGATGCATCTCGCTGAGCCGCCATTCTGGCAATAGTAGCATCGACCACTGCCACGATGTATTAGTATAAGTCCTGAGGCGGTAACAGGGAGAAGCTCGTTTCCTACCACGAAGCAGTAAAGGGTGATACGACCTTATCACCAATCTTGACGGATTCAACAGCAGATCCCAGAGCGACAACGGTACCCGTGAACTCGTGGCCCATGATAAAATCAGGTTCTGTCGGCTCAACTCCTCGATAAAGATGCAATTCCCTGAGTTATTGTCAATACTTGGACGACGAGTTGAGATGGGTGTGAAGACGAACGATCCGCACAGCGCGGTCATGTTGACCTTGACAATAACATCTTGTGGGCCTTGAACTGGCGAAAGTTAGCCATGGTTGATGCAGCCTTGGTGGATTGAAGAAGTTTTATACTTTGAGGCACGGGTCTATCTTGCACAGAGACCTTGTATGGTCCGTCGAAGACAACAGCTTTCATGAGTTCTGGGGTAGACATCTTAGTGAAAGGGTATTGTAACTAGATATTTTAATTTAGTATGAACGAGAAAAAAAAAAAAGAAAAGAAAAGAAAAGAAAAGATTGTATATATAATCACTTTCTATCTCAAGTTTTTATCATCTTACTGCTCCTCCTCGAACCGGATCTCTAGTCAATTTCCGCGGAAGATTCCTTAACAATTTTCACCTATCGTCTGTCCAATCATAAGCGCGACTTTGAGCTCACGTGGACGGAGACCGCTGGTAGTGTCAAAAAATTACCGTTCATGTTAGACCCACTCTGTCCAACTCGGAAAATGTCATTGGTAGAAACGATAATTGACGTGCTCGAGGTCCTTAGTCATGCTCCGCGGAGTTTCTTCTTTTCCTCCTACAGCAAACGTCACAATGGATTCAGCCTCAGGGATTCAACCACGCCGAAGCCGACAGGCCTGTGAACCATGTCGGTAAGTACATTGACCAACACTAAAATAATTCCTGCCAATATTAATTATTTAAAGCCGAAAGAAATCAAAATGTACCGGAGAGCGACCCATATGTTCGTTTTGTGAGCGACTCAATTTGCCGTGTGAGTATGCCTTAAGAGGCAGTTCGGTACAGGATAAGACTATCCGACCACAAAAGAGCCAAAGGTCGGTCGCCAACTATATGGATTCTGCCATCCTTTTCTTATTGGTGTTGCAGACAATCTACAAAAGACAGAGTTAGAGCGCTAGAGGCGCAGGTTGTTGCCCTGTCCGAGTTACTCAGGTCCGTAATGCTTGAAAAAGTGATCGGTGTCCTCGAAATTGACTGATTATTCAGTCGATCGAACGATGGCCAAGATATCCAAGCTAGTCCGCGACAACAGCCACGAACGCGCACAGCGAGTCATGAAAGAGATTTCTTTCCAAGCACGACGCATTTTTCAGAGACCCAGTAATAATCAATGATTTTGATATTCCAAACATCGTCCTAATATGTGTTACAGGCCGGACCCTCCCCAGACTGTATTAGATCACTTTATAAAAGTGTACAGAACAACAGTCCACTTGCAACCTCTCCCCCTATTTAAGCTCGATAGCTTAAGAACAAAGCTGCAAACCGCTTCCCAGTACTTCGTTCACAGCTTTTTAGCACTCATGCTCCAGTTCTCAACACATGATTTCTACCACAAGAGTCACAAGGCAGCCGCTAGATTCTATAGCCGTTCTGCAGCAGCTACTACAGGGCTCCTCGCTGCCGAAGGAAACCCTCGACTAGAGGTCATCCAGGCTCTATGCATGTTGGCTTTGAAAGATATTGCAGGTAAAGTGTCATCCAACTGGCTTTGGACCTCCTGCTTACCTTTCTGTAGAAAGCGAGTTGTCCCGAGCTTGGATGTCCATTGGTACAGCAACCCGGCTGGAGAGCATACGCGAGCTCCGACAGCACGAAACGACAGATATTGAGAAACAGGACGAAAATAACAGATGTTATTGGTCAATCTACATGATTGAAGCTATTTTCTTCCCTCATATGCCGCGGGCTCCAGAGTCTGATCCGCACTCCAGACATCCTTCCAGCTCGGAGCCCCCACCACCAATACCCCTTGATACAAACGAGGCCAACAGTCTGGACTTTGATAACGCAGTTGGTGCGACCAACGATGTAGGCATAAATACGCACGCCGGGAGGATGATTGCTGTTTGGGGTCAGGTCGCCTGCCATCTTCATGAGATCAGGGTGGGAAAGTTTCAGATACCTTGGCTGCCAGAATCTACGTACTCTAAGCTCAATCTCTCCCTGTTCGAGTATGAGGCCCAATTCCACCAGAAACATTTAATGAGGAGCCTTTTTCCTTTCAAGAGGCAGCAGAATGAGATACTGGCTTACCGTCAGTACTGGAATCCGTGGTTAACGACACATGTGATACTGCACGCGTCGCTTGCGCTGCTAAACCATCCTTTCATTCATCTCGTTGCTTTGCGTCGCAATAAAGGAATCAGGCAATCTAGACTATTCCTACAACAGGTAGTCGACCAGGCGTTATTCCACTCTGGCTGGGTCTTTTGGCTTATTGGAATATTTGAGGATTTATCGATTGAGATATCCAACCCGCTGATTGGATTGGCCGTCGCAGCAACGTCTACTATTCCATGGCTTTATCAGTTTGTAAGAAACACCAAGGTTGCCCGGAAAGCTGGGCAGAATTTTGCCAAGGGACAGAGGTTCCTTGAACGCTTGTCGCAAACTTGGCCATGTGTGGCCCACAAGGTATGCAGGGTATCCACCACTTTCGTACCACTAAGTGATCTCCCAATTGCCACACCCTTCACAGTAAACTCAAGGTCTTTAATATATCTATACCCTATATCCCTGTTAATATAAACTTGGTTAGAGTAGTATATCTCTTGAGAATAATAACTATTATGAGTAGCCTCTACTGATTAAGCGTTAAATTGGGTTACGTCTCCCTCGCGTCCGACTAGAAGCTGGATCTTATCTGTACCCTTCCTGCGGTAATATATAGTACCAGTCTTCCGTGTGTTAGGCCAGCTGTCACCTCCAAGCTTCTCATTGCTCCACACGATACCTGGCGCGTTATTGACGCAGCCGTAGACATAGTCGATGACGCTCTGCTGGTCGCGCTTCTCGGGACCCCAGATA
This sequence comes from Fusarium multiceps, assembly GCA_028416715.1. Taxonomy (NCBI): domain Eukaryota; kingdom Fungi; phylum Ascomycota; class Sordariomycetes; order Hypocreales; family Nectriaceae; genus Fusarium; species Fusarium multiceps. The sequence continues at coordinate 65,733 of JAQPZZ010000043.1, read as the reverse complement.
ACCGCTAAGATGTTAATGGGACAGTCATTGGGAGGTTGTCGAGGTGTGACACGACTGTGATGAGAGGATCCAGCTGTGGATTTGCCGAAATCCTTCCGAAATGTGTAAATGAAGCTCTCTTGAGCAGCGTACTCTTTGCTGGCAAAAACGCGGTGTTCGCTACCAACACGATAGAGCATGGTGTATGTCTTCTCGACATTCATCCATGGGTCAGAGAAATCGCGAACGACGCCTGGAACCTCAATGGAGGTGCCACGAGAATACAAAGATATGGCGAGTTTGGTCACGTTGATACTACCAAATGTTGCCCCAAGAAGCTCTACTTCTTCTCCAGCTGGTTGAGGGAGTTGCAGTGCTTCCAGACTCTCCTTGTCAGTGTTCTTGAGGAGAACACCGTGCTCTCTGTAGTAGGCAGCCGCAATCCGGACCTATGTATTATTAGTCACCTGCCATACGGATGTGTGGTGATGCATACCTTGTTCCAGGAGATTCGGGCTACATCAAGCTCTGCAAATGCCAGTCCACGAAGCCACCCAAAGTCTATCTCCATGGCCCCGTGCATACCCTTGATCTTCGTCTGTATGTGTTCAAGCTCGCCTTTAAAGCTTACAAAGTCCTCTATCGCACTGTCAGCCTGCCCATGAATGTTTCATCGCTGTACGCACTACAGATCTTGTCGAGCGCATTGATCGCTTTATGAATAGTATCGCCGATTCTCTTGATCATTGTCTTCAGGGAGTCGGTCTTAGCTGTTGGCTGGTCAGAATTGTACATGAGAAGAAATCGTTAACGTGTTACCTGAAAGTCGAATCGCATTTTGATGTGCTTTCTCTGCCTGACCCCATGTTTGTTGCAGAGATCGATCGATTTCAGCGAATTTGTCCCATGTCTGCTTATCATTGCAGTACATAACAGAACCAATACTGTTGATGTAAATTAGGGCCCCAGCTGCCATTTATTAGGTCCTAGAATTGTATGATCCGAGAAGCTATCACTTACAATTCGGCCAACCGATTCTTCGGCTAGCTTCAAGCTGATCGTCATACATCTTCTTCAGCTGGAGATGAAGTTTCTGATACTCTGTGCTTGCATCCCGACTGATGTCGTCGGGGGACGGAAAAACAGCATTGGTTCTGCGCTGTATATCTTCAACCCTGGTTGCATCGACTCCGGTGTCGGTATGAAACTTTGATGCGTTAGTATAAGGCAACGTGACCCAAACGGAATATACTGACCTGCCTAAGAACTCCCAGTAGATTACTTGCTTCAGCTTCAGCTGCTGATGCATCAGCGATTAGCGCTTGACAAGCACTCCAAATTGCGCCGATCGCGGCTTTGACCTTGGGATCTGAAAGCATGAGGTTGTCGTTCTCAACCACTGGTCGATGCTTGGCGATTTCCGCGAGACGATCGTCCTCTGTTAGCGAGAACTTGAGTAACTTGTCCGCTAGATTTATAGTTAACAATTTCGTGTTAATGAGAGAAGAAAGCAGTAGTAACGTACTGAAAGCCAACATTCTATTGACTGTGTTGTTCTGGAAGTTGTAGCAGCGAGCGAAAATATCGACGAGTGTGCTTTTGGTTTGCTAAGAAAGGTTAGATGTGCCGCGATAAAGAGGCTTAAATTGACAGACGTTGTATAAATCACCTTTCCTGTCCTTTTCAAGCCAGTCTTTGAACAAGGTCTCAGGAAATTCCATGTCAAATTGAACATTCGACCCAGGAAGCATCAGGGCAGCTCTGATATAAAGCTGCAAATCGACAAAGGCCTGGTCATTGAGGATGAACTGACCGGCAATAGCCTTGGGATCTTCAGCAACAAATCCAGCTGGTGCAGGGTTCATGACATGGTTTGCAACGTCTGCTGCTTTGGCCCAGGGACCGACTTGCTTGGGAGTGACAACTTGAGCAGTAGCCATATTGTAGTGATTGAGTAGAGGGCAATGGTAGAAAAGTTTTTATGTGTGACTTGGATGGTTGTTGAGAAGCCTACGTGCTTGAACCTTTTATACGCCTCTTCAAAAACTTGGCCTGACGATTAACAGTCCGAAGACGGCCTCAAGATCATGCCGGAGGCTTTCGCTCAGTTCTCCTGAGTCTGCAATGTTTCAAGACGTGGCATAAAAGATCAATCGTGGCGGTTGCATCGCAGCTGAAAAACGATCTAGAATGTGACGAACTGTTAGCTTACATGTGTTGCTGTCGGTATCTCCATGAGACCAATTCTTTGATTGTTCAGCCGCCCACGTTGTTTGATCAAGACCAATGATCGTCGGTCCCACTTTCCCCTCAGCTGTCCACCAGCAACGCCAATATGCAGGGGTCGCCCGAAAGGAATGCGAACATGCAGGCCCAGGCAGAAATCTTAAGCCATGAGGAGTCTAGATCATGGATACGGAGTAAGTCGCGCGATACAAGCATCAGTCGTCAGGTCTGTCAATTCAAGGTAATAGTCGCAAAAGCAGACTTCAGATAGCATACCAATTACCAACTGCCCAGGCAACATTCCAAGTTGACCTTTTCAACTTGCCATCTAAGACTAATATTCCTAACAACTGATGCCGCCGTTACACCTTATTATGTGGCGCCAGTTGACCCGCTCGATGAGGGCGCTTGATTCGTGCTGTAATGCTGTAACCTCCATGACCACGACCAAGCGGGGAAATGAACTGTGGAGCTACTAGTCAGTGCCACTACTAGGGCGGTGAACCAATTTTGGGTTGGATTTCAGCCAGCCCCAAGACCTGCAATCTGCATCAATGGAACGATAGGTGTCTAAGAACTTCTTGGCGAAGGCGGTTCTAGAGCAGAAGGGCCAGATGTTTTGATTTTGGGCTTATGAGATTGAGATGTCAGTGAATCGAAGTTGGACGCTGCGGATGCTCAAGACGTGGAGATAAATATCTTCGATGCTGCAGCTCAATAGAACACGCAATTTTTCAATCAAGGCCTAATCCACCAACTTCTTCTCCAAACTATCTTACTTACCTTTTTGGGTTCATTTTCGTATCATGGATATTGAATTGGCTGTTAAAACTTCTCTCAAGCCTCTCACCTTAGGTGAGAAAGCGCTTGGAAAATCACTTCTATCTTCGCAACGAGTTCATGGCAACAGCGATGAGAAGGGAACGGTAATCTCTTTGACCCCACTCATCGGAAGACAGCCTGACATGACCTGCAGGTTTGGCTACGGGCCCCTAAGCTGGTGCTGGTCGAAGCACTCAAAACGGCTCGCGACCTGGGCTTCCAGAAGAAAGTCTCACTCAAATTTGTCCATATGTTCTGTGACACTCTGGTCATCCAAGAAGGGGACAAAATCAATGGAGACAGTATTAATAGCCCTGGATATGTGACCGACGGTACATTCACAATCCAGATCTATGCTCGCAAGCTCATTGCTCCTATGGCTGGTGACAAACCAAGTCTGCAAGTAGACATGATTCCTACATGTGTCCTGGTTTTGTGGGTTCCTGATGCCCCAAGCACCTTTGAGCTGGACATCTCTGTCAGATCGCAGCCCAGAGCGACCCGAATGAAGGTCAAGATTGACCCTCCCAAGTTTGGAGTCTCTTACGTATGTTCCCCAACTGGTGAGATAAGTGTAACTCAAAGAGACCCACCAAAGTCTGCACTGGCCTACGTCAACTACCTCGAGCTTATCAACGACGACGGCACGCTGCAAGATCAAGGTTACCAGACTGAGTCAGTATGATATCTGCTCTTCAAGCTAGAGGCGCTAACACAGTACAGTGAATTGCCACGACTGCTGCAGATGCAAACTCTCGTCGCCCAAGTACATTCCGAGACAGATCGCCAGTTTGCCATTGACTTACTCAACTACGTCATTATCGCTTCCGGGTCTGCTGCCAGCTATCAACTACACTACCAGGCAGTGGGACTTCGTAACAACTTAGGTAACTCACAGTCATTATTTCTTTCCAGTGCATTGCTAATGACATCGCCAGCATTGGGTCGTGATATCGGCCAGGTATCGTCTGTCAACGTTTATGCCTCCAAGCAGGTGCTCAAAGCACGTCTTACAGCTGCTTTAGCTTTTGAGAATGCTTACCGCGACTACCTAAGGGATAGCGGTACTAAAACCGAGCAGGTTTCTGCTGGACTGGATCTCCTAGCCAAAAGCAATGATGCTTTGGAGACTTATAAGTTTATCATCGGTATTCGAAAAAGAGAATACGAAATGGCACTTCATTCCAATGACGTTGCTAAGGCCAATTTCGAAAAGAATAACAACGATCTTGCATCAAAGATCAATGCTTTTGAAGCCGGTGTAGAGAAGTATAAGAAGGATCAGCAAAAAGAAGCCACCAAGTCAATTCTCAAGGGCGTCTTTTCTGTTGTTCTCGCTGTTGGCGCTACAATTGCCACCGCTGGTGCGGCTGCCCCATCTGTCATTGCTGCTGGTGCAGGTGTCGTATCTAGCGTTGAAAAGGCAGCAACACTGATTCAAAAGCTGAAGGCGGTCTATGAGAAGCTTAAGGCTGTCTTCGAAAAGATCAAGCCAGTTATTGAGAAGCTTGGGGAAATTGTCGAAACCTCCAAGAAGATGATTGAGATGATTAACAAATTGAAGCAGGATGGCAGCGATGTTGATTCGGCAAACATTCTGCGACCAGGCAAGGACTCTGCTGAGGTCTCAGATGTAGGTATTGCGGAGTGGGAACGGTTTAACATCACCGTTCTTGATATGCAGGATTTCCTTCGTGAGTATGAAATTGAAGGGAAGAGAGAATACTTCATGTCACTCAAGACATTGGTCATCTCTGGTGAGTGTTACATCAAGACACAGGCCAATCTTGTTCAAAAGGGTGATGATCTTGCCATTTTGTCTTTCCAAACCAACATGGAAGACAAGAACCAGCAACGATTGGCAGCAATGAACTACCAGTCCGTGACCGATGAGAAGGTCCTCAATCTTCTCAAGAGAGCTATGTTCGATCGAATTCTCGCCTTGCGAACATTTGTGTACCAGGATTTTCAAACTTACAGCAGCGCATACAACTATCATTCGCTTTCCAAAGGTCAGTTTGGGCCTGCGTTTTGAGTCTGTCCTTATCTCGCAACACTAACTGTTTTCGCAGCATCACTTCTTCGGCTATCACCCGTCAAACCAGTCGTCGATTACCTCGAAGATGCTGCTGTCATCCAGGGAGCTGTGGTTGCTTACGGGTCGCGTATTCTCGTTCAGTCACGAACATTCCGCTTCACGGGCTTGTGCGGCTATGCTACAAAAGAGGACCTAGCGGCGGCCTTTATTCAGAACGGCTCTGTTGAGTACATGATTGACCCACAAGATGCTCAATGGAGGGGTTTCAGTCGAATTCGCATGTCTTCAGCTAGGTAAGCACCCAGTGGTGTCAAATATTGGTTGTCTTCAAGCGCGCTTTCAAGCTAACATTCACATTAAGGTGTTACTTGGATGGGGTCTCGCTCCCTACTGGTCAAGCGCTGAAGATACAGCTCAAGACTAGTGGTCGTTTCTTTGATAGAGATTGCTTGCAGGAAAAGTCCAGTAACCTCCTGGTACCTGTCCGCGCTTTTGTAGGCGATGCGAGGACCCTGCTTTTTGAATACAATCCAACATCGAAGAACATCATCACTGATGGACTCTGGGGCCAGGAGCGTGATTACACGAAGCACACACCAATGACCTCCTGGAACATTTCTGTTATCGGTTATCCCAGCATCAATGATGATGTCTCTCCTGTGCAAGTGGACTTCTCTGGTTTTAGCGGCATAACTTTGGAGTTCACTTGCGATGTCGTTTGGACGGGTTATTGATGCGACGTGATCATTGTAATGCTGATGGTGGCGTGGGGGCTACGCCAGGATAGATCACTACCGAGTATCACTCGTTTTGTTCGAGCGCGAGATGCAACACCACGAGTGACTTCCCAGGTAGATAACGCTGATTCAGTTGATTGAAGGACGATGGTCTTATCTTATGCACGTTGGTGATGAATACCGAAATTCACATAGCGTATAGATGAGAATGTAAAATGAACCCCAATCTACGCGTGCGAAAGCATAGAATCTCATTGGACTATGGCTGTAGCCATTCCTGGTATTGTTTGTGAATGGTGTGCGCAATAATCACCCATGGATTGCCTTTTTCACTTAACCTCCCAACTACGTATCACTGTCCACCTTGTGGGACTGACTCACAGTAACTAGGTATGCCCCGCATCCACATCACAACCTCTCGTAACCCTTGAGGTAGAGGCAGGGTGTCTTTATTTTCCCTTTCTTTCTTACAACATCCGCTGCATGAATTATCACCTCCAGCCCCGCCCCTCATGTCGCTCGCCATTGTAATTGCTAAGCATGAGGATGCTTCTCGCATCGCATGAATCCACATGGATGCTTTTTCAACCAACCTGATGCTGCAGGCTCAGTTTCCTACGGCGCCAATTCGCCAAGCACTGCAACATACCATAGATCTCAAGTCTCGAGCTGACATCGACAATCCGTACCAAACTGTGCGTCTGGTGGAGGTACAATGTGAAGACGCCACTAGTGGAGCTGGCGCGAAACCAACACAAGGCAACAAAGCCGTTATTTATGCCAAGTGTTCTCATCCTGTACCTATTGGTGAGGCTTACGTTGAACCGCCGTGGCATCGTCCTGAGGGGACAGACTTCGAGATGTTGGAATGTTGGAACAACAAGATAGAGGAGGCACAGACCATGGTTGTTGGTAACAATCCATGCTACAGTCAGTTCACTCTTACCCATTGCTGAAAGCTTGTCTTGTCTTTTTAAGGCTCTGGTGATAAGCTCTATATATTGACCGGTAACTCAATACTTTGCTTTCCAGAACTCACATTTCTTGCAACCGACCCGAAATCCAACAGCAAGACGCAGGTTCTTTATTGCTGCAGTGGAGGATGAAGGCGAGCGCTCGAATGATGTCTCCATCTACTTGGAGAGCACACTTGGAGCAGCAAACCTATATACAAGGCACGGGTTCGAGGGAGTGACATCATTCTTTGTGGAAGTCTGGTCAGAAACAAAGCAGAAACTTCAAAGGTATACTGAAGTCGGTCTTGTCTACCCATCGACTTCTGTTGGTAAGTGTGGGGGGCTTGAACCTGATTGGATTGCACGATTGCTTTTGTTTACCTATTTGAGTTTTTTAACAGTCAGTTCTCAAGTCATTGTTATAACCTTATATTTCAAGCAGAAATGACTTATAGATGCTTTGTATTTACTGCGACAGCTGATCTGCCCGCTAAAGTTCCACTCGTCTATATTGCAGCGTATAAGAATCTCCACAGGTTGACTCGCGTCCGGGAATAGTTCACCGTTTCCGACTTATTCTCCGAAGGAACGAACCAACAACGTTTTCCCATCCAATAATAAACAACGAATTCTTCATAACGACATGATGATGTATACGTTCATCCGAAAATAGAGGGGAACCCGGCTCAGTAAGTGGATAAATGGCGCATCCTACCGTATTCAGAAGGTCGCTTGCGGTAACTGGTCCTATAGGACGAGACTTCCATCTTTCAAGGTCCCACGTGATTGTTGGTGGCATGATGCATATCGCTTGCGGATAACAGATCCCTTTTCCCTCAATTCGTTACACATAACCTGATCGTCCATTCATTCGAATTTGAATCTCGAAATTCTACAATGGCCGTCACGCCTCACGAAGAGACTATCGTTGCCGACGATAACGTGAGTATCCCGCAGCCGCGATCAGAGAGTTCGTGCGACAAGACTGACCCACTCCTAGGTCGCAAGCAGCGTAATCGAAGACGGCGATTCTGCCATTGGAGCAGTCAGCATAACCTAAATCTCAAGATGACTAGATCTGACGGTTATAGGATGCTTTCAGTGACAGCACATCACTAAAGTCAAGTATCATGAAATACCGTGAGGAGAACGGAAGGACTTATCATGCATACAAGGATGGAGGTAAAGCTCAGACTGAAGTACAACAGTGGCGAAACTACTAATCCGATCTGTGTATCAGCTTACGCGCTTCCTAATGATGAGGTACAGTGGCTTCGCACTCAGTTTGTCCGATCTGCTGACTGAGATTCAATAGGTTGAGAATGAACGATTAGGTACATTAAGCCTATTTTACCACTACGATGTCTAACCAGGATAATGTAGATTTACAGCATCATCTTATGCTTCTCACATTTGACGGGAAACTCCATGCGGCTCCTCTGCCCGAGAAGCTCGACCGCGTGTTCGATGTGGGATGCGGTACAGGAATCTGGTCTATCGAGTTCGGTGGGTAACACTGGCGTGCTTTTGGTTCATTTGTATACTGACCTCGGCATAGCGGATGAACACCCGGAGACTCAGGTTGGTTTCTAAAGCAACAATGGAAGGAGGCTTTGTCTAACTATTCTAGATCATCGGAGCCGACTTGAGTCCAATTCAGCCTTCAGCGTATATGACACATTGATTCACAGCACGAAGATAATTACTGACTATTTGACAGCGTTCCACCCAACGTGACCTTCTACGTGGACGATGTAGAAGAGTCTTGGGATTACTCTGCCAAGTTCGACTTCATCTTCGTTCGTTTCCTTACCGGGTCTATCCGTGACTGGCCCAAATTCTTCAAGCAGAGCTATGAGTTAGTCACCATACCCGATACACCGTGGCTTGGTCACAGCTAACCACTTCCGTCCAGCAACCTCGAGGCCGGTGGCGTGATCGAGCTGATTGACTGCATCTACCCAATGACATCAGATGACGACACCCTTTCCAAAGACTCAGCCCTGTACAAATGGTCCAAGATGCTTCTCGATGCTTTCACCGCAATGGGATCTGGTTTGGACAGTGCTCTGAGATACAAGGACCAGCTTGAAGAAGCTGGCTTTACTAACGTTGAAGTGGTCAAGCGAAAGTGGCCCTTGAACGCGTGGCCAAAGGATCCAAAGTATAAACAACTTGGTTAGTCATTCTACAATCCGTCTTTATCCTGATGCTAACACGTTGCAGGAATATGGTCCTATGAGAATGGAATGAACGGTCTGGCGGCTGGCAGTCTCGCTGCTTTTACTCGTCCCAAGAGCCAGGGTGGTCTTGGCTGGAGCGTGCAGGAGGTCGAGGTCTTCCTCACCGATGTTCGGAAAGATCTTAAGAATTTAAAGATCCATGCGTACTGTCATATGTAAGTCCTCATCGTGTATTATTGATCGAATGGATTAGCTGACAAGTAGTAGTTGGTCCGTATACGCGACGAAACCAGACCACTAAAGCTTCTAGTCGAACGCTCTCGGTATGTTGACGTCAGCTGCAGACGAGATACGAATATGGTATCGGGTCCTTTCAAGGGGGTTGGGCTAGGGCAATCATAAGGCAGGGATAATAGAAATGGTGGACATTGGAAAAGACACAGAAACTTCCATCGCTTTCCGTTGGTAACTTGCTTCTTACCCTGAATGTCACAGATAAGCTCTTCTGAAAGATAAGATAAGATCAATAACGTTAACAGTCTAAGCAATCTTGCTCGAGCAGATTGCCGGAACCTGGGGTAGGAAATTGTACCTAGATAACATTCATCCAATGAGCTGAGAGTCGATCTTAGTCTAACTCTGTGCCTTGGAACACCCGCCACTTGTTGCTCGCGCTAGGCATATAGACTTTGGACCTCATGGAGATCTGGGCTCCGAAACTGGGGTAATGAAGGCACGGAGAAACCCAACCCGGGCTTTCCGGAGCTACTTGTGTTTCCAGATACACATATGGGGGAGCAACAAGCTGGAAGTTGACCGAGGAAATCAAGACCTAGCAAATAGTGCTGAGAAGATCATCGCAGCATCATTAAGCATAACGCACCTTCTCCGCAGCTTCACGCAAACCCGTGTGTGTTTTCCCCAAGCGAGTCATTCTCGCGGATAACCCCCACGACTACACCGTTAGTCCTTGCGGGGAACACGACGGCTAGAGTTCGCCTAGTTTACTGTAAATAAGAGAGGGATTATTCTGGGTTGAGGGTTGGCTCATAAACGAGGAAGAAGTGGATTGCGTGTGCGTTCTACGGTGCCGGTTAGCCGTGCTGATCAGTTACAGTGACAAAGGTTCTGGAAGGGAGGGCTAGGGTACGACCGGGAGGTTATTTTGCTTGGGGAAAGTTAAAAGTCAGCAGTTAATGGATCCTCCAAACAATTAATACAATCAAAACATAGAGGTTGAAGAAAGAGAAGCCACGTCACTACCTTCTCTTAGACTTGAGATATAACCTTTTGATGAAGGTAATGAGTAAAGACAGAGATAAGAAAGTGGGAGATGCGGGGAATTGCACTATCTCCGCATCAAAAAAAGGGCCGTTGGAGTCGTCCAGACTCCACAATCGGCACACAATATCCGTAGTGCTGCGGGGTTGACCAATCATCTACTCGTCAAATCATTAGCAGGAATTCTCCGTCTTTGCCCGTGGGGCCAATTTACTACGTTGTATTCCCTCGGCGGACACTTGTCCGAGTCCCCAGTGCTATAAATGCTCTGTCTCTCTTCGCTGTTCTTGGTTCCAGAGGCCGAGAAGACTTGTATCGTTGAGTTCTTATCAAGCTGCTCTATTACGATGAAGTTCACTCTTGGAAACCAGGCCGCTATGGCTGAGACGCCTAGTGAGGTGCTAAACTGGCGTCTTTACTGGAGCACTTTTGTCTTTGGTACGTTATCCATATCCCTCTTGTTTATCTCTTGTGCTGACTGTTTTAAGGCATTCTTGGTGCTAGTCGTGGTCTGGATGAAGGTCTCGTCGGAGGCATGGTCAGTCTCAAGAGCTTCCAGGAAGAATTCGACCTTGACGAGGGCTCAAAACAACACCAAGCCCAAGTCGAGTCCAACATCACCAGTATGGTCCAAATCGGTTCCATCGCTGGTTCACTGTTGGCTTTCTTCATCTGCGACAAGATCGGTCGTGTGCGATCGCTCCAGGTTCTTTGTCTGCTGTGGCTCGTCGGATTCATCATTGTTGTTACCAGCCATGGAAGCGTTGGCCAGATCCTTGGTGGGCGATTTATCGCTGGTCTTGGTATCGGTATGACAGTCGTTGTTGGTCCGACGTATCTTGCTGAGACGGCTCCGCGAGCTATTCGTGGTATGCTTACCAACATCTTTGCTGGATCGGTGTATCTTGGTGTTATGATTGCTTATTTCAGCAATTGGGGTGCTTCCATCAACCTTCCCAACACGTCACGATGGCAGTGGGTAGATCCTCAGATGTGCCACATCGGCTTCTCAGGGTAAGTCTCTACCAAACTCTGTCTCAAGTATCACACTCTAACCTTGTTTTTGCAGGCTGCTTCTCCTCCTATCCTTCACCGTCCCCGAAACCCCCCGTTGGCTTACCATGAAGGGCCGAAACGAAGAGAGCACCAAAGCCCTCTGCAAACTCCGACAACTCCCCGAAACACACCCTTTCGTCCAAGCAGAACTCTACGGTATTCAAGAACAACTCGAGCGTGAACAAGAGGCTGTCCTCGGCGTGTCAAGATGGGGCAAGCTTCGCGAGCTTCTTACCATCCCGGCCAACCGATACCGTCTTATGCTCGGTTTCATGGCCCAGCTTCTCGGCCAATGGTCCGGCGCTAGTGCCATCACCATTTACGCCGTTGAGTTCTTTGGTGTTCTTGGAAAGACTGGTCAATCTGAGAAGCTCTTCGCTACCTGTATTCTGGGTGTCGTGAAGCTTACTTCTGCGTACCTCTGTGCTTTCTTCTTGGTTGATTTCATCGGACGACGACGTTCGTTGTACGGCGGTATCACTCTTCAGATGATCTCCATTCTTTACATCGCCATCTTCCTCGCCATCGTCGGTACAGAAGCTCTTGAGAACGGAACCTTGACACCCTCCCAGAAGCACGCTGGTGTTGGCGCAGTCGTGATGCTCTACATGTCCGGTGTGGGCTGGACTATGGGCTGGAACTCCTTCCAGTACCTTGTCAACGCTGAGATTTGGCCTCTCCGTCTGCGAGCCCTGGGTAGTTCCATCACCATGTGTCTTCACTTTGCTAACCAGTACGGCAACACCAAGGCTGTTCCTCTTATGCTCCTTCAAATGACCAGCACTGGTTTCTTCTTCTTCTGCGCGGCTGTCTGTCTGCTCGGACTGATCTGGGTCTTCTTCTTTGTTCCTGAGATGGCTGGTCGATCGCTTGAGAGCACTGATGAGTTGTTCTCTCTGCCTTGGTACAAGATTGGTCGATATGGAAACAAGCTTGCGCCTGATACTGAGGCTATCATGGCAAGGGATGAGAAGGCTGATGTGAAGGAGGAGGCCAATGAGGTCGAGTATCGTAGGGAATAAACTGCTATAGATGACTTAGTTACGATACAAATCACGAATTGATGTTACTGAACAATGTCTGGGTTTGTTTGTAAGCCCTTCATTTGTGAGATCCTGATCTAGATCTATTTGTGGTGTCTGACTTCTAAGAATACCAGATGGCTTGTGACCTGGTCAATCTGGTCCAAGGACAGATATCAGTGCTTGTCGACGTTGAGTTATGCCGTCTCACAAGCATCGATATTGCTACCCTTCGCTGTCAAGCCTCCAGCTTCGCTTCTCAATAAGCGTAGTACAAAGTACCCTCATCTTCAGACCGTCGGATCTTCTTGTTCTCCTGCATCAGCCAGAATCTCATACCCCAGGCTCCAATGGCAGTCGCCACACTGAGCGCAGCACTTGAAGACATGGCCATGGTGTACCGAGGCTCGTCAGAGGAAGGCCACATGTACGGCGTCCAGATAAAAGATGCCACAGCGATACAGTTGACGATGGCAAGTGAGCATGCCTTCTTCTCTTTGGTCTGGGAGCAGGTCGCTGATACCCAGCCAAGGATGATACTGTTGACGGCGTATGTGCCGATTGAGAAGACACACATGGCGACTGTAGACTTAATTAGTAATTGCGCTGAGATGGCTTGGGGAGACTTACAATATCGAGCGCCTGTGTTGAGGGTGGCGCATCCGAGAATGAAGCCAAACACAGCAACAGCTTTCGCGATAGTAATGTGCCTATCAAGTCAGCAATATTTCACCAGTAAGAAACGACAACAACTCACCAAGTTCTCTCATTAAACCGTCCCGAAGACCAAGACCAAGCAATCGAGATCGCACCTGCAATTAAATAAGGCGGACACGTCAAAACAAGCGTAATAGTCTGATCAAAGCCCAAAGTCTTGACAGCCGTAGGAAAGAAGTTCTTGAACCCGTTGGCTCCAAGATGACAGTGCTGCATCACGACAAACAACCACACTTTGGGATCTTTGGCAGCAGAAATAATACCTGTCCAGCTGGTAGACTCGCCTGAGTTGCCGACAGTGTCGCGTTGAGTGCGCTCGTTGGCGAGGATTTGTTCTTGGGGTGTGAGCCAGCGTGTTGTTAGGGGCTCGTCGGGGAGGATGAAGAAGCCTGCTAGGGCGACGAGGAGTGTTACTGCGCCTTGGATTATGAAGAGCCATTGCCAGCCCGCGAGATTGGCCTAGAATTATCAGTGACTGTCAATCATTTCAATTCTGTAAACATACCATTCCGTCCATCTCAAAGATGCCCAGTGCAATGAGTCCAGCAAACGCCGTAGCGAGAATATTTCCAGTGTATAGAATTGAGATACGCGTAGCAAGTTCTTTTCGCGTATAAAATCTTGCTAGGATATACAAAGCACCTGGATAATACGGCGCCTCCGAAATACCAAGGAAGAAGCGCGTGAGCAAAAGGCCGGTATAGTTTCGGCTGAGTGCTGTAAGGCCGCTGATGATAGCCCAGACAGTCATACACGACGCCATCCAAATACTGGGTCTCACGCGTGTAACGACCATGTTGGCTGGGATACCGACGATGACATAGCCTGCGAAAAGAATGGAGACACAGGTTTGGTATTGCGTGCCTGTGAGTTTGAGATCTTTCTCGATGGTGTTGAGTCGGGCTAGAGCGATGGCGTTACGGTCCTTATTGAGTCAGTTTGTCAATCATGTAGCGAAATTGGGGTAGTTACCAGGTAGTTCAGCCAGTACATCAACCATAGAATCGGCATGATCCACCAATCCAGCTTCTTCACAAGGGCGATCTCTCGAGGGTCAGTCTTTTCGTGCGCACCCGAATAATCACGAGCTTGAGGCGCAGTTTTAAGAACCTCCTCAACCTCGTCAGTCGGCACAGGAGCGCCATCTTCCTTGTCCTTTCTGTCCATCGCGTTCATCTTGGCGTTGGGGTATGTGGCAGTTGACGCACTTCCAAGAACTGCGGTGCAACACCACTTTATATGCCTGGCCAGAACTCAAGGGACTCAGATCTAGATGCCGGGTATCAATCTATGTTCCATTGCATATCAGATGGTTGGCAGACAAGCCAATCTAGATTTCTCGAGTAATGATCCCTTCCCCAACCATGCGGGGCTGTCGTCAATAATTGGTGGCTTGGTTGCCAAGAGTAACTTGGCAGGCGGGGTAGTGTTAGTCTATTACCTTAAATCAAGCTTAAATTCTCGCTATGCATGAGGCTAGATAATTATTGGAAGGTGAATGAGTAAGAGATTGGGGATACCTGGTAATCTGTGTACAACTTTCCAGGGAGGGCGGGCTTACTGTCAGCTAGCCAAGCCAGACTATCCTACGTCAAGACGTTTGGAGTACCGGACGGGCACTGATTGCAGGATTACGTCGTATTATATGTAACCAGGCAAGCATCCTCAAAGTCCAGACCACACATGACAGTCTCGGGCCTCGGTATTGTCTGCCCGAGACCAGCCACTCGTTCTATACAAAGTTGGCTCCAGATGCAGGACGAGGCGAAGCGACCTGGTGACTTGAGTTTTAAGAGAAGAACGAGCGACAGTTGTCCCTTATAGTGATTGAGATAATTAGTCAGTTACCTACAGTGAAATGAGTGCGTTAACACTTCAGCGGCACTGCGAAACAGATTCCACGCCACAATGTCTTGGCGAAGTTGACTGAACAGGCTTAGAATGTTTCATGGGTCACCAAGTCATGTGAGTCGTCCAGTCTGCAACATGCGGTGGCCTTACAGGGCTGAGAGTGCATGTATGAGGCACGAATCTCGATGCATGCAAAAGGTTATAAGGCGATTAGATGTAGTACAGTGTCGAACATATCACTAAGTTGATATACGGTAGATAGAGAGTTGGATGGTAAGTATATATTTTGACCGCTGACCCAGCTATACTAGTAACCAAACATCAGACGGCTACCATCTAGATATTTTCACAATCGCAAAACAAGTATATATGTAACAGGAAAAATATGTGCAGTGAGGCCAACAACTAGGCCATGAAACCCCCAATGCTTCTACAACCTCAAGACCAGCAATGAGATACTAGTTCAAAGCATTCTCCTCAACAGTCCACATTTAGCGGAGAGCCTGGACAACAGAGTTGTAGGCAGGCTTGGGCTGGTACTGAGGGTTGAACAGAAGGCTGTCGTGCTCCTTGCGCCAAGAGTCCTTGTCAGAGACACCCCAGACGGTGATACCGACACACTTGGGGACGTTGAGGCAGGCCTTGGTGACGGTGGCGTAGTCAGCAGCAGGGGCAGTGCGGATGTCGAGCTCAGTGATGGCAACCTCCTTGACACCAGTGGAAGCCATCTGCTGGAGAGCAGCCTGGACACCGTTGGCGGCACCGGGGTCGAGATGGGTCTGAGAACCAATACCGTCGATGGGGATGCCCTGAGCAATCCACTTCTTAACGTGGGCGACCATACCGGCCTTGAGCTTGGCGGCGTTGGGGTCGTCAATGCTGTAATCGTTGATGTACAGCTTGGCGTTGGGGTCGGCGGCGCGAGCAGCGCGGAAGGCAATGCCGACGAACTCCTCACCCAGGACCTGGGTGAAGGGAGAGTCCTTGCGGAGGGAACCATCCCAGTCGAAGATCTCGTTGAGGACGTCCTATTCCTGTTAGTAAAAGATAAAGTGAAGGTGGTGAGAGTGTACATACCCAGGCGTAGATCTTGCCCTTGAAGTGACCAGCAACGTTCTTGATGTGGTTCTCAATGGCAGCCTTGAGCTGGTTCTTGTCCTTGATGTTCTTAACCCACTGAGGGAGCTGAGAGTGCCAGACAAGAGCGTGACCGCGGACCTTGAGGCCGTTCTGGGCAGCAAAGTTGACGACCTGGTCAGCGCCGGCGAAGTTGAACTTGCCCTGCTGAGGCTCGGTGGCATCCCACTTCATGGAGTTCTCGGGGGTGACCTGGCCGAAGTCGGCCTTGATGATGGCGTTGTTCTGCTGGCTCTGGAGCAGGTTGGGGTCGGTGATGGTGCCGTAGTAGGTCTTACCCTTGGCCTTGATGAGCTGGTTGATGCTCTGCTGAGCCTGGCGAGGCTCAACGGAAGCGGGCATGGCCGCGACCAGCGAGGCGGTGAAGAGGAGGGAAGAGAACTTCATGGTGACTGTTGTTGTTGAGAAAAGAGTGTGTGATTGACCTGCAATAGGAATGAATGAAGAGATGTAATTGTTTTGGATGTGAGAGTGAGTGATGGAATGCCAAGTGCCAAGAGAGCGGGAAGGCAGGATCTTAAATATTAAAGATCTTCAGCGCACAGGTCAAGGAGGGTACATCATCATGAATCGATGCTGGAGCGATGGCAATCAACACAAGGCCACAGTCTATGCCCGGGGTGGAATTCCTCCGTCTTTCAACTTATCCCTTCTCAGTTAAACGGAACCGTCCTCCGATTGTTTCGAAGAGATTGTCGTTATGCCCAGTATGCCGGTACCCGAGCTGCCAGGGGTGTCAAAAGTCTCGGCGGTTCTAGTCAGTGGCTACAACGTGCTCAATCTCCAGCTTATTTTTACGGTTAGGGACTTTTGCGCTAGGATATCTGGGGTGCAGTTACATGGCTCCAAGAACTAGTGGACTTCTGCCCTGTGGAAAAATTGATGTATCGAATGGTTCATCAGGCTAAATGAGCCAAGATGCATGGTGATGATGGGACGACTCTCGGCATTTTTGTTTACTTGGCAAAATGACGATCTCTAACGTTGCAAGGAAAAAACACCGACACAGTGAAATGTCTCCTTATCCAACGTACCGAACTCGACCCATTATTCTCGGGAGTTCTGAACCCAGTCTAGTCTAGGGGCAGGGGCTCATTTCGGCTGAATTCGACCGTCTCAGTTTAGGAGCACGATCCGATTACTGGTCTGGGGAGAGTTCAGCTGTGGAGACGTTCACGTTTCAGATTGTCTTGATATTCTAGATTTCTTCCTGATTGAGAGTCATCTTGGTGGAATATTGTTCCACCAATCAGAAGACTCAAAACATTCACTTCCGGCAACTTGTGGCTGATAACCTTGGAACGGGTAAATTGACGTAGCATTGAGACATCTGCTCTTTTGTAGCACTGTGACTGTGTACGGAAATAATGGTGGGATGAGGAAGGAGGATTTTGGCTATTGAGATATGGTCAGCACGTGGTGATCGAGGAGACTGTGTTGATCTTTTGATGGAATTGTTTAACAGAATGGGGTTAGTGTTTTCGTATTCCCTCGACTTCAGGTCAGTACAATGGCGTCCTGTCAAAGCGGGCGCTAGACCTGGAGGACAGGCGGCTAGACAGGGCTAAGTTCAGACTGTGGCGCATTGGCAAGTACCGTTTTGTGCTGGCAATTGCAAAGGTACTTGACTTACCCTATAGCAAGAATAAGAGAAACTCGAGATCATCAAAAGAGTCCAGATAGTTTGGAACAGCGATGACATATAAGGCGATACTGTAATAAAGATTCACAACAACTGAGTCGAGAGTTTTCCTCATGTAG
Organism: Fusarium multiceps; assembly: GCA_028416715.1. NCBI lineage: Eukaryota > Fungi > Ascomycota > Sordariomycetes > Hypocreales > Nectriaceae > Fusarium > Fusarium multiceps. Next base: position 47,967 of record JAQPZZ010000043.1, on the reverse strand, counting down.
AGAACTTGATGTTGTGACCTGCGGCTCATATTGAACAATATTTGTCGGACATTCATTTCATGTCAGGGTGGAAGTTCAAGGTTGGAAAAACAGGTAGGCTGGCCGACAGGAGCCGACGAAAGCCGACAACATCCGTCAGCTAAGATAAGATGAGAAGATAACATAAGAGCGCGGCGAAAGTATCTTCCGCTCCGACAAGCGGTTGGCATCTTGTTTCTCTTAACTCTGGCCTCTTCTTATAAAATACCATCTCCCACCAGACACCAGTGCCTCCAGCCAGATATTTCTGTTATCTACAAACTGTCACGAACGTACGATGCAAATGCAATGCTGAACCTTTGCTTGATGAAACCGAGCATGAAGTAGCATCCGATATCTCGGCAAATTGACGGTCACAAGCGCAGAACTCTGTTATGCCATAAACGTCTTTTTGCATCTGTACAAGATCAGCATTTTCTTGCGATTTTTACTTTGAGTCCCATGACGTTGTTGCCACAGGTCGCCAATGCATTCATGCTACCGCACAATGCCACCATTAGATGTAAATCGGCGTTTCAGGATGCCATCTGCCGTATGCACTGCCTTAGCAAAACTTGTATCTTGGTCGTGATTGCATCACACATATGACTCTGTTCTATGCTTGAAAACTTGCCTTGATATCCCAGCTGAATGATATCAAGGTCTGCTATGCTGATCAATGACCCGATCGTAGTGTGAATCGATCATCAGAAGGGATCTTAGTGATATGAGACTTGATAAGAGGGTCTTTCAGGCACCGCTGCAAAGACGTGTGGTGACCTCTGACGTGATTGGTCATGGAAGTGGACCAGTATCGGGTTGTGGGAGGCATTGGAGCCCGACATGGGATTGTACCGGATTTACGGATAACGAGCACTGACTTTCTGAGGCAGCTGCCTCTGTCAACCTCCAATCCACTAGCGATGGCTGTCGTTGTCCAGACAAACCATCATTCTGCACAAACCATTGCCCGCTCCCGATTATTCATCATCAGGTAACCGCCAACTGAAGACACCGTCGTAGGAGAAACAGCTCCGACCATCTGTTTGTTCAGCTGTTAAGACATCCCCAGACCTTAAAACAATTTGCCCCTGGCATGGGTACAGACTTGACCAATGAACAGCGACGTATCGTGCTATTTGTGCCTGGACCTAAACTGTATCTGGCTGACTTTGCGGCAGCCACAGCTGAGCTAACCCTGCCAAGAGGGGCTGAAACACGGGAGAATTATGGAGACTTAAAGACAGAATCGTTCCATCAATGATCAATGGCCTTATCTTGGCGGTTGTCAACAGCGCTATCACTGTTAGGCGAAACGTCAAACTTCGAATAAAGTGAGGCCAAGTGCCTAGCGTGAACTCTGCCAGCTTAACGTTCCTTCAACGGCGGTGCATTTCCAGCGAACTCTAATAAGCATTATAAGCTTAATACTCTAAAAAGCAGACACAGAGAATCTGAACAGAAATTGCAATAAACATCTACCGTTTTCAGCGGCGGTTATAAACAGCAAGGATAACGGGCTATTAAAAACTCGGACAGTCAGAATTCTCCGATTTCTCAAGTCCAGTCAGCATTTGCCAAGGTCTCATTGGTCCGATAATCGAGCAAGCGGTGGTCGAAACGCGATGAAACCAGGGCGAGCAGGGGTCCTAGATGCCCAGAGAAACTAAACGTCTGAAGGGAGATTAGAGACGTCGAAACAGGCCGCAAAAGTGGGAAACAGACACTTGGCTGTCAAATGGAATCAGTCTTTGGAAGCCAAGAGAAGAAACAGATGATGGATAGAAGACCGTTATGGTAGGATCGCGGGAGGGAACTTGAGACGATGCAGGCCCCAGGGTCGTATACGGGACGGACGGTGGATGGGCGCTAATGGGCAACAGGAGCCCAATTGAGATACGAGCTTTCTTGAATTTATAGGAGATGCATTCGATATAAATACCATCGACGACCTCGCTCAAAGGTTTCGAATCATCCATTCATCAATTGCCCATTTCATTCGTTTCAAAGAGCTAGTCTCACTTCATTCTTTCTTATCAACTTACAATCTTTATCGACTTTTGTTCATCAACAACTCATTCACTTTTTAGTCTCCAGCAACCAAGCAACTCCATCAAAATGAAGACCACCGCCTACCTCTCCGCTGTTCTCGGCCTCGCCTCCGCCGTCAGCGCTCACTACACCTTCGACAAGCTCACCATCGGCGGTCAGCAGGAGGGTACCGACAACCAGTACATCCGCAAGCACCAGAACGGATACATGCCCATGAAGTTCAAGAACGCTCCCGAGGGCTCCATCTCCCCCAACGACAAGGACTTTGTCTGCAACAAGGGCTCTACCGCTGCTCCTGACGTCTTCAAGGTCAAGGCCGGTGACGAGGTTGGTCTTAAGCAGGCTTTCGGCGGTACTGGTATGCAGCACCCTGGTCCTATCCAGGTCTACGCCGCCAAGGTCGACAACGCCGCCACCGCCGACCCTTCCAACCTCGACTGGTACAAGATCCACCAGGGTCTCGTCTGCAAGACTGGCAGCCCCGAGCAGCTCCGTGGTCCCTCTTGGTGCTCTTGGGACGAGGACTCCGTCCACTTCAAGATCCCCTCCACTCTCCCCGACGGTCAGTACATCGTCCGTGGTGAGCACATCGCTCTTCACGGTGCTCACGGTGGTGAGGCTGAGTTCTACACTGCCTGCGCTCAGCTCGAGATCTCCGGCAACAGCGCCACCAGCATCCCTGGTGACTCTGTCAAGATCCCCGGTGTCTACAAGCAGGACGACCCTGCCGTCAACTTCTCCCTCTGGGGCTCCGCCACCGCCTACGACCTCACCCCCGGCCCCGATGTCATCCCCGGTGGTACCATCCGTGGTTCCGCTGATGGTTCCGCTGGTGACGTTGTCAAGACTGTTGAGGGTGGTGCCGCTCCTGCTGCTGAGTCTCAGAACCAGGCTCCCGCTCCCCAGGAGAACCAGAACCAGAACCAGCAGCAGGGCAACAACGACTCTGGCTGCAGCTCTGCTCCCTACGTCCGCCGCCACGCCCGTGACGTCGCTGTCCGTGCTTAAGTTCACATGGAATTGATTCAGGGCCAGTTGTGAAAGACTGGCAAGTTTCACGCAGGACGTGGTGTTTGACAGTTTTTCATTCACTGGGTATTTGGAGGAAGACAACAATCTCGATAAACATGATAAGAAGAATGTTTCTTCACTTTTATACTGTATCTATTATCATAGCTTAACTTGCTAGAATATATTCTGGGCTAGAATTCATCAAACAATCTTCATTTGCCTGTGACTGTCTCCTCGCAATTCGATACTCGTATAATTGTTTCTTCAAGATCTACTGACAGTTGAAATAAAGTTGATCTGATTGCCAATGCGCGATACTCGTATACTTGTTCTAACGCCAATCTAGTCGCAGATCTGCGATACTCGTATAACTGTTTCTTCATCTACCGCCCAGCTGGGACAACGCTAATCTGATTGCAATTCCTCAATACTCGTATACTTGTTTCTTCAAGCGATCTGCCGTTCAGCGGGAAAAGCGTCGATCTAATCGTAGATCCTCGATACTCGTACACTTGTTTCTTCAGGCAATCCACCCTTCAGCTGAAGTACGCGGATCTTGCGATGATCAGAAGCCCTGTGCGTCGTCAATCGGAATGTTAATTAATATGTTTCGCGAACCAGTCGATCGGATCTTGGTAGCTGTGGTCAATCCACAAAACATACATAAGCCTGTGCACATGCATAACAATACATGCATAAGCTGTGCATGGCATATCTATTTGCTTATTCTCTTATGCAAAACTGCTCGGTCTTTTAGCCGGCAACTGTAATCGGCAAAGACCCAGCCCCTGCTGTGCCTCTCCTGCGTGGGATGATCAATTAAACAAAAGGGGTAAATTAAAAGCGCCTTGTTGCAATGAGTGAGATTCGTGGTCAAACAGCTATTCGTGGAGTATTTCTCGCGACAAGCGACACTTCTCGAGTGTAACACAGCCCTGCAAGTTCGGGCCAGATTTTGAAGAGGTGAGTCTCGTAATCGGTCTTCTTGTCATTCATTGGTGGAATTGCGAGACTAGCTCAATATACTCTTTGCATGGTACCACCAACGAACAGGAGGCGACTTCCCGCGGGAAATGAATGTCTCCATTACCACCAAGAACTGGCCTTCCTTTCATGCTATGGTCTCATGGTAACAGAAAGAATAGACTCAAAAGCGTGAGAGATAAATTATACAGGCGTTTTATGTTATCTAAGATAAACATCCAGGCTACTCTATTATAGTAACCTAGGCTTCAGATAATGATTCTTCAGTTACCCAACACAACTTTTACGTACCTACTGAACAACGTCACTGTCTGCGAAACCATAGCTACGAATTAACAAAAGACAAAAAAAGTATCAGAGACTTTAAACTCATCCGTTTGTGCAACCATCGGGAATCGAACCCGACTCTAACGCTTGGAAGGCGTTAATGCTAACCACTACACCATGGTTGCTTTGGAACATGACTCGTGTTCTTGTTGTAAGTAATCTCCACATTAGGGTCTATATACTTTGTATCACGAACCGTCCAGTGTTGCTGTATCTATCTATGTTGGACTTTTCTCGAACTGGCAAAACTATCTTAAAGTCAACTACCTCAAAGTTATGTACAGAGGAGCTGTTTCCATATGGTATAATCGCAAATCTAGTACTCTGTGGTACAATGGAGAGTCAAGTTGAAAGACTCGATTGCCCCACTGCGTATCTGTTATTCGCGGTTGTTGCTTGGTAGCCAAGAAGTAAATGTCAGCCACCAGGGAAATCTTTGTATAACCTCTTCTCAGTATTTACTATCCAGGCATCCACTGGCCTCGCGCTAAATTCCAGATGGTTGCATTCCTTGCTTTCTCTAAAACATCTGGACATCTTTTCTCTTTAGACGTTAGTTAGTAGCTTGTTTCTTTCGCAAATATAATGTCTAGTTTAAGAAACCTAGCATAAGTGTTGACTGCCATGACTGTACTGACAGATCCAGAACTCATGATCTGATCCCCAAGCCAATCATATCTCCTTTCGTTATCTTATCAGAGCCCCGCTCATTGTCAGCTGAAGTCAAGGCTCCCACCAAGTCCTACAGTAACGACGAACTACCACGTCAGAACGTTGACTCTTCATAAGAGCCAGTCTGACTTGGAGCTTAGATGAGATGTCTTGGTTGAAGCTCGTCAAGTGTTGTGGCGATGACGGTGGAATTTTTCCCCCACCGAGGACATCAGCTGTTGTACCAGGTAAGGCTCGAAGAACAAGCGACCAGTCCTACCGCATACTGACACCTTACAACAGGGCATACGTCAGCTCCTGTGCCTACAGAAATAGTGCCTCTGGGGTCTCTACGTCCTGTCAATCCTCCTGTATCACCAGTCCCAAGCCAGAACTCACAGCAAGCCCAACTCACATATACCGCAGCGAAACAGCAAGAGGCCTTTCAGGAACTATGGTTGAAGGCTATGACGCAAGTCAAGTCATCAAAAGATGGACAGAAGCTTAATGAAGTTTTAAAACCCCAGCAAATGTGTCATCTAGAAGATGGCGATATTACGGTGACGGATCTGTTCAAAAGCTTGCAGGATAAGATGAAGCGTGCTGGGCTTAGAGGCAAGTTGGCCGATATGATGGAGGATATTGTGCCTTTTTTGAACCGGTTTGCGATCGTGGGGGATGTTGCCATCAGCGCAAATCCGAACCCTGCGGCATTTCCTTGGGCTGCTGTGAGGTTTCTGCTTCTAGTACGAGACGCGTTTCCTCTTATCAACCAAAGTTATATACCGTGACTAACGTGTTTCAGAATCTCACTGCTGGACAAGAGATCAGAGCCAAAATCATCGAAGGTATGGCTGAAATGACAATCTTGGTATATCAGTGCAGCGTCTACCAGGAAGTTCACTTAATCCAAACAGAACTTGACCCCCACTCTACACAAGAGAAGCTCGAAGAAGCCATCGTGGAGTCATTCGTCGTCTCTATCAAGTTTCTCGGCTTTGCTCTTCGCCGACAACGGTCAGCGGCTAAGGCTGTGACAGATGCTTGGAAGATCGAAGACTTCACAGCGTATCTGAAGGATCTAACCACAGCAAAGCATCGGCTGCATGATGCGGGGCATATGTGCGAGATATATCGAGGTTCAGAAAACCACGGTGTACTCAAAGATATGTATAAGATCGTTAGGCAAGAAGCTATGTGAGTCCCAAAATCCCTGAATTGTAAAGAGAAACGTATACTCACTCCTGTCTGTAGTACGATGGCTGAAGATCGGGCCAAGGCGCAACTGAAAGACCTCCTGCTCGACCCCAAAGACGCCATTGACCACATACATTACCCCAGTAACTCTTTCTGCCTCGACGGTACAAGAGTAGCAGTCCTTGAGGACATCAAGAACTGGGCCAAAGATCCAAAGTCTCCCACCATGTGCTGGCTACCTGGTCTTGCTGGAACAGGCAAAAGCACCATCGCTCGTACAATCGCCCGTGACTTGAAGGGAAGCTCTCTCGGCGGTGCCTTCTTCTTCAAGAAAGGCGCTGGAAACAGAGGAAACGGACGTTTCTTATTCTCCGTCATTGCGTATCAGCTTGCTATCAATATTCCTCCCTTGCGTCAGAACATTGTAGATGCTGTTGGACGAGACGACTCGTCGGTTGTTGCCCCAAAGGATATCCAGTGGCGAAGGCTAGTACAAGAACCACTTGAGAACACTGGATTTGACAGACCGCTTCTCTTGGTTATTGATGCCCTGGACGAATGTGAGGAGGACGATAGAGGGGACATTCTAACACTCTTGGCGTCCTGTCCTACTTCGCTCAAGGTTTTCATCACCAGTCGACCCGAGCTAGACATTGGCGGCCACTTTGCGAAGACCAGGCTTCATCGAGAGATAGTATTGCACCGAGTCGATCCGGAAACCATCGAACAGGATATCAACACATTCATTCGGCATGCAATTTCTAACTTTGTGCTGGAGTACAATCGAGCACATCCTCAGGATTATATGCAACTGCAGTCCGACTGGCCTGGCAATGACAAGACACAACTCCTCGTCTCAAGGTCTCTCCCTCTCTTCATCGCTGCGGCCACCTTCATCCGCATGGTCAGAGATCGTCATTGGACTAAGAGTCCAGATGAGAAGATTGACTTTATTATTGACACATCTGCCAAGGTTCATTCTCAGTATGATTCTCTATACAAGCCTGTGTTGAGTCTCATCTTGAGTCGCTCCCCCAAAGATGACCATGACGAGATTATAACTAACTTTACTGTCATCATCGGCTCATTCGTCCTCCTCGGCAACTCGTTGTCTGTCACTTCACTAGCCAACCTGCTAAACGTGGAACCACGAGTGGTCTTTGGCCAAGTTGATCCGCTTCGGTCGGTAATTGATGTTCCATCTGATGATAGTCCCATTAGACTGTTCCACCTCTCCTTCAGAGATTATCTTGTCAACAAATCAGCTGGGGACCTTCATGTGCATGAGACTAATACCCACAAGACCCTTGCGATCAAGTGCATTGAACTGATGAAGCGGAAGTTGAAGCAAGACATGTGTGGCCTTGGGTCTCCAGGAAAGTTTCGCCTCGACATCGACTCTGAGACAATAGAGAAGTCTATACCATCAGAAGTCCAGTATGCGTGCTTGTATTGGGTCTACCATTTGAAGCTGTCACTCGATTTATCTCGATACGCGGATGAAGAGTATTATAATAACATTCTATCTGAATTTCGAAATAACCTCTTCTTGACTTGGCTAGAAGTTCTCTATCTTGTTGGAAAGCTTTCGGACTCTGTCGAGATCATAAGCGAGCTTCAGAATCTGGCTCGCGTGAGTCTTTATTTATCAATATTGAAGAATGGTACTGATCACTACTTAGCGAGACGAGAAAGCGGAGATGCAACATTTCTGCCAAGATGCGATGCACTTTGTTCGCTATTTTAGCGGTTGTATCAACATAACGCCGCTGCAGCTATATTCCTCTGGGGTCATATTTGCACCCAAATTGAGTACAGCGCCTCAGCCTTTGAAACACCGCCAATATCCTGCATGGATTTCTGGACCTTGCAACAATGACCAGTCCTGGCCACAGACCCAGCAGATGCTACACACCCACTATGCGCCCATTAAAAGCATAGACTTCCTTCAAAATGGCAGGTTAGCGTCAGTCAACGCCGAGGGTAGAGTTGAAATCTGGGACCCGGCATCAGGCCGTTGTCTACAGTCTCTTGTTCTTAGTCCTGATGATGAAAGCTTTTCGCGAATTTGGTCCTGGAAAAGTTCTAAAATCGCAATCGCTACAATGAAAGGAATCAGAATATGGGATCTAGATAACAGTTCTTGTCACCCGAAGCTTGTGCCCATAGGTGAGAAGGCCTCAGAGCTAGCGTTCTCAGACGATGGCCAACTTCTTTGTTGTACTGTTGCCTATTGGAATAGCAAGGCTGGAGAGTATACGCATGTATTGCAGGTCTGGGATATCGAAACAAGAAAATGTGTACGTGAGTTTCAGTCCAAGGATCTGATGTTTCTCTCAGAGCAGGGGCAATGGCTGGCTTTCACAAGAGACAAATCTCTCATTACATCACATTGGGATAGATACCAAAATATTTCCTGGGATGTCATAGGGTCATGTGACGAAGAGGCTTCGTTAGAGTTTTCCATGGATGGCACACTCATCGCATCACATCTACGATATTCTGGGAACTCTTCGCCATATCCAGTACAAATATGGTCTCTGGATACCAAACAATGTTTGTACAAATTTGAACTCCACGCCAGGGACGTGGCTCTGACGAACAAGAGACTAGCAATCAGTCATCCTTCAGGAGGAGCAACTATCATTGATCTTGAGGATGGGCTAGTATGTGGCACGACCAGCGAGGAAAATTACTCGGATATAAATATCTCGCCTGATGGAGGCTTTTTGGCGTCGTTTGAGTTTCAAGAACTTAAAACTTGGGATCTTTCCAAGGCAACGTCAATCGCAGAGTTCGACTACCACAAGACGCCACTCAAGTTGATTGCTCTTATCGCGGATGGTAATACGCTTCTCTCCGCATCAGAATCTGATATCAAGATTTGGGATATTTCCAATCAGGTCTGCAAAGAAACTCGCGAGGTCGGCAAAACGCTGCATCTCGACGGTCAAACTGTCGTAGCAGCACAGCGGGCGCCATACTTTGCAATACGCACATACTCTGACGTAGAAATCTGGCAGATCTCTCCATTACGCCGGAACAAGATCATAGAGATAGGAGACTATGCGTCCTGCCTGTCGATTTCTGACGATGGAGAGAGACTTGTAGTGGGATACGAGACAGAGGTTGGAGTTTGGGACCTGAAAACCTTTGTCAGGACAAATACCTTAACTACCAATTCTTATGTGAACAATGTCGCTGCGTCTACTGACGGATCACAGGTGGCAATCGATACCTGGCGGTCAATTGAAGTGTGGAAGCTACCAGGCACCCGGTTATTCAAAGTCTCTACGCCGGCAGTGTCTATCGACCCGCATGGCCCCCCGACTTCCTTGGTGATGCGAGATCAAAAACTCATGTATTCTAGAAGCATAATGTATGTTTGGGATATCAGAACAGGCAAGTTGCTGTTTCAGTTGGAACCAGGCAATGATGATCAAGCTCCCCTCTTCCAAGAAAGCTTCTTCAATTTCGGCAGTGTTGCTGAACCTGGTGAATCGGATAACATTACTTTGAAGTCATTGTACCTTGCTCGCAGGAGGGACTGGATTTTCAAAGACGGAGAAAGAGCTCTGTGGGTGCCGCCAGAGTATCAGCTGCACACTGGTATGGCAACCGCTATTCTCACTGGATCGACGGTGATTATTGGCGCGGAAACAGGGCGAGTTTTGTTTGTTCTTTTTAAGAACTGAGGGCACTGTCTCTTTTACGGATAAAATGAGTAATTATTTGTTATAGCATACTGTAAAATTGACCTTACTAATAGTGGAATCCCGTATGTCTATTACAACGTGCGGCTAGCAATTGAGTTCCTGATCTCCATTCCCGTAATTTCAAGTAAGACAATTGTTTTCTGGCAGTTACCATGATAATGAGAAGCTTATCGATAAGAGTCTCACAAATCTCATAACTCGCACCCTTGGGCCTAGTATCAACCCACTCTGATACGCTTCACTAACAAGCCCTACGGCTTCGCAAACCAAACCACGCACAAGACCGACCCATTTGTATCCGCATTTAATCCTGCTCAATTATGGACCATTCCAACGGCTTCCAAATCTTGTTTCCTCGTGCCGGATGTCCCGATAACAAGGATACGCTCGCCTGTTCTAATTAGCGTCTCCGCCCAGACAGAAGAATCTGAAACCCTTAGCGTGAACCTACTTGCGGAAGTCGGCATGATTGGACGTGCAGGGTTGCAGTCAATGGATTCATCGTGGGGAGATTACAATTACGAGGTGGTAAAAACACGCGGCCATGGAATGGAAATCTAGACCAGAAGCTGTCAGATTGGAGATGACAGGACCAGTGCTGATCTGAAACGAAATTACTTGGCTTTATATAAGGCTGACCTTCTCATCGACAAAGATTATTGCCTCTTCAGTTCACAGCACATTCTTTTCTACATCACACATTCATTCTTTTCAACACAATCTTCTATCAAAATGTTCAGCAGCTACCTCGTCACTCTTTTGGCCGCAACCTCGACGGTTGTCAACGCCGCGGCCGTCCAAGGCACCTCCAAGGTCTTCACCGGTCTGGGAACCCGTTACGGTGACGCTGACGGCTGCACTGAGGAGGACTGCTGGCAGAACGGTGCTTGTAGCTTCGTTGGATACGATCTGCCTCCTGGTATTGACGGTACCACTTGTGTTTCTGATGAGATCTGGAACAATGGTGCCAACTGTGGTGGTTGCATCCAGGTTGACTACAAGGGCAAGTCCCTCAAGATCATGGTAAGTCATCTCTGTTAAATTGTAAAAAGCATGTTGACTGACTCTCTAGGTGACCAACCGAACTGGCGGCGACAAGAACCATCTCGACATGACCCCCAAGACCTGGAACAAGCTCACCAACAACATGAAGGCCGGCGGCGTCGACGGCATCAAGTGGAAGTGGATCGAGTGCCCTCTCCGCTCCGCTCCCCTCCAGGTCCACATGCACGGCGGCGCCTCCAAGTACTGGTTCGCCACCACCATCGAGAACATGACTCACCGCGTCAAGGCCGTCGACGTCAGCAGCGACAACGGCAAGACCTGGAAGGCTTGCTACCTTGCTGACCCCAACATGTGGAAGCTCAAGGGAACTCTGCCCAACGACACTGCTTGGGTCCGTGTTACCAGCGTCAACAACAAGCAAGTTATTGTTAAGAACGTTGCTCTTAAGAGTGGCCAGATCACTAAGGGTACCTCTAACTTCTAAGCTGGAAATGATCTGGGGATGTGATTGGTGGAGATTGTGGTAGAGCCACGAATTCTTGTACATATATTATGGTGTTGCGCTATACTGGCATTGGCGCCATGCATCTTACAGTCCATATCATTCATCGCATACACTCGACTGGGGTGCAGGACATAAATACATTTATGCGACAAAGTACAAGTGCCGAGTTATCCGATCAGACCATGCATCAAATTGATTGAGGACGTCCGTGTTGAGTCAATCGGATCAGCTTAATGGGCAGTGACATTCACCGAGGTGGAGGTCAATATAAATGAAACAAGAAATAGCATCAACTTTCAACTAGGTATACTTCCATTACGACGACCCTCCAAACATAATCAACCCCTCATCGATAACCCAATTAATGATCATCTACTTCTGGCTCTCAAGTCTCTCGATAGTAGTAGCATGAGCTCCCTTCTCATCCCCATCAACATCCATTCCCCTATCCTTCATATCCGCACGAGCAACCTCTCCGACATCAACAGCATCATCCCCATCGAAGTACTGCGCGATTTCTTCCATGGGTGTGTATCGTGTCTCGATGAGGAAGAAGTAAATGATGTACACCTCGAAACCGAGGAATACGCAGTAGACGCAGTAGTACTTCCAGCCCATGGCGTCGAGGGCGATACCGTTGATGTACTGGTTGAAGAACAGAGCGAGCGTCACGCAGAAGTTGAGCCATGTGAAACCCTTGGCACGAAGACCGTAGGGAAGAATTTCAGTGGTATAGTTGGCCATGAGACCGGACCTGGATAAGATTAGCGTGCTGGAGACATGGCGAAGAGTGGGAGATACTTACTTAACATCGTAGAAGAGACCGTAAATAAAAGTGAGCGCGACGAAGGCATAACCCAAAGCCTTGTTGGGATCGATCTCATATCGAGCCGAGACAATAGTCCAGAAATTGAAGATGACACAAGTTCCGATAGTCGAGGTCAGGTAAATGGGACGACGACCGAAGTAGTCGATGAAGAAGGCGAAAGCAGTGTTGATAATAAGACCCTGAGTCTTCATACCAGCGTTAATACCCAGCTGAGTCTCAGCCTTGGTAATGCCGACAGCGTCCATGATACCCTTGAGGTAGTATGAAATGAGACCGTTGCCACTCCACTGACTGAAGAAACCAAGAGCGGTGATGAGACCGATTCTCTTGCGGTTACCCTTGGTCTTCAGGAAATCTGTCCAACCGGTCTGACCAGCCTCCTTGTCAAGAGCGATAGCAGCCTTGATCTCACTGAACTCAAGCTGGACGAACTCATCGTCGACGTCGCCCTCAGCATGGTAGTGAGTCAGCACCTTGAGGGCCTCATCATGTCGATCCTTGCTGAGTAACCAACGGGGACTCTCAGGCATCCAAAAGATTCCAACAAGGATGATAACACTGCAAATAGACTGAAGAAGACTGGGCAGTCTCCACGACCAATCACTCTTAATCTGAAGAGTACCGTAGGTAACCCAACTAGAGATGAAAGCACCAGAGTGGTACGATGCTCCACTGAGTGTCACAAGAACAGCACGATCTTGAGGATGAGCGATCTCAGCGATGAGAAGAGGAGCAGACCCAAGAACAATACAGTCGCCGAATCCAAGAAGGAGACGTGCGGCGACGAACATGCCGAAGTTGCGAGCTCCAGATTGTAATCCGACGGCAAGAAGCATGATGACACAGCCGATGATGACACCCATCTTTCGACCAAGACGATCGATCATGTAAGGAACGATGAAAAGACCGATAAGAGAACCAAGACTCATAGAAGCGTTGAAAAAGCCGAGAGTCGAGCCACGGGGATGATTGAAGTACTCTTGCCAGTACGACAGAGTTTGGAGACCGTTCATCATGGACCCTATACCACTCATTAGTACATGATCCAGTAGTGTTTAAGGGATATGACTTACCATCGAATCCATTGGCGGTGTTGGTGAGAATCAGGATAACAATGTAGAAATACAGAGTTCGCATGTTACGTCTCTTCCACCATCTGAGACGTTCGAACTCCTTTCCTGCGAAGAAGAAATGGCCTTTGGTAGGCTTGGCGGGAATGACCGTTTGGGTCCGCTTGGGAGGACGAAAGAGAGCCATGTTGAAGACTTGTGCTTCTTCTGTTGATACACCAATACTGAGGCACCTGGCACTGGAGATCTGGGCAAGAAGGATTCACATGGACGTGGAGACGATCTTTATATCAATGCTGAGATTGCGCGATGGTACAGTTTCATTTAGCCTACCTGGTCTATCAAACCAACAACATGCATCAGCCGTGTCAAACACCCCGACAGAAAAACATCCGATAACCACATAGTATCTCAATCAGATCATCGGCTCAGTAATTTGTCACTCTCCTTACCGAGGCCTTCCCAGCGCCCGCTTCCCCGCAAGATATGCTTTATCCGAGCTTGAGATGCGAAAAAACTCCCCATGGGGATTTGCGGGTGACCAATTAGGGAAGAAGGGGGCTTCCGGTTAATATGGAGAGTGTTTGATTAAGGTTGAGGACCAACGACCGGGTAATAAGAAATTTGTCCGAGTGGTTGGTTGTGATAGGTAAGGATGCGGGGAATTACCCGGGGGCTGAGATTAAAGCCATTCTGCAACGGGTAAATTGTTAGCCTGAAAGCTTGATTGTAGAACCAACAGATTGGGAGAGGTCATGTGTCTATTGTTGTAGTCTCTTGGCTTGTGATCTTAGGCAAAAGAGATAAGACGGTTTCATTTGCGAGGGAACGAGATATGCACGGAATGAATCCGTCGGAACGGTATCTGGATCGGCACTTCCTTTGCGTCAACTGGGTTGATGGGTGATTGTTATCTAAAGATCAGGATACGGAAAAGAGTATTCTGAATGCAGGGGTAAACACTCATAATGTGATTGCTTTACTTCGTCTGCTAATCCCGATGGCTAATGTCTCTGCCACCCTTTGCATCTAACTGATTGCATTGATCCGACCATGTGAAACTTGGCATGTCTATCTACTCCACTTTCAGATCGGTTACTTCCACATTGCCCCCATCACCCAACGCAAAAACGCCGATCACAGGGCCTACAAAGTCGGGACCTGTCATGTCGATCAAATCCAGCGTCGCAACAGATTGCCATTCCTTGTCATCAACCGCGAAAGACAAAGTATATCCCTTCTCCGTGTACTCAATTCGGATGCGAATACTGCTTGCATCTTCGCTTACAGAATGGGTGGATGTCTTTTTGATGCTCTTAGCGTTGTTAATGGCTTCGTAAGTCACCTTCTTATCGGAGGGGGATTAAAGGGCCCGGACGTATCGGTGTTCATCTTTGTATGATGCGAGACCGGCTTTGATAGTGCTTGATTGGTCAATCTTAAATGTTGCGCTGCTTTGGCCTTCGAGGACTCGTTGACGTTTACCTACGAAGGTAGGAGACTGGTGTGTATGCGAGAGATCGATCGTGGAAGCGGTCAGACTGATCTTAGATCCCTCAATCGTGTAATTTTTCAAATCCACGTCTCTGATGTAGAGATAATCCACCCCTTCCACAGCAGTAAGATTCTGCACTGCATTTGTTTGAGCAAGTCTGGACGTATCGATCGTCGCTGGAACAGAGTCGAGCTTAAGCCAGTCATCATCTGTCCACTTGGCAGTAGTGAGATGCGACTCTCGTCCCATATTGTATCGTCCTTCCTTATCACGTCTTGCACCGAGACAAACTCCCCACCATTGACCCTTCTCATCCTCGAAAACGTCGCAGTGTCCTGTGTGGCGAATGTACATGTCGCTACTGGCAGGAACCAAGATCGGGTTGTCAGGGCACGGCTCATAAGGACCCCAGACGTTGCGCGATCGAGCCATGGTGATCATATGGTCCTCGTGAGTTCCGCCTTCGGAGATCATAAGGCAGTACCATCCATTTCGCTTATAAATATGAGGTCCTTCAGGGTACACACCACCTGTTCCCTCCCAAAGAATCTTCTCTTGAGACAGCGCACGACCTGTCTCAAGATCAACTTCAATCTGAGCGATCTTGGTCATTGGACCTGGAGATTTAGATCCCTGGATATAAGTCTTGCCATCGTCGTCGAAAAGAATACTAGGATCAATTCCGTTGAACTCGAATTTAACAAGGTCGCTCCATTGACCTGACCAGATATCCTTGGTTGAGGAGATGAAGTTTTCGAGAACATCTGTTTCGCCAAGAGTGCGCACGACGTTGGTGCAGACGACGTAGAATGTGCCATCTCTGTAGCGAATGGTAGGTGCAAATAGACCTCCAGTGGCGAGCATTACTTCGCCGACATCTGGAAGAGGGTTGACTTCCGTAGGCGACTTGGCCAAGCTAATCTGTCCAGGTCTCGAGATAACATTTCCTATAATCGATCAGTGATCATTCACAGCAATTCTTGTGAAGTATTTTACCAATCTGCTTCCACGATAAGAGGTCTTTGGACGCATAAACGGGAATACCGGGAAACATGTGAAACGTGGAATTGACAAGGAAATACCACTCATCTAACTTGACGATGGATGAATCGGGCGAGAAGCCAGGGATGATGGGATTAATCGGCGACATGGTTGGTTGCGCTATCTGTACGCTTTTGCTTTTGCTCAGTTGTTGGTGGTCAAGTTAAGCTGAATCTGGCTGATACTTAAAGTCTGGACTTTGTGGACTGATTCATCGTGTAGTGGGTTGCTTCACAGTTTTGTATTTAGCCGTCCAATCGCTGCAGGAAGGAGACTTTATCCGTTGGGTGAATTGTACAAGTGAGGGGAAATTTGTGTTGGTAATGGGGTCATGCTGTGGTGGTCTTGGCTTCTAGGGTAGCCTGATTAAGATTAAGGAGACGATGAGAAAACAAAACTGTTGTTCAAATAATATTGACAAGTTGTGTAAATGGATTATTTACTTGCTTCGTAGTAGCATATCATTTATTATCAGAACTATATAAATAAGCAGCCCGGACATCATCCTCCGGTTGCTTACTAGCTGTACGTCATGTAGCATTGTAACTACGTCAACACGCTGCGAAGGTCAATCAAGGATACACAGAAATGTCCGGGCTTACCCCCACGTTGTGTAAACTCCATCTGCGCGATATTTATCATTTACAACTGAAAACAATTACTGGGTCTACACAATGTCCAATATTGAAAAGCTCGATCAAGAAATTCTGGAGGCGACTGAAACCATGCCGCCAGAGCCAGAAAAAGATATTGATGGAAAAGAGTCTCTTGAAAAGTTGGGAGACTTACTAATCGCCCAGTATCAGCAAACAGGGAACACTGATGACCTTCGGGCAGCGTTACGACACAGGATGCGGCTATTTCGCAGCATACATTTGCCCGAAGAAGATTCTCTCGTGTACTACGTCATTATCGACGGAACCCTGCACGGAGATGTCTCATGTCGTTACAGAGAGACTGAAGATCTGGAAGACCTTAGATCAGCTATTGCTATCTGTTGGCAAGTATTCTTTGAGGAGCCTGACAATGCCAAGCATGAGGCAATGCCGATAAGGCTACCATTTTTATTACGCGACAATACTTTACACTTATATGAAAAGTCGGGAGACTAGAGGGATATAGAACGAGTGATCTCATATTCAAAGCGAGCGCTGCCCTTCGTTCCGATGGATGTTAAGGACCGAGCAAACCCCGTGCATGAGTTTGCTGGGCACCTTTTCAAGAAGTACCAAGTTGAAGAGGATCCAGAAATCCTTCGCGTTGGAGTACCATTGTCAAGGGACTCTATTTCTGCGACTCCTAAAGGGAACCCTGAGATACCTGCCAGGATAGCTAATCTCGGGGCCTGGCTACTACGAAGCTATGAACAAAACGGAGACATGAATAATCTTCTAGCTGCAATCGAAAAGACAGAACTAGCGATTAGTCTGTTAGACAAAAACGACTTCAATCAACTGAGATTTCTAACCAACCTTGCGATCATGCTCTTTCGAAAGTTGGAGATGTCCAGGGCCGACAATGATCCCGACCAGGTGGGAGTCATAGCGTCCTGCGCTGATATCGGTGCAGCTTTGCAAATAGACAGCCTTGCACATCCATTGCTTGGAATCGAGGGGGCGAGACGTGCTATCCGTATCTTCAAGTTTCTCGGAAGGTTGGATGAAGCAAACTCGCTTTCTCAAAAGGCATTGCAGTTACTACCTATGGCCTCCCATCCAAGTACTCCACAGCAGGACCAGCAGCACGCCATCGAACAGATGTCAAGGCTCGCTGCCGAGACTTGTTCCCTGTCACTTCTTGTTGGAAAAGAGGAGGAAGCGCTTCTTGGCATTGAGTTCAGTCGTGAAATCATCCTACACCACTTGTTCAAGTACAAAAAGAAAATGTCTCTTCTGGAACAAAGGAATAGGTCGTCATGGGCAAAAACCTTCGACGACTTGCGATCTAAAGCCGCCCAGCCTATAAGTGCCGTGGACCAGGTCACTCTCAAGGATCGGATTGTGCCAGAGATTCAGGACTTTGATCACGACCATGCCTTTTACCTTGGGCTAATCCGGAGCCTACCGGATTTTGAAGACTTTCTTAAGTTGCCAAAGCTAGACAACTTGCTTGAGGGAGGCACTGACGGGTCCATCGTGATAGTGAATATCACTCCTCTGAGCAGTGATGCTATCATAATCTCAACGTCTGGAAAACGAGTCAGATCCCTCAACCTACCCAAGGCAAACCCCTCAGGGGAATCTTTTCTTGATAGACATCTGAAAGCTTTCAGTCGCATCAAGAAGCCCCAAAGCTCGGATAAGCAAGAGATAGAGGGCGATGAGGATCCCCACGATCTCTACGATAGACAGTTTCTGGGTTGGCTATGGACGGCGTGTGTCGAACCTATTCTCAAGGAAATTACAGGGTTGCAGTCATCGTCGCCAACTTCCAGAATCTGGTGGATCGGCACGGGTTTTGCCAGCGGTTTTCCCTTTCACGCAGCAGGAAACTCCGAGGGTGGCACCTTGGATCATGCAATATCATCTTATATTCCATCTATTACGTCTTTGAAGGAAGCAAGGACTAGGACCAACACTAGTGATAACGATGGGGACAAGACGTCAGTTTTGATCGTCAGGACACCCGGAGATCCAGATGGTGGTCAGAGTCCAGATCTTACAGAAGCGTTTCAAGGAATGGATAAAACTCATGAAGAGACTTTCACGGCGGTAACCCTCTCAGAGCCTTCAATCGAAGAGATACTGAAGAGAATGGACAAGTTTGATGTTGTTCATTTTGCTTGTGACGGACACTCTGATTCTTTCAACCCGTCCCAAAGTTATGTTCAAGTTGGAAAACGCCTCTCATCGGACGCGGACGAGGGAGAGCTGACAGCAGAGTTGATATCTGATGATGGCACTTTGGACAAGCCACAAGTCGCTTTCTTGTCGTTACACCCTCCGGCAGGAGACAAGACTGAAAGACTGACCGATGAAGGGCTAGGCATAATCAGCGCATTCCAACTAGCTGGATTCAGGCATGCTCTGGGATCTTTGTCAAAAGCGGATGGCGCTTCTCAAGCCTTTGTTGCTAAGAGCTTTTATCAGGCTTTAAGACAGAACAGGTCAGACTACCAGGTGGCAAAGGCATTACATGATGCTACAAGAAGCGCTAGGGACCATAAAAGCGATCCACATTGGTGGGCGCCGTATATCCACTCAGGTCCTTGAGAAATCGCAGATACATATCGAAAACAAATATTAAAGATAGTAGGCTGAAGAAGAAGCAGTAAACTGTACCATAAGAGCCTAGTTACACATATTTAATAGCAGTTCTGATATCTATTCTCCAAGAAATCCCAACCTATGTCCTCTCTGGCACACCTTTTCTAATAATCAATGTCTCCACGTTCGTATCTTTGAGTTCTGAAATTGAAGCGCTGGCACGCCCAACGTCAATTCCAAACCGTTCAAAGGCTCTTTCAACTTCCGCTATTGAAGCACCCAGAACCCCATTGTCTTCCGGTCTGCTTACAACGCTATCTCGCGCAGAATCCTCCATCGGAACTGCTTCTTTCTGCCACCATCTGAGACTAAACACCCATCCATCAAAAACCTCCCTCAGCTGATGATTAGTCAAGTATTCAGCGCCCTGAGGCATAACACCTGAGTCACGATCGCATAGCTGAGATCCAGCAAGGAATGCCATTGTACTGGCGATACTGCTTGGGTTGCGTGGAAGTGTACCGTTGATAGTAACTAGGACGTAGCTTATCAGGCTCAGAACTGCCATAATAGCCAAGAGGATTTGGATAATGAGTTTTGAAGTAGAGTGGATCGACAGACGGGTGATGTATTCAAATGTAGTCCCAGATATCGTCGTATTGGCTGATGAAGGCTTCTTATCAGAAGTATCTGCAGTGATCAGATCATCGCGGCTGGTGTTCATGGAAGCCCGGAAGTTCAGATCAATGACAATCCTCATATACTCAGCGTAGTCTCTCTCGATAAGACAAACGAGCGCATTTTCATTGGAAGATCCAGCGATATCCTCCCTTTCGACTCCGTTTGGACCATAGATGATATGATTAAAGAATGAATCAAACTCGTCAGGATTACTGTACCACGTACCCTTATCCTCAACAAAATGGACCAAGTCCAGACCGAAGAAACGACTGAGCTTATATCCCAATGTCGTCGAGTTTGTCTTATTCGTCCATTTCCATTGCCCATCTCGTGCTACCTTGGGCAGAATGTCTTGATTGATCTGCCGCAAAGCTGGGTCTCCTTGGTAGGTTAGTTCCACAGGAATTTGTTCTATACCCTGAGAACAGACCAAAGCTGTTAGGTTCCACGTGGAGGTATCGTTGCCCCCTGCCTGTCCAAAGAGTACACCAACAGACGGACAGTCGGCATTTGAAGCACCAGCGGTGGTGTTCAAATCGAAGTACTGACCAACCCAAGTAGTGGTGTTGTAGCTTTCCAGTTCACCGACTGTCAAACCAAATGAGATATTGGCCTTGCCGTTCGCTTTTACGCTGCCGCAGTCGTAAGGTGCAAGAATGTAAGTTGATATATCGGTCTCGTAAACAACTGTAGATTCTCCTGGACCTGTCAATACCTTGTCTCTGATTCGGGAAGCAAGGTTTGTGCTTGGTAAGACACTGCAATTCAGAAAAGGCCGTAGCGCCCCAACGGAGTAGGAGGAATTAGAAGACCGGTAGACTGGATCAGAATTCGAAGTATGATAGTGAACATTAGGCAGCACGAGGTCTTGCCATATGCCCAAGGACGTATTGGCCCCACCATAGCGAACAAGGTTCAATGCCACAGCGGCGCCTCCATCATCGGGAGCATTCTGCAGCCATGATGTTCGCCAATTTGTCACCACAGCTGAAGATTGCGTTTGCACAACGGTCGGCGTAGTAAGGATCCATAGTCCAGACACCGCAATAGTGAGTAAGCTACCCAAAAGTGAAGCCAGATTGGAAGCAGCTGTACCAAAATGGCCTACTCGTAAGGATTTGAAGATTGTCAGGAATGGCGACACGGAGAGTAAGTGGAACAGAGCCGTTCTGTCGGCCTTGCCACTTCCTGCTCGAAGACTGCTATATGGCGCAAACGTTGTGGTTGTAAAGTCAAAACTGTTGAACATCGTCGCGATCGCAAAGACTGCTCCTGTGGTAGCGATGCGCACGACGTAAGAGAGAAATGTCGAGTCTGAAGTATGCATATCCAAAAGCCCTTGCCTCTTATTCGACAGTTGTTGCAATAGTTCAAGGACACCGATAGCGATGACAGGAGATGCCAAAGTTAGGATGACGAATATGAAACGGCCAGCGATAGGTGTCCATGGTTTTATGTCCGGGCTGTGCTGCTCAGTAGTCGATTCCTTCGTCGCTATGCTTCCAGCCACGTCGATGAGAAAACTTTCATCGGTACTCTTGGCTGCCATGAACTGAGTACCTTCCAATCTTTCAACTAGTTCCTTCTCAGTTAAATGTCCTGTATCATTCAAAAGGGCCAGGAGATGTGGGCTGTTAACCAGTATAGCTGCATGCCCGGCAATAGAGCCACCAAAAGCGGGTATCCAAGGGCTTGTCGAGATAAAGAATAACAGGAGTAAGCAGATTATTGCAAGGACGCAAAACCCTGCAACCATGAGCCACACAGCTACTGTCCTCGTTTGCAACCTAGCTTCACCGACAAGTCCATCCGCAGTACCAGTCAAACGGCTCTCGACAAGTAATGACTCTCGAGCAAACTCGTTCATCAAATCTTCAATAACAGCAATTGAAGTATTCTCCAGAACCCCTGGCTTTAAGAATACCCCAGGCTTATAGTTTTGCCCCATCTTTACAGCCATCAGCTGAAACAGTGCTTCGTCGTATTTCCGGTAAATCGAATCTCTGAGATCCTTGTCTGCTCTGAAGGGAACATTCTTATCACCAACAAGAAAGTCCGCGACATGATGTAGATCCGTAAGAATCATCTCTATCAAGGAAGTGCTTGTTAAATTTCGCAATTGGCTCCCTTCCCCTAAGTTCTCCTTTTCTATCATCGCGTTACCGGAAAGGATATCATGAGTCGCATTAGCTGATACTATGCCATACCCAATCTTACAAATGATGGAGGTTGAATCTATGGCCTTGATAGCTAGTGATGCGTTCGTGAGTGCGACATCAGGATCGACGCTATACTGTGCTGCCGTGAACGCATATCGTATATCATGGCCTTCCAGGAAAACTTTCCAATCGCCGGAGAATCGTTCGTCAGGACTTATTATGCCACTTGAGCAGTTCACACGATGTAAGGTGTAAGCCACAGGTCTGCTTCCCCAAACAGTCGCATTGATTTGATCTGTGTAACTTGGGCCTTTGTGATCTGGGCATAATGAACTAGGCTCGTTCCCGCCTGCTGAGCATGTTTTCGATCTCCAGGAGTATCTAGGATGACCCAGTTCGGACTTATATTCGGACTCGGTGAAATTGACCATCAGGTCTGCCTCTTCGCAAGTGATCTTTGGTACAAAGACATCGACTGGGGCCTCGAGCGATGTAAGGTTTATCGATGTTGTCAAAGGGCGGAACTCCTGTGTGACAAGACCATCATTCGTGTTCCAGAAGGAATCATTCGCTACCGCATTGTTCAATCGCGCGAGATAGTTCCAGATATACTTGTCCGAGCCCCCATGAAAGGTTGGGCGATCGGGGAGTACCACTCCAACGCCATACGCGTTCCAGGCGCTTGAAGCATTAAAGACATCTCGATAGATGATGTCCAAGGGTTCCACGTTCGTCGCTGTCTGAACGACAAAGAGTGTCGTCGATATCAGAATAATACCCTTGAGGATGAAAAAGGTCAAGATCGACGCCGTAACTTGGTAGTGTCGCATTTTGAAGCCTTTGTACATGGTCTGCAGCTGAAACGGAGACACATAATCCAGGAGGACGGAACGGGAAGCTGGCGTAGGCCCGGACTGAAGTTCCCTCCACGGTTGTATCGATTTATAGTAATAGTCGATGCGTCTCCAGAAACTGAGGATAATGACAAGTATAGCTGTCGGACCGTATGTCCAAGAATACTCGCTCGACGTAATCGTAAGCGGAAGACCGTCTTGAGCTTCCATCACGCGGTCTAGAGCAATAAGGGTGGCCGCACATGCTACAAAAATTAAAAAGAATAAGATCAAGGCCGGTTTCGTGAGCTAAAATGGTGGTCGAACCGCCTTTTCCTCGACGATAGGCGTTGGCACGTTGCCTGACCGCTCGTTTTCCTGGACATGGCTGTCGTATTGACTCATGAGAGTGACACTCTCTGGCATTGGCGTTGAAAAAGCCATCCTAGAAAAAAACGTTATCACGTCTCTAACAGCGCTTGTATTTCCATGTAAGAAGTTTGTTGTTAATTAGCGTTCAGCAGATACCCCTCAGTTGTAACGAGATTTAACAAGACAATTTTAATGACGTTTGGATTCTATCTTACAGCGATTACTGGTGCGATCGTTGTAACATCCCGGTTGATACCTGTTAAAACCCGTGTCTGCCTTACTGCGCCCCTCAGAACCCCACTGATATCTTATGCCAAGGTAAATTTAAGAGGCACAGCTACATATAGCTTGTGGTTCCTCGATTTCAACTTGTCCGCTACCAATTAGGACATGCCTAAGTGCCCATGTTTCATCACAACGAGACACAAGCGCTGACATGCGGCTATACCAATGCGATCGAGTATATATCTCCCTGGAGGGGCTCTTTCCTCGTATCTCTGTTGGAGTCCCAGAGCTTCTCCTTTGTCATAGGTGGAAAATTAACAATTACCGGAGAATCGTGGGGTAGGTAATTATCACGCCTACATTATAGACAATCCCCCATAACCCCGCTGTAGACCTGGTTCCCCGAACCAATCACTTAAAGGGCTTGTTCTTGAAGCTTTCAAATCTTCTGGATTAAGTATTATAATCACTGCTATACACTCCGAGATACCCGATTTGGGGCTTTGGATGCTGCCTTTACCGCGTGTTGCAGTTCAAGTGGAATTTCCGGATAGTATTGTTCCACCTAAACCTTGATCCATAGTTAAATAAATAGAGTTGTATTTCCCCCCTTAGAAATCGAAACCTCTTGGGCATAACACTATATCGATTCCATTTATTCTCTATTAAATTTGCAGCATGCACTTGTCAAACATACTTAGCACAGCGTTACTTGCAGCAGCGCCTATCAAGGCTGCAAAGCTATTGATTTGTTCTGATAGCACAACCGCAAACTATGCCACCGATAGTGTCTTACAGGGGTGAGTAATTCAGGCCAAGGGTCAGAATATGTACTCTTGCTTACTTACGGATGATAGCTGGGGTTATTACATCCAAGATTACACAACTTTGACTGTTATGAATCTTGCCAAAAACGGCCGCTCAACCAGATCATTTATCAATGAGGGTCTGTGGAGTGACTTGCTGTCGAAAACAGCCTCGGGAGATTTTGTAGTTATCGAGATGGGCCACAACGACGACCAGGATCCCACTTTAAATGACCGAGGCACCCTCCCAGGTACGGGCGAGAACACTATCACTGTTACCACGACTACAGGCAAAACAGAAGTTGTTCACACATTTGGCTGGTATCTTCGCAAGATGGTCGCTGATGTCAAAGCTAAGGGAGCCACGCCCATTATTTCTGGTCTGGTAACCCGTAACTATTGGAAGGGGAACACGTTACAATCCGCCTGGCCGTTTGCCGATTACGCTGAGACTGTGGCCAAGGCTGCGGGCGTCGAATACATCGACCACACAAAGTATTCCGTCGCTTTGTTCCAGGCTATGGGTCCCACCAAGGCTAAGACTTACTACCCCAACGACAACACGCACACGAATTGGGATGGTGCCAAGTTAAATGCCCAGGACTTCATCCAAGCTATCAAGTACAAGTGTGGCGGGACTAGTGTGCTCAAGAAGTACATAAACTCGGCTGGTAATGCTGTCAAAAGTCCTCCCCAACAAGCCTGCTAGTGGATCTAGCTGATGCAACTCCAACGCTGGCCCAAGACGCTCACGAATTTGGGATAGTGCTTATTAATTATCAAAGGCTTGAGGTTATATTAGTGTAATTAAGAGTTTATCTCCATGGAAATGCTCTTTATTAGTACTTCTGTTAAAGTCCCAGAGCTCACAGGGCCCTCTCAATTCCCATTCATCCACATTAGTCCACATCTCGGCTTTTCTGCACGGTCGAAGGACTAGATGAACAGACAGACCACCAACTGTTGCAAAAACCACGTCTTGTGTAGTGCATTCGAAGTTAGCAAGGCTGAAACGACCGTCTGCCAGAGTAAAGAAAGATTGGGCATGACCTCCATGAAACGTGTCGGTTGGTAGCTCTTTCAGACTGGAGCTACCATTCTTCCACTGCTGATATCCTGTCGTCTCATGGAAATGACAGTCTGTCAAGATCCGCTGTCTGAACAACTCGTCTCTGGACCTGTCAGGCTCTTCCGTCGACTCGTGGTCGGTAGGCAAGCCAACCATGCCCCGGCAAGTCCGTATTGCTCCGATGATGGCATCGCCAGTCAGAGGAGCGTCAGTCATCCTCTCTACACCAAAGTCTGAAAGATCCAAGGTCTGTTGAATATTGCCAACTAATACCATACTTAGGCGCAGCCGGCTGTTAGACAGAAGCTCAAATTTCTGGCGACCAGGGTAGCTTTTTGAAGACATCGTCAGTGGTATTGACGCCTTCTCAGCTACCGTCAACGTTCGCGACCAGTCAGGTACCCAAGATGGCAAAGTGGAATTCTTCTTTGGCTTGTTGTATGCAAGGAGCACAGTGGTGTTCGTTTCTATCATTGCTTTCCATGTCGCTGTGATGCACAGTTCTTCAATGCTCATTGCATAATCAGGCATGATTGGCTCAGTAACGCGCCAGTTATGAACCAGCCCCAACAGTCCGTATATCCGGTCCCGAGGTTCTGTGCATCTTCTGTTCCTGGTGGCTTCCAACAAAACTACCAAATCAACATCCGAATATATTTGATACTGAGTATTCTTTTGTGCCGAGTTGCGATGAACGTTGAGGTCCCATAAATGCCCCTCAATTTGGCCGAGAGCAGGTGCACCCAAAGGTGGTAGTTGCTTCCAAACCCTCGAACAACAAGGAGCACCCTTTGACCCTACAAGAGACATTATGTTCTGTGATGCAAGTAGCATCATATCTAACGAAAAGACGCAGACTCCATAGTGCACGGATACGACCTTTGGAAGCACTGCCTCTTGGAATGTCCATATCCTTGAGAACCATGGCTCCCCCACCATTTTTGTAAAAAGGTATATTGATAGTTGGAAACAACCACTGATTGCTGTTATGTCTTTTTCCAGCGAGCAGAAGTGATCGGTAGTGCATGCCAATAGCCCGATGGTTACTATGTCCATCATGATGTAACTCAACGGCTGGTAGCCATATGTTGCAAGTAACGAAGAGAGATGCACGTCTCTTTCGTCGCCATACCAGTGAAATGGTTGATACTCGTCGTCTTGGATATCGTCCTCTTGTTGCTGTTTATTTGACCCTACGCTCTCACAGAGGTAGACTTGCGCTTCGGTAGTACGTTGATATATCTCACGCATCATTTTGACTTGATGTCCTTTCTCGACGTTGTCACTTTGGTTGATGCAGATAGAATCTGCCCAGACTGTCCGCGGACTTGCCTTGCGTCTTATCCGGCGAATAAACCATGCCAGGTCTGAGGGAACCGAGATTGTGTGGTCATCGACTATAACAGTGTCTCGCAGCTCGTTCCAGCAATACGACAGTGCTTCAAAAGCAGGTGGTGGTTCGTCATCGAGCGAAACTGTCTTCAAGTTGCACCTGAGTCGGTCACGAAAAACACCTGGTTGTATTACCAAAAGACGAATCTCTCTGGCTGCAAGTGGCTTGTACATTGATGGCTTTGACTCCGAGATAGGTAGCAGAGACTTTGCAAGTTGATCGGTCGACGCCATTGACGAAAGTTGAAGGGAGTGATAATTGATTCGAGGTATTTCACGAGCGTGTCGATGATGGCTTCAGGCTTGTGCAAGACTTCCAAAGCGGGGGTGAGTGCACTTGTGCCAATTTGAGTTTAGCTTAATGTTAAGTGGGTAAACATCCGAAGAGTCATCCATCTACAATCGGTACTGCCTATGCGCGGGTAACGCAGTTAAACGCGTATAACTTCTTTCAGCGGTTGAATGGATGGAAAATTGTAGATCATATGAGCGGGGTATTAGAGTAATAACCGGATTCTGATCCGTCATACCTGTTGCAAAAAAGTATAAAGCGACCCGACTACAGCTCAGAAGGTATAACATGGGTGATAGATGACTATTGTCTTCCTTGCGAGTCCTAGTACCGCTATCATCTCTTACTCGCTATGCTTCAACCCCTATTAAACGTCCTCGTTTGGAGCTTGGCCGTCTGCCAGGTCGCTTGTGGTCAAACGCACAAGAACCGACAGTATACAAACCCCATTCTGCCAGGTTGGAATACAGACCCAAGCTGTATCTTTGTTAAAGAATTCGATAACACGTTCTTCTGTACAACGTCCTCGTTTCTAGCACTACCTGGTATTCCAGTGTTTGCAAGCAAGGATCTTGTCAACTGGAGACACGCCAGCAATGCTCTGACCAAAGAAGCACAATTGCCTGAGCTTTCGAGAAGAGGCTTGGAGCATGAGGGCATCTGGGCTTCTACCCTCCGTTATCGGAAGGGCACATTCTACCTCATCACCACCTACGTCTCTTGGATCGACGGATGGGGCCCTATTGTCCTTCTCTTCACCACTAAGGATCCCTATGATGATTTTGCATGGAGTGATCCTGTTCGGATCGAGAACCCGGCCAACGATATTGATCCAGATATCTTTTGGGACGATGATGGAAAGGCTTATATGGCAGTTGCTGCAGGAATCTATGTCAGTGAGATCGATATTAAAAAGGGCACTGCAACTGAGCCTTTCAGGATCTGGAATGGAACTGGTGATCGAAACCCCGAGGGGCCTCATTTCTACAAGAAGGACAACTGGTATTACTTGCTGATCGGAGAGGGAGGGACCGAGACAAACCATTCGGTGACTATTGCCCGATCTCGCAACATTCGTGGACCCTATGAGGGATATGGAGGCAACCCTGTCCTTACTGCAAAGAACACCGACGAATGGTTCCAAACAGTTGGTCATGCCGATCTGTTTCAAGATGCTTCTGAGAACTGGTGGGGGGTCGCATTAGCTACTCGCTCCGGTCCAGAGTGGAAGGTTTACCCCATGGGCCGCGAAACAGTTCTATTCCCAGTGAAATGGGAAAAGAATAAGTGGCCACATCTAGATATGGTACGCGGAAAGATGTCTGGGCCTCTTCCGCCAACTAACAAGAATGTCCCTGGAACAGGCGCCTGGATTGATGCGCTAGATAAGGAGGACTTTGCTGTCGGGTCTTCTCTACCTCGACATTGGTTCTTCTGGAGGCCTCCTAAGGACAATCTATTCACTATCTCACCAAAGGGACACCCCAACACCTTACGAGTTCTCCCTTCCAGAGTCAACCTGACTGCTGATGAGAAATACGACCCAGTGAACGAGGGGTTGGGCTTCCTTGCACGGAAGCAAACAGCTTCGGTTTTCACCTACAGCGTTGATTTGTCCTTCGATCCCAACATTGTCAACGAGGAGGCTGGTATCACTGTATTCCTTACACAAACTCAGCATATCGATATCAGTGTTATCAGCGTCAAGAACAAGGACAGAAATGGCGTTACACGCAAACTAAGATTCAAGGCTGAAGCTTCAGGAAAACCTGACATCGAGGTTCCGAAGACCAACATCAAGAGTATCCCCAAGTCTTGGCTGAAGGATCCTATTACACTCACAGTGACCGCCAATCGGGACAGCACATACGAGTTTGTGGCCAGCTCCGTAGCCAAGCCACGCGATGTAAAGAAGCTTGGCTCCGCAAGTGCTGAAATTGTCTCGGGCGGTAGCGGACCTTTTACAGGTAACTTCGACAAACCTTTCCCGGTTACGTCCAACATTACTGATAGTGATTAGGAACTGTTGTAGGCATCTTCGCTACTAAGAACGGCGGCAAGGGCTCAACGCCGGCGTACTTCAGTCGATGGAGGTATACTGCGATTTCTCAGGAGATTGATGAGGGAACATTTGTCCCGGCCAGGGTTCTAGGATGAATTAGTGGAAAGCCATATGTTGAAGCTTTTGCGAGAGACACGTATTCTGGAAGCATATACAAGATGCACCTTCTCCCCGAATATTTCTAGAGATCCACTCTAATCGAAGCTGAGATCCCCACGTTAAAGCCGGTGCTCGTGACTTAGCACTCGATATGGATGGCGCGCTATGATGGGGAGCTGCCACCAATCCCGTAAAAGGTGTGCTCGTTCTCGACGTCTACATTATCGCCATAAGTCGGACTACTATAGGCACCGTGACATTCAATCATGTTTTGTCACCGTTCGGTCAGTTGTGATTATTTTCCGAAATATCTTATTTGAAGTTTCTATTACAATAGTCGAACCCCCAAGCTTTCGGCTATCTAACAATGTCTTTCGAGACTCCAGTTATAATATCGGCACTAACCGCTTTTAAGACGGACGTTGTATCTACTCCATAAGCTTACTTATTATGCTTTATCCTAGTGGCTGAACTAGAATCTTACCTCCCGTGTTCTTATCTTTCAACCTTTAATTGATAGATAAACGAATTGCCGCTTGCCCATCACTTTGCAATAACTCTTTAGAGACTAGACTTGTGACAATTATTGCCATTTTTGACGCGATTGTTGTTTCTCCGTGGTGTTGAAGCAATAGTTCCTTCAATTACCCCTGTCAAAGTGCAACCTTCCTTTCTGGGGTGCATCGGGCATGGACCATTTAGGAAGCTGTGCCAAGTCCGACATCGATAACCTAGTCCCATGACTATCGCGCAATAAGTCCCGCTATGAAGTCAGTTTGCCAAGAAGGGCGAACGGCACTTATACGCGTTTACTACAAGTTGAAGATGGCTATAAATCATAGCCAAGAGCCCTACAATTCTTTTCTGAGCATCCATCTCATCACCACTTCTTCAATCACCTCTCTCTTCATCAAAGATGGCCAGCCTTCTTCGACTTGCTCTCTACTTGGGAGCTCTCTTGCCTGCTGCTCTTGCTGCTCCCACCGCACCAAGCAAGGGTGCAAATGAGATCATCCCCGGCAAATACATTGTCACTCTGAAGACCTCTGCTTCTGCTGCCAAGGTTGAGTCCCATCTTAACTGGGTTAGTGATGTTCATCGCCGCAGCCTTGCCAAGCGCGAGACTGCCGGTGTTGAACATACCTTCAACATCAAGAACTGGAATGCCTATGCTGGACAGTTCGATGAGGAGACTATCAAAGAGATCGAGGCCAGCCCTGAGGTAAGCTTCAACAATCAAACATAGAGACTTCGACTTACATGAGAAAAAGGTCGCCTTCGTCGAGCCTGACAAGATTGTCAAGCTTAACTACGAGCAGCCCAGCGAGCTGTCTGACCGGGCCCTGACTACCCAGTCTGGAGCTCCCTGGGGTCTTGGAACGATCTCCCACCGCACTTCTGGCTCTACCAGCTACATCTATGATACCTCTGCTGGCGAGGGCTCTTATGCCTACGTTGTCGACAGTGGCGTTCTGATCTCTCACTCCCAGTTTGGTGGTCGTGCCATTGCTGGTTACAGCATCTTCTCTGGAGCTAACACTGATACCCTTGGACACGGTACTCACGTTGCTGGTACTATTGCTGGTTCTACCTACGGTGTTGCTAAGAAGGTCAGTGCACGCGGCTGTATGCAAAAGGGAACGTGCTAATCTCCATAGGCTACCATTGTCTCCGTCAAGGTTTTCCAGGGTGCTGAGGGAACCGACTCTGGTGTTCTGGCCGGTTTCAACTGGGCTGTGAACGATATTACTTCCAAGGGTCGCGCCGGCAAGGCCGTTATCAACATGTCTCTTGGTAAGATACATCTCCCCGTGTGATGAGGTTCTTCCGCTAACGGCTATCTTAGGTGGTGAGGCTTCCCAGGCTTGGACCTCTGCTATCAACGCTGCCTACAACTCTGGTGTTCTCTCTGTTGTTGCTGCCGGCAACGGTGATGAGAACGGAAACCCACTTCCCGTGTCCAGCCAGTCCCCTGCCAATGCTGCCAACGCCATCACTGTTGCTGCTCTCACCTCTGCCTGGAAGCCCACTTCCTTCACCAACTACGGTATGTTGATTCCTTTCCTTTGAGAGCCCTGTGAGCAACCAACTAACTGTCGATAGGCGCTGGTGTCGATATCTTCGCTCCCGGTCAAGGTATCCTGTCTGCCTGGATTGGTTCTAACAGCGCTACCAACTCCATCAGTGGAACTTCTATGGCTTCTCCCCATGTTGCTGGTCTTGCCCTGTACCTTAAGGTCCTCGAGGGTCTTACCACTCCCGCTTCCGTCGCCAACCGTATCAAGGCTCTTGGAACTTCTGGAAAGATCACTGGTACCCTGTCTGGCAGCCCTAACCTGATTGCCTACAACGGAAACGGTGCCTAGATCCAGGACGATGTTAAGAGGTGGTGAAGGTATAGCTAGACTTCCCTGTTCTGACAAGACTGTACAAACTCCATAGAACAAGAATAGCTTGAATTGAGTTAAGAAGGTGTTCCCGTTTATATTGAGAAACCCTATGACTTTGTAAAATCAAGTTTCATGGTAGTGGCTGCTAAGGAAAGCTTTTCGCTGAAGGCAATTGCACACCATAGACTAATTTTTGGATTGCTTGTAATTTAGGGTAGGCGGTGTCAGCGGAGCTCCGTGGAGTTGGAAATATGTCAGCACTGCGGGTCTAGTTACCCTGGTACTCAATTACTAATTGTTTCCATCATCATCTTGATCAGTAGCTTACAAACAAATATACAGGAAGGATTCTTAGCTTGAAATATCATAGCTAGCAATAGAACATATTTAAATACAGTGGTTTAGCACATACCTTCTATTCGTAACTCCTCAGCATTGTGATTGATCAACAACATCAACCCTTTAAATTATCCACATCCCAATTACCACGCAGTCATCATGCGCTACTCAATTACAATTACTCTTATAAGCCTACTTGTATCTGGAGCCTTATCTTCTCCCGTTCACTCTTTGCCCAAAGTACATGAGATTGTTGAGCTCCCGGATGTATGGATCGAAAACACCGCCATTCGCTCCAACGGCAACCTCCTCCTCAACACAATTGGAGGCGGAAAACTTTACTCTCTTAACGTGGCTCAGTTTCCTCCTCAACCTCAAGTCATTGCCCATTTCGAAAATGTTAATGGTCTATTTGGCATTGCCGAGGTTGGTAAAGATGTTTTTGCAATCACTGGAGGTGATTACGGTGCAAAGTTTCAAAACAACAGTATGAGCCTTTCTCTTGTCCAGTTCGTCGGCAACGAAACATCCATTCGCAACATCTTTGAAAAGTCCAAATATGGTCCAGTTAATGGCATTACGGCACTTCCCGACCACAAACACATTATCCTTGGCGCTGATTCGGTACGGGGTGAAATTTTGCGTATCGATACCACTACTGGCCATATCGACGTCGCCATCAAGCACGATCAGCTCGCACCAATTCCAAATGGACCTTTTGGTATGGGCGTCAACGGCATAAAGATTCTCGGGGACTACCTTTACTTCACCAACAGCGCTCGTCAGAGCTTCGGAAGAGTCAAAATTGATAAACTGGGTGACCCGATTGGCAAGATTGAGGTCATTTATCAGGAGCAGTCAGAGAAGGGCCCTGCCTATGCCCCTGATGACTTCGTATTGGATAAGTACGGCAATGCTTACGTTGCATTCTGGGATGGTAGTCTGGTAAAGATCACCACCAGTGGCCAGAGGACTGTTCTCGTCGATGATGGTCTGCTCGCCGGTGCCACAAGTGTTGCTATAAGCAAGGATCAGAAGAGTTTGTATGTTTGTACAGCTGGTCAGGGTATTGACAAGGTTTCTGGTGGACAGGTGGTTGAAGTCAAGTTGTAAGTTGGATACCTAGTTAATAGTATTGGACCTCAGAAGAGACCTAGCGTGGCTCTGCAGGGAATGAATTCGTCATGGGATTCCGTGCTATTCTAGCCAATGACTATTTCATACGCTGGCTTTGCAATCACACCTTTGTGATTTTGTCTTATGCAATAAATGTACAGTTGGCATCGGAGAATGGATCAATAACCCACATCACCCTTCGTTGGTATGTATGCTTAAGAGAATCTGAAAATGAAAAAGGTAGAATCAATTGAATTCGCTGTCGTGATCGTTGTTCAAATTCTTCCACAAATCAACAATGTTTTCTCACACTTAGCTGCGTACCGAAGATGATGACCTCTTCTGTTTCCACACACATTGGCCTGTTATGCCGTTTTGTCTCTGTCTCGATCTGGATTGATTTCTGACGCAATAGTTGAAATACTGCCTTGATGAACTTCTGATGTTTTCCCCTTGAAGACTACCCTGTATCTCTGCTGACAAACCAAGCAAGCTCTCTGTTTACCCAGGACCTCTGTGACCTGCGCTGAATACCGTAGACAAGATTAAAGTTTTCCTAAGATTAGGCTTCCTCTAAAGGCATCTCAATCTTTCTGCTATGCCATTGTAGACAGACTGCCTCTTGATCTTGACGTTTTTCTAGCTTCACATTTCTATCTCGGCTTTCATCGCTGTTAAACCTGCATGTGATACATGTATCATGAGGATGATAGACGAAACCGTCTTGTAAAACCTTACTTAACCCACAAGAAGAGCGGAGGAAAACGGAGGCTACCGAGTGGGTTGATTATTGCAGATGCAGTCCGATTGATGCGGAATTTTTGATCAAAAATGATCTTATCAATCAGTGGATCACCGACCTCGGATGGCTTGCCAAGACGGCTATCACGGCCTAGGTCGTCGCTCATTGGATCTTAAAGATCAACTTCCACTTGAAGTTAATGCCATACTCGTATGGCTGCAGCTTAGATGCAAGGACAATCGTAAAGTGGATGAACATGCTCCACTGTTATGTCATTATCGAAGATGCCAGACTTGCGCCTGGAATTTTCCTTGATCTGTTAAGATCAAATCGTTGTTCTGATGTAACTGTGGCTACACATCTGGATTGATAAGAAATTTCTCTTGGGCAATGCAATAATGATTGGACGAACCTTTAGCGAACCGTTTATAACTATGTGTCATAGCGTGGGCCAGGGGCGACCAAGTCTCGCCGGCGCGAGCACCGAAAAGTCCTCAAACAGACGAGGGTCTGAAGGGGCATGGTAGAGGAAACTAAGATTGCTTTCATTCTTAATAGCTCACGTCGCTGTCTTCTTTCCACTTTGAATAGATGTTATTATTTCAGTCCGATCTCACTACACGACTTGAGAGCTTTTCCAGCGGCGGCCGCTACTCAGACCATGGATACCAAGAAGAAAACCCCTGATGCCAATGAGGCGAGGCAAGACATGGATGACATAGAACAAGCAGTCAACAACGATTCATCCGCTGACAATAAGTCCGATTTCGAGTCTCGCAATGTCGGCACTCTAAACCGCAAGCTCAAGTCCCGCCACGTGCAATTCCTTGCTCTCTCTGGCGCTATCGGCACGGGACTCTTCGTTGGCAGTGGACAGGTGCTATCACTCGCCGGTCCCTTCTCGGCATTTCTGGCCTACAGCATCACAGGTTTCAACATCTTCTGCGTTCTCAACAGTGTTGGTGAGATGGCAGCCTGGTTGCCAATCCCCGGGCCCGTGCCCATCTTCGCATCACGGTTCGTTGATCCGGCTCTTGGTTTTGCGCTAGCTTGGAATTACTGGTACCAATTCGCTATCGGTGTCCCGATTGAAGTCACGGTCTCGGCTGTCATTGTTAATTACTGGCATAACAACGTCTCCCAGGTTGGCCTTATAACACTCTTCTACTTCTCCATGGTTTTACTCAATTGTCTGCCTGTGCGGATCTATGGAGAAGCTGAATTTGTCTTTGGCGCGATAAAGCTATTGACTATTGTCGGGCTCATCATTCTCATGTTCGTTATCACTGTCGGCGGTGCTCCTAACGGCGAGGCTATCGGTTTCCGATATTGGAACCATCCGGGTCCAATGAACGAGTATCTTCGGCCAGGCGCGACGGGAAGGTTTCTCGCTTTCTTCAAGGTCTTTATCACGTGCACATTCTCTTATGGCGGTAGCGAGATGGTGGTTATGGCATCAGGAGAAACGGAAAATCCCCGAAGGAATATTCCCAAGGCTATTCGTCGAGTGTTCTGGAGAATTGTCATCTTCTACGTTCTTTCGATCTTCCTTGTTGGACTCTGTGTCTCCTCCAAAGATCCCGATCTCCTCAATGCCATCAACAAGTCCGCGCCTGGTGCCGATTCAAGCCCCTTCGTCATTGCCATCCGTAACGGAGGCATCCAAATTCTTCCTTCGATCATCAATGCTGTCATACTGACCTCGGCCTGGTCTTCGGGAAATTCTCTTTTCTACGCAGCAACCCGCGTGCTATATGCCGCGGCTCTCGATGGCAAAGCGCCTCGCATTCTCACATTTGAGAGGTTTGGTGTACCGTACCTCTGTGTCGGTGTCACTACAATCTTTGGACTACTGGTGTATCTCAATGTGAGCAACAGTGGGTCTGAGGTTTTCTTCTGGTTCAGTAACCTGAGCGGCGTGGGAGCGCTCATAATTTGGGCCAGCGTCTCATTCACTTATCTTCGCTTCTACTACTGCCTCAAGTACAACAACATCGACCGCAATACTTTACCGTTCAAGTCGCCAATGCAGCCATTCCTCGCCTACTTCTCATTTTGCTTCTGCTCAATTGTTGCCGTTTTTAATGGCTTCGACTGTTTCTTTCCTGGTCGTTTTAGTGCGAAGACCTTCCTGCCCCCTTACATCAATATTCCTATCTTCCTCGTTCTTGTTCTTGGGTACAAGTGGGTTAAGAAGTCGAAATATGTCAAGTACTCGGAGATGGACATCTGGTCTGGAAAGGCTGAAATTGATCGCCTGGAGCCAACCTGGCCAGTTGTTCAGCCACGCAATTGGCTTGAGCGTATCTGGTTCTGGATAGCTTAGGGTACAGATCGATATGCCTGTTCAATCTTTTGCAATACAGTTTGTAACCTTGCACTCTAGCTGGTACACATTTCATGTTTCCAAGAGGAAGGGTTTAGGCTAGCAAAATAATCCCTCAAACAAAACTGAATTATACTCAATCGGTGGCTAGTACGGCTAGCCCGGTTTAGTGCTATGTAGTCCACTCATGACAAGCTGTGGATTGACCGTCACTTTATGAGACGCAATACATGGTCGTAGGCCTGTGTCATTTCTCAGCTATTGGCTGGTGTACACTCAGACCTGTTTTCTCCAAATCTTTTGCATCCACGCTGCAACCGAGATTGGTTTGACATCCGGGAATTCTTCGTTCCACATCCCGTCGACACTCGCGTCCATGATGCCTTTGACGACCATCAATCCGAACTCTGCTGTAATGTCACGAAGACCTTCGCCAAAGTCGTATGAACCTTGCGGCTGTTCAAACACTTCAACGTCTTTGCTTTCGAGTCGGTCGACAGGCTCGTATGTGACCTCCCAGTTTTCGCCTAGAATCGCAAATTAACACCGTCGATTGTATGATAAGTGGCCTGCTTCTTACCCATAACTCCTTCTGCCAGAGAGACCATTTCGTTGAAAGTCAACTTGTCGCCGATGAAAACGCTCGTTTCCGGCCATCTTCTCTCATCATCAACCAAGGCAGCGACAAACCTCGCAATTTCCAATGAATGGAGAATCGTTAGGGGTTCATTGCCGCCGCCTGGAATCCTTGCTCGCCGATGCTCAGAATCGAGAACCCAAGTCATTGGTGGCATGTTGGTTTTGGCGCCGAGTGGATTCCAGGTGTCCAGCATCCACCCGAAGATGAAACGCGTGAACTCGAGGTGCGAGGTGCATAGAAGGTTGACAGCGTCGATCCGCATCTGTGCATCGGCGTGGAAGTCAAGAAGCCCAGGACGAAAATAGTTGAAGGCAAATTCGCTGGGCACGAAACGCTTCACGGTGTTGGAATCAATTGCGGCCTGAATAAGCGTCATTTGTGCTTGGCCGACTTCTTCCGTAAAGAGTGATAGAGCTGATATCACGACGTCGACGCTGTGTTGTCGGAGACAATCTGCAACCGACGCGGCATTGTTGTAGGGGACTGGGAGCACTGGGACGGATTCCAAACCAGTCAAAGGGTTGGCCTTGTCAGATATGAGCCTCCGAGCGGATTCTCTGAATTGTAAACTGAAAGATTACAGCTTACGTTGCGACTTATGATGACCACGTCATGCTTGCCCTGTCGAAGCAACTCTTCAACGATCGTACACCCAAGGCCACCAGTACCTCCTGCAACAGCTACTTTGACCATGATGAAAAGGCTTGAGTGGTATTCGTTATGAATGATAAACGGTAATTACTAAATCTGGAGATCGGCTGGGGAGCTGGAATACTTCTGATGTTCCGTTGATGAGATGAATAGTACGCCTTGTGACAAGTTCACCATGGAGCTATTTATACATTTCTCTCATGAATCTGTTTCTTAGATACTTCGTTCATGATTGTAATGTGACCTCCACTATCAAGACTGATTCGTGGTGATTCCTCGGTCGATGACGTAGCATCAGCAGGAGTCCACGATGCAAGTCCCTGTTAGTGATTCCAAAGAGGGACTAGCCCGCCTAGGTTCTTTATGTACAAGACTTTACAAAGACAACACCCAGGCAGAAGAGTTTAGGTCTAACGCTTGAATTTATAAATACTACATCGACTGATTATGAGACCACTGTAATGAGCATAGGATTTCTTGAAGCGACGAGACCAAAGGCTTTAAGTCATCATGCCCTCTCGCTGCATAGCTAACCCCAGTTGATATCTTGGCAAGTAGCGCTATATCCTCCCTAGCCTCTTGCAATCCAGGTTGGTGGAGGATATACTGTGCTAAGTAGCCTATTGAGATATGACATCTGTAGAGACCGAAGACAAGTGAAACAGTGGGAGGACACGGAAAGAACCCAAGAAAGTCGTTGATCAAACCAAGCAGACGGCGTGAAACGCTTATAAGCAGCGATTGATAGGATGTCTGCGATTCGGTCGAAGGGAAAACCAGAGAGTCTGGTGAGGAGCTCGAGTCTAGCTCGCTAACTCTATAGAGCATTATGGTGATACTGCTGTAAACGTCGAGACAAACTTCGCATAGTTTCCACCAAATACCTTCATCATAGGTATTGGCATCAAGTGAGTCAGTCTATAGTTATGTCCTCGTTAGTCAATGAAGGAAGAGCTCAATACCCGGTAGTTGAGAGTGGTCATCACCGCGACCCATAACTTACAATTGGCCATCCGTCATACGCAATTAGAAATTCAAGACAAATGTCATAGACCAAGCCCATCGCCCTGTATATCGAAAACCCTGATAACCGTATCTGAAAGAACCGAATCAGGGTCATAGTGAGCCTAGATCGGACCAAAAAGATAATTGTCGAGAGGTCAGGGTTCGTATATGGATGGGTGGAGCTGTGGGACTTATGAAGCCATGGCAGATCGACATGCCAGAGGGCCAGATGTGCATTGATAATTGGTGGCCTATCGAACACTAATCGACAAAATAAATCCTTGCTGAAGAGGTCCCAGAAGCTTTTGCGCTTATTATCCGTCGCGTTGTGAAAGGGGTCAGACGCTTCGTGGATTGGGGCTTGGTGAGCGTCAATGTTGTGTAGTTGAAGCTTATCAGCATACTGCGAAGCTACCTGAAGCGTTTTCCACGTCATCTCGATATCGAAATGTTCACTCGCGGTAAAGGCCTGAGATAAAAGTGTTAATCGCGAAAGTGCTGAGCATTACAGCGCGATTGCATGTACGCACCATCAGGATAGCTGCCGCAAAATCTGTTTTTGTACCAGTAGCTTCTTTTTGCCAGGCAGAGAGTGATCTCAACGCTCCAATATATGCGGCAGTCGGGTAGTCCGTTCTATCAGATTCCTGTTGCGTCGTGTAGTGAGACGGGAAAGAAGCTCTATAATGGAGTATCGAATGATATAACACATGTATAACTGGTTTAAGTGTTACATCAGGCATAGAGATCAAATCTGGTACCATCCGCATGAGTTTCGTGTCCATGAAGCCAAGGAACATATCCACTGGTTTGTTTTCCAAGAACGCTGCCGACCATTAGTCAAATGTTGATCAAACAAAGTCGATGTCACAGGACTGTCATACTCTCAAGCCAAGGCTTTGTGACAGTTGTGGACAGTGTGAAGCTTGGGTCAGTGACCATGTGTGAGATTCTTTGTACTCTTAGGGTCTGCACATCATCCAAGGATGTTTGAATCAACGTTGTCACGCTGGTACGTATTGCACTAGGACACCTTTATAATGGCGTATCGGGACAAGGGGTTTCCCCTGTCAATTGCGACGTGTTTACAAAACCTACTAATGGCTGGTGGTCAAATACGTTAGCGGACGTCGACGTCTCGCACGGTGTGCCAAGTCCTCTAGGCGCGCTTTTTTGTGCAATGTTTAGTGTGACGTTGAAGGAATATAGGGCCGAGCGAAATGCGCGATTGGCTATCTCAAGGTCCATCGGACATCCCGACATGGAAGGCAGGGTGGCAGAGTCGTTGTCGTTTGACGAAACTTGTTCGCTGGCAAGAGAATGGTCTTGCTGACCAATCTGTCTTCGTGCTCGTTTGGGATAATTACATGATAACTTGTTATCAATGCACCTGCTACAAGAAGGTATGTTACAGTTACAGCGAATCTTGTAAGATCATAAGTATGAGTGTCAAAGGTACGGGCGTAATGTGACTTTACCTTCCGCTTCCTACAACCGGTGCACTTGATATCGGGAATCAAGTTAACCATTGAGTCCTCAGCAGAATGGCGGTGGGCGAAGCTTACGGATAGTGGATTTAGACCTGCGGCATCCATGTTCACCGGCAGGACTCTCAGGTCGGAGCGGACTAGGACAACTAATGTTAAAGCTCAGTGTGCTCAAGTAAGAACAACAGAAGACAGAAGTCTTTCTCGACGTGGGTTTGTAGTATGCCCATATGGATTGATATGCGCAAAATTCACTACAAGTTCCATGTAATAGTGGGTCATCAATCAAGTCATTTGTCATCACAAATAACCAGTCAGGAGCTCGGATAACAGAGCTACTGGTATTACGGTTAGTAGTGCTTTATTAGCGCAGGCTTGGCAAAGTCCGCGGATAATGTCTCTATACAGGCTAGGCTGTTTGTTTAATATCTACGTAGCTTTAAAGACAGTACTGCAGTGCAGCATGCCAAGACCACTTGCTGGAGAAAGAAAAAAGGGCTATGTGAGTGATCTGCTGCATCTATCTCGCCATAGGTAACAGTATGATTGAGGAGAATCATGAGCAAGTAGCATTGTATCGATCATTCGCTTTCTAGTGGTTCTAAGTAACTTGAAACAATGCCGTCGGCCCTTTTGCAGGTCTATTGCAACTCACTGCCTACGCAGATAACCTCCGACTTTGAGTGATGGTTCTGTAGGTTGTTCTTATCCCGATTTGAACGAATTCATGCTAGGGCTAATAAGAATATCCAGGCGTTTACTAAAGTGCTGTCGGTTCGGTTGCTTAGTGAATCTGGGTCTAGAACAGTGTCTTCGATTGTTGGCTGACCCTTGAATAAAGTTTGGGACCTTGACCAGCTGAGGGTTCGTAACAGGGATTATAGGTTAGCAACCATCAGTGAAAAGTCAGCAAGGCAGAAATAGCTCACTTTCCCGATTTTGTTACGTAGAATAAAGTAGACCTCTGGCTTCTCTGATGCTGATAACTTCAGGCTGTTTCTTGACTTTGTGATATGTCACGGGGCATTTCATTGTCGTTACACGGCCCTACTGTAGCAACTACCTAATCTCGATCTCACAATTGCGCAATAACAATTATTTTAAACATAGTTGCCATGAAATCCCCAAGTTTTACACTTTTATAATAAAATCTGGGCTGGATGTTGCCGCTTAATAGTGATTATATCGAACGTAAAACTTTCATCTCAAGCCCGGGTAGCGTGAGATTGTTGGTCTAGGTGCGCATGTACTCTCGTATCTCCTCGAGAGCAACGCGATCACCTTCCATTGTCCTGATAATATGATTGGTGTACATGTCAACAGACCGATTCAACCCGTTCCCCTTCAACCTGACGCAATCTTAGAACCCGATTCGCGAGCCCATCAAGGAAGACCGAACCCACCGCGTTCGACAATATCAGCATTGAAGATAATCGACAGCCGTCGATATCAGCGATGAAGCGCGTTCTACTGTTCCGCGATCAATCCCATCGTTGATATCGATGATGAGATCCCACGATACCGATACGCAGATATCCACGACGTTATATTCCATGTCTCCTGACACCGTCTCCCGACAGTTGCGACATGAGTATGAAGCGCGGCATCTATCCACGGTCCTTTGGCTCCGAATTCGTTCCCATCGGCGATTTTAGTATCATAACGACATGCCATTGCACGCCATACTTACAACCTCCTTTTTCTTTTGCCCAAGATCAATTACTTCGACTCCAACATTTTCCGCCTCCTCTCATCGCTTCCACCCAGTTCTTCACGGAGCACAGACTGGGCCATAACTGCGCCGCGGCGCTGCAACCGTGAATAAGAACGCGCCCTCCATCATGAACCTTGTTTGGGATTTGAGAGGAAAACCACAATGGAGGTTCAGTTTCGTGGCGTGTCTTCCCATAGACAATTAGAAGTGCAGAATTTGATTTCTGTTTGCCAGCCCATCCCACCCCATTATGATGGAGATTTGCGCTTGAGTCTATCGCCGTCCGCACTAGCTACACCATTCTTTTCTCGAAGTCCAATTCTATCTACATACAATGGTTACGGATACCGATGCTACTTCCGCAGTGTCATTTCCCCCATTCGGTCCAGAAGATATAGAAGTCTGTTGACAAAATAACCCAACCTTTAGACACAGTTAGGCACTAAGCTTAGGGTAGACTGTCCTAATCTTGATGATAACCTCGACTAAGTCTTGGGGTCAGCAATTCTAGGTGCGAGTATATTTTAGTATTCT
This sequence comes from Fusarium multiceps, assembly GCA_028416715.1. NCBI lineage: Eukaryota > Fungi > Ascomycota > Sordariomycetes > Hypocreales > Nectriaceae > Fusarium > Fusarium multiceps. The sequence continues at coordinate 5,926 of JAQPZZ010000043.1, read as the reverse complement.
TTCAAGCGCAATGTTGTCGCCTTGCATTGTCCCGACAACGGTCTTAGGAACCCATCCATCAGTGTATCCACCCCCAAAATCGATAAGCCAAGCATCCTCATTAACGTCAATCAATACGTTATCTGGTTTGGCATCTCCCCAGACGATTCCAGCATCATGCAGTTGGCTAACAGCTTCCTGTATTTGCGTAGCCCACCTCTCCCTTAGCAAGGCTTCGGTTCCTGGCTTCACTGCACATGATAGTGTCACACGCTCACAGTCAATAAAGGTAAGTAAAAGGCCTAGAATAACACCATCCCTGCCTCGCACTATGCCGTAGAGTCGTGAGATCCTCAGGTTCTTATCAAGCTGTGCTCTGTCGATCTTGCCATATGTAGCCAGCTCATTTTCGAGGGACCGCTTGTCGCCACAGTGCACGAGCTTGGAGAATGCAACTGTCCCATCGCTCAAAAGGACTCTGCGCGGCGTATGAGAAGGCTGGCTAATCAGATTCTCATCGCAGATCCGCACTTCAGCTGGATCAAAGCACTTCCATAACGTACAGAGCTCATCTAGAACGGAAACACCGAATGGGGATCGGTGTTCGGCGTCTTTCTCTAGCTGTGGAACCCGCTCGTCGGAGACTATTTGAAACGTATAGACGAAAGTTTCAGGGTTGAAGAAGTCGTCCAATGTTCGTATTGCTGTCTGGTCTGGGGTAGGCAGTTGCCGGAAAATGGGGAGTAGAGGCTCGACAATCCAATCCCAGGAGTCTTCGACAGTTACACCATCCATCTCGAACTCATCCGCTACTTGTAAGAAGAAGAGATAACGCTCTTTCAAGTTGGGTGACTCGGAAAAGGTCTCGGCGGAGAGACGTATAACAAAGCATTTGTCATTGCACATAACCACCAGTTTTGAGGCGGTGTTTCTATCGCTGAAGGTGAACTGGATTACACTCCATGCTGGTGTTTTGGGCGGCGACATCGCAGCACGAGAAGCTTCGAATGCCATCTCTTGCAAAATATGTCTTGATTTAAGTCGTCATATATTTTGGACATTGTTTTCGTCAGAGCTTTGTTGACAAGGATCCGTTGATTGGCGGGAAGCGAAGCAAAGAAGCGGGGTTAACCCACCAACCAACGCATCCGTCCTACCCTATCGTTTGCGAGCAGCGCAGCAATCGAGATACCATCAAGCAAGATTTGAACTGTACGACTTGATAAGTGACCTTCAATAACCTTGAATAGACCATTAAGCATGCTAGCAAAAGTCCCCAAAACATCGTTATATGCCTGACTCGATCTTTTGTAAATGTTGATGTATCCCTGTTAAATCACACAATGCAAACTTAAGGAATTTAAAAATTCTTCATGTTGCATCAAGTGTTTCTTAAACATAAAGCAGTAGTAGTCCATATCAATATTTACAGGTAATTCTTTGAGCCTCTATTTAACTATACTAGTATAAACTCAGGGTTTAGTAAAGGAAGAATATTTCCCGGGGCTAACTGAAACCAGGGTTAAGTTGATGTTATTTTAAACGGTTTCTCCACTTATTATTACTGTTATATCCGCAGCCCCTTTTACATACGCGTATAGTATTCTGCGTTAGAATGTCACTTAAGGTGACAGCAGGCACTATACTTTTAACTCTTAGCTTATATCAATTTACATCTTCTTACACTCTTTTGCCGCCACGATGAAGTTCAGTCTCTCCAGCGTCTTATTCACACTTTTAGCCTCGGCTACTGCCCAGAAGCTCTCCGGCTCAGCTCAAGGTTTTGCCCAAGGTGTTACCGGTGGCGGCTCCGCTTCGCCAGTGACTCCTAAGAACATCAAGGAGCTCGTTACCTACTTGACTGACAAGACTCCTCGCGTCATTGTTCTTGATCGAACTTACGATTTCATCGGCTCTGAGGGTACCGTCAAGGAAAAAGGATGTGCTCCTTGGAAAACTGGAAAGGGATGTCAGCTGGCTATCAATGCTGCCAATAACTGGTGCGGTAGCAACCCGCCAGTTGATGTTACTTACTCCAAGGCTGGAACATCTGGAATCAACGTTGCCTCTGACAAGACGATTATTGGTGTTGGGAATAAGGCCATCATCAAGGGCAAGGGCTTGCGCTTTGTTAATGTCAAGAACATTATTGTTCAAAACATTCGTGAGTTATACTTGCACTATGGACTGTCCCAGACTATTTCTGACATATTGCTTTAATAGATGTCACAGAATTGAACCCCCAATACGTCTGGGGTGGTGATGCTTTCACGTTCTCCGGCACAAACAAGATCTGGATTGATCACTGCACGGTATGTTTAACATCTAGAACCAGTCATACCATCGCTGACGTCTCTAGACATCTCTTCTGGGTCGCCAACACTACGTTTTCGGCCGCGACAAGAGCACTGGTATTACACTCTCTAACAACCACATTAACGGCCGCACTGAGTGGTCTGCCGGCTGTGATGGCTACCACTATTGGACCATTGAGATGGTTGGCGAAGGCGACCAGATCACCTTCCAGAGTACGTTTCACCATTCTACACTTCTCGAGCCACCTTAATAACAATCCCTAGACAACTTCATCGAGCATACAGCCGGTCGTGGTCCCGCGCTGTCTGCCACCACCTTCCTCCATGCCGTCAACAACGTCTGGTCCGATATCAATGGCCATGCTATCGAGGGTGACACGGCTGGCAAGGGACTTTTTGAGGGCAATGTGTTCAAGAACGTGAAGCAGGTTGTTGTTCCTGATTTCAAGGGACAACTTAACAGCTGCCCCGATAGTGCAGCCTCCAATGCCGCTGAGCAATACCTTGGCCGTGCGTGCCAGGGTAATATCTTTGTTGCCTCGGGTGCCTTCAACCGCAAGGATACTGGTTTCCTGTCCGAGTTCAAGGGTCTTCCTATTGCTAGGTCTACCCGCGCCCTTGTTGCTCAGAACAAGGTTCCCGCTGGTGCCGGCTTTGGAAAGATTTAAGACAGTAGAGATTAATTCTTTGGTGTTTCTTAGCCTGTACAATATATCTACTTTCAGTCTACATAGATGAGCCAGTATATAATAACTTACGAAGTAGTAAGAATATCTGTAGTAACTTTTATAGCGTCGTTGATGGAAGATCTGAAGGTAATGAAATGTCGAACTCAGTTGGTTACGACCCCGCCTTTTTGGCCAAGAAGCTATCGTCAAACCAAGTACGTAACACGTGGGACAACACGTTCGCAAATGAGTCATGCCGAATAAAAGTCAAACACGAATAGTCTATGTATTTCAATCAGCGTGTTCGCATCAGCACTTTCTCCTCCATTAGTTTCTTACAACACCTTCGCAATATGTCTTCCATTGATCCACGTCCGTCAACGCCACCTCATCATCCCAATTTCGGGATCCAGATGTCCACTGAGAGCATCAGAAAGCTTATACATCTGGCTCTGCCACAACTCAAATCGATTGACATTGAGAGTCTTCCATCCTTCAAATCTTACAACAATCGGATCTATTTTCTCAAGTGCTCACGGCCGACAACTGATGCCAACGATGTGGAAAATGAAGAGTTTGTTCTCGAAATCAACGGTCGCGACTTCAAAGGCGATAAAATTGAAAACGAAGTTTCTTGCTTACGACTACTCGCCACATTTTGCCCTGGAATTCCGGTCCCTAAAGCGATCGCTTGGTCACAAGATGGATCGAAGATGGCCGTTGCGCGTAGCGATGGGAGCGGCATGGAGGAGCAAGTTTTCGACGGAAATACTGGTGGCTGGATTCTGATGACGAGAGTTCCCGGCAAACCTATTGATCTATCCCAACACAACAATGAAAAACTTGCCGATCTAGCCATGCAACTGGCAGACCATGTCACGGATTGGCGAAACAACATCCCCCGCCAGATGCACGGAGGAAGTTTGCGATTCCAGGAAAATGAGTACAAGGACTCGCGGCCAGACATCGCTCTAACTGACTTGAAGGAGATTGGATCAAACCTTGTTATTCGTGGTATACTGGGTGAAGGGATCTGCTGCTTGGACCCTATCACGACAATTGCAGATTACTACAAGGTCCTGATCGAGCATAAGTTGACAACGCTGGAAACGAATGAGACTTTCGAGCCAAACAGGAGCCTTGTAGCCCCCGTTCGAAAATTCATGCAGGAAGTCCTCCCAACCATGAGCAGTTTAAACACGGGAGCCGATGAGTTCGTCTTTACCCATTATGATCTCTCCCCTCGGAATGTTCTTGTATCAGGCTCACCTCCTCAAATCACTGGCATTGTCGACTTTGAGTTCGCTGGATTCTTTCCTGCTCTCGACGAGTTCCTCAATGACTATATTGAGAACAGCAACGATTGGCCGAACGAGGTGTACGAAGTGTATTTGAAGCAGCTTGAGGAGAATGGTGTGCCTACCCCACTAAAAAGCGTCGACAAGGACCATTGGGAACAGGTTTACTTACTCCAGCAACTAGTCCAGAATATTGCGCCTTGGTATTTGCCTGGGAAGCATACAGGCGAGGAACTTGAACAGGAACTTACGAAGTCAAGGGTGCTAGTAGAGGAATCACTCGGAAAGCTAAGTTAGCGAGGATAAGAGAAGGAAGAATTTCGTTACCCTACCACTTATTATAATAGTTATCAGGGCTAATAACTATTTCTTTGTATAGGGGATTAGTATAGTACTAAGATATGCATAACCTATTTACCTTTTTTTAACTAAGCTAATAACCTTTTCTAGATTAATATATTCCTAGTATTATAAAAGTATAAAATTAAGATATATATTATCTTAGTATCTAATTATTTAAATATAGCTTTTAGAATTTAATTATCTTATCTATAGCTTCTAGAAACCTATTTTTTATTATTTCTTAGTTAAATTTTAATAGGGTAAACCTATATTATAGATTAGCTAAAATAAGGTTAAGGTAAAACTAAAATCTGTAATACTTAGCAGATTAAGGACTAGATCTACTCTTAGTTATAGTACTTAGTAAGATATAGAAGAATTATTAATCTTTATTTTAGGTTAGGGTTAGGATAGGGTTAGTATTAACTATCTAAGCTATCTACCTAGTTGCTTTTCTAGTTACTATATATAGTATAAGAGAGAAAAGAGATAACTATAGCTATAGAAAGGTAAGGAAAATAGGAAAAGTAAAAAAGGTAAGGAAAAATAAGAAAGTAAGAACTATATAAGGTAAGTAAAGAGAAATAAAGCTAGCTATAAAATAAGGAAAATAAGTAGTAAAGGTAAGTAAGAAAATAAAATAGAAAGAGAAAGTAAGAAAATAGAATAAGAAAATAAAGTAGAAATATAAGGTAAAGAAATAAAAGAGAAAAAGAAAGTTAATAGCTACTATAAGTAATAACTTTAGAGGGTAAATAGGCTATAGAAAGCCTCTAGGGGTCTCTTCTAGAAAGGTTCTAAAGGGAACTAGCTATCTCTCTAGGGGTTTCTTTACTAATAAAGGCTACTAAGATAGTTTAGGTCCTTATAAGAGCTAGAGTAATAGAGGAATCTAGCTAAGCTACTACTATAGGCCCTATAAGGCCCTATAACTTCTAGTAGGTTTTAGTAGTCTCTAGCTCTATAAGGCCCCCTAAAGAGATAATAATAAGCTAAAAAAAGGCCCCTAGGGTTCTATATTTCTAGTATTTTTCCTCTATAGCCTTCCTAAGAGTCTTATAAAGATCTAACCTAGCTAAATCCTTTACTAAGGCTATAATCTAAATATTATAGAAATAGTAGCTATTCCCTATAGTAATTACTATATTAGCCTATAAGCTAGTAGCCTTATTTACTAAGGGCTTCTTTTAAACCTCTAGAGTAGGCTCTGTAGCTAGGGCTCTATAGAAGGCTCTAACTACTATATTATACCTAGTAGTTAGGGTTAGGGTTAGGGTTAGGGTTAGGGTTAGGGTTAGGGTTAGGGTTAGGGTTAGGGTTAGGG